>JARQOD010000008.1:115420005-115456188 GCA_033576555.1 Oophaga sylvatica
CAGACTGTACAGACTAGGCAAATGTTGAAGTTTTTAGTGTGCAGCACTGATCTCGCATAATTGCACTCTGTGATATCTTTAGTGTCGCTTCTGTGGCTGCTGCTGCAGATCTTAACACAACTTTGTGGAAATGTGAACAGTCATGGTTGGTCTACATCTGCTGGGTTGGCTGTAGTGGAAGAGATGTCAGTCCCATTATATTATTTCTACTCTTGTGAAATTGATGCCACTTTGTTGGTGTCTGTCACTAATTTTTGTAAATGTGTAGACTCCTAGTTGGGTCTCATTCATGTGTGTTGCCTGTAGCAGGAGGCCTCCGAGACAGTCAGACCTGCACTTCCGTGTTGTCAACTGCCCGTGTTACTATCCTTCCATTTTTCTGACAATAGTAATCTATGAAACTGATTTGTGTGGCTGAGCATAAAAGCAGGTTGAGCTGTTGCATGTGGTATCAGGGCTCCCAGCACATCAGGCCTACACCAGTGCCTCACCCAGCTCATCTTAATTTGACATTCAATTCAAAGCTGTAAATGCTGGCCCAGACCCCGATATCTCATGCCTGGCTGATTGTTGCCATGCCATTCTAAAATTTGTACTGTGGGTGAATTGAAGCCACTTTCCTGTTGTCTGACCCTGACTTTAGGGCCGGCGTCAGCACCCCGCACACCCGGGCAAGTGCCGGGGCCCTGAGCAGGCGGGGGGGCCCACTCGCCGTCTGGCACCTCCACGCCCGTTAGCGGAGGAGAGCGGTGTCAGCGCCGCCACTGGGCCCCCCCCCCCCGCTTGCTCAGGGCCCCGGCATCAGCTAGCATAATACTTACCTCTCCCGTGCCTCCGCTGCCGCAGCTCCGGGCTCCAGGGGGCGCTGGCGCTTCCTCTCACAGCAGCGCCGCTGAATGACGTCATCATTCAGCGGCCGGCTGTGGCAGAGAGCGCGGACGTTAAACAGGTGAGACGTGTGTGTCTGTGTCTCTGTGTGTGTCTGTGTGTATGTAGTGCGGTGCTTTGGGTGTGTGTATGTATGTGAGAGAGTGCTTGTGTGCTGTCTGTGTGTGATGATGGGCAGGCATTCATGATAAAGGCCAGGCATTGATGATGGGGAGATGATGATAATGGGCAGGCATTGATGATAATGGGCAGGCATTGATGATGGGGAGAAGATGATGATGGGCAGGCATTGATGATAATGGGGAGGCATTGATGATAATGGGGAGGCGATAATTATGATGGGGAGGCGATGATGATGATGGGCAGGCATTGATGATAATGGGGAGGCCATGATGATATAATGGGCAGGCATTGATGATGGGGAGGAGATGATGATGATGGGCAGGCATTGATGATGATGGGGAGATGATGATGATGGGCAGGCATTGATGATAATGGGGAGTCAATGATGATGATAAGGAGGCAATGATGATGATGGGGAGGAAATCATGATAATGGGGAGTCTTTCCACAGCACCCTTTCCTGAGCCGTAACAGTGCAGAACGCAGTACAGCGCAGAGGAGAGCTCCATATTTTGTATGGAGCATTATATGGGGACCAGTATCCTGTATGGAGCATTATATGGGGACCAGTATCCTGTATGGAGCATTATATTGGGTCCAGTATTCTGTATGGAGCATTATTTTGGGTCCAGTATTCTGTATGGAGCATTATATGGGAGTGACATCCTGCATGGGGTATTATATGGGTGATGAGGGGGAGACTGTGGTGCCCATAATATTGTATGGAGGACTGTACTGTCCGGTCTGTACTGTGCGCTGTGAGGATTTGGCGGTTTTTGAGCTATTGTACAATTTACAATAGATATCACTCATGTAATGGAAGAAGTGAAGTGTTTGGCATTGTACTGTACCCATATTTCTCTGCCGCATCATGAATCGTGGTCTGTGTTAAAGGGGCCCACTGAGGCTCTTTCGCCCGGGGCCCATAAAAACCTGGAGCCGGCCCTGCCTGACTTGATGTGTTTTGTCAGTTTTTGGGCCAGTTTGATGGTGTTGTGTATGCATTTGTTTTTGCCTCCCATTAACTCCAATGGCGTTTGGCTATGTTCTGCGAATATTCAACTAATAAATCGTCGATTATTGCAAAATTGGCAATCATAATCCGAATATTAAAATATTTGCTCACCTCTAGTCATGGCCACATGACTTTTTTTTCCATTTTCCTCCTCTAAAACCTAGGTGCATCTTATGGTCCAGTGCGTGTTATAATCCGAAAAATATGGTAACCTGAAGATCTGGTAAAATCTAGGAGAGCTGAAGAATAAAGAGCGCATTAAAGCAATGAGGAGCTAAAAGAGAGCAGTTTATTTTATCGATTGTGTAGGGAAATGTCGGATCAGTAAATAATCCCTTTATAAAAGGGAGAATATTTACTTCTCTGTGCACATTAATGGCATGTAAGGGATTGATCGCATTAGAATCTAGAGGTCAAACAGTGAATTTTTTTTCAACACAGTTGACCACTGCCTCCTACTACACATCCTCCCTTCCTTTGGCGTCAAAGACCTCGCCCTATCCTGGATCTCCTCATACCTTTCCAACCGCACATTCAGCGTCTCACACTCCTATGTACAATATAACTACAATAATACTGCATGTCTATAGAAACAGTAATGGCACTAGAAAATAGTCCTATGGAAGGATGGGAGACCCATAAGCCGAGAGCTAAAGCGGTTCATCGAACGATGCAAGTTACGTATATTTCCATGCAGAGCACCGAACAAACAATGCAAGAGAATATGCAGCACTCACCAGTCCGAAAAAAGTGTGATAGTCCTTTATTCCATACTACGGGACATGGACAAAGGGGTCCAGGTGTGTGATTACTTGAGGTCACTCTTTTAAAGGGTTGACCAATTAGTATATAGTGAAAAAAACAGTGTTATAGATCAATATATAGATATAACTACTTTTGAAGACCAATGCGCAAGATCCCATTGTATTGATTAGATCTGTCTATTTTCCTCTGCTATACTATTTCTGCTAAAAAGTAATTGCTATATTTACTTTATTGTATACTTTTATGTATATTGATCTATAACACTTTTTTTCACTACATACTAATTGGTTAGCCTTTTAAAAAGAGAGTGACCTCAAGTAAAAACACCTTGACCCATTGAAGCGTTGTTACGCGAAACAACGTCGTCCTTTCGGTCTCTACCCGCATCCCTCTGTAACCTGCACTCCTCATCTTTGTCCATACCCCGAAGTATGGAATAAAGAACCATCAGTGCCTGTGCACACGTTGCGGATTCCAAGCGGTTTTGCCGCGGTTTTTCGCGGTGGAAACGCCGCGAAACCGCTTACACAATACAACACATTATGCCCTATGGGATTCCGCAATGCTGTGCACATGCTGCGGGTTTTTCCGCGGCGGAATCGCATCGCTGAAGAATCCGCAGCATGCTCATTCTTTTTTGCAGAACCGCGGCGATTCCACTGCCATAGGAATGCATTGAACCAATTACTTTCCGCATGTGGCTGTGCCCACCATGCGCAAAGTAAGCGGTTCATGTGCGGATGGTACCCAGGGTCTGGAGGTGAGGAGACTCTCCTCCAGGCCCTGGGTACCATATCCATGTAAAAACAATAATTAAAATAAAAAATAATGATATTCTCACCTTCCGGCGGCCCCCGCAGCCTTCCCGCCTCTCAGCGACGCTCCCGCCAATCCCATTCCCAGTAATGCATTGCGAGATCACCCCAGATGACGTAGCGGTCTCACGTGATGCTACGTCATCGGGGTGATTGTCGCAAAGGACGCCTGGGAACGGGATTGGCCGGGAGCATCGCTGAGAGGCGGGAAAGCTGCGGGGGCCGCCGGAAGGTGAGAATATCATTATTTATTTTTTTTTTTATTATTTTTACATTATATCTTTTTACTATTGATGCGACATAGGCGGCATCAATAGTAAAAAGTTGGTCACACGAGTCAAATACTTGTTTGACTCGTGTGACCAACCTGTCAGATCGCTTGTAAAACGCTAGCATTCTGCAAGCTAATTACGCTTATAAGCCAATTCGTTATAGCCCAAAAATGCAGCATAATGACTAAAAGATCAATTAGCTATAACCCAACAGCTGCTTACCACATAAGGACCCATAACTAGGTTCATTAAACATTAAATAAAGTCCGATAGTGAAAATATGAACCTGAACACCATCTATTAAAAAGTTATAAACTTTATTGAGAAAACATTAAGAAACATATAAACAAAAGTTAAAAAGTGGGAGACCCAATTGGGACACCGCAATCCACAATTAAGCTAAGGAGGTTGCATATAGACATAGAATGCACCAATAGTAATTGTAACCCCTTCAGCTAAACGTGCCTATGCACAGGACGAAAACAGTCCACTACATGGGTATATCAACAATCACAATAGCCATATACAAATTTTGAGTGTCAGCAGTATATTACTGTCACGGGTGTGTCGCGGCGGAGATCGTCGCGATTGCACACCCTGACTTCGCACAGCTGAGTTTCTGGTGCTGGGCGTTTTTCGGCACTGAGGGAGTTAATTCTTTCTCTCTCGGTGCTGGGCTGACCAGCCTCGCCCAGCTGCGATTGATGTTTTGTTAATTAGCTTCCTTCATATACCTGCTGGTCTGCTGGGGAAGTTGCCGGTGAAAGCATTCATTCAGACCAGCAGAGCGGATCGTTTCTGAGAAGACTTAAGCTAAGAGTGCCTGTTGTGGTTTTTCCTCTCCTCGCTTATTGTTTATCTCCTTAACCTTTTGTGTTCCTCTGTAGTGGAAGTGTTGTATGCAAGGCTGTGTTTTCTTTACCCCTTGTCTGTCTCGTTTGTCTTAAACTGTGTGTAAGCTGTGACCTGCCCATTCCCTGTGGTGGTAATCAGGGTCCTTCTCAGGACTAGATTACAGTGGTCAGGGATCTACAGGAGACAGGGTTACGCTGGCGGCCTGGACCTCTGTACCATTAACAGTACCTCCAGGTAGAGGGACTAGTCAGGACCCCAGTTCAGGGTCAGCATAGACCCCGGTCCACCTCTATCCAGAGACAGCGTGACACGTACACAGAATTGACCCACAATACATAGGATATTATGTCAGGTAAGACATTGCTGGCAGATACTATGTATACATGTTGATTTTCTCTATTATATGAAATTTAGAATGATGTCACATTAGATATAGGTTGCTATCTTTGAATATATCTGTTATACGTCGTGACATTTTCACCGGCCCATCTAAAGATTCTCCCCAGCCACCATGGATCCAGTAGCCCATTTAGCTCAGCAGTTGCAGAGTTTGTCCATGGAGCTGACGGACGTTAAATCCAAGGTTTTGTACCCCGGGAGCAAACCAGATTTGAACCTAAAGTAGCTCTCCCGACAGGTTCACTGGTGGGCGGGACAAGTTTTTTACTTTCCGGGAAGCATGTAAATTGTATTTTCGGCTGTGGCCGCAGTCGTCGGGGAGTGAGGATCAGAGGGTGGGAATTGTCATCTCGCTCTTTCAAGGGGACCCTCAATCCTGGGCGTTCTCTCTGCCCCCGGGCTCCCCGGCTCTCCAGTCAGTGGACCGATTTTTTACAGCCCTGGGTCTGGTATATGATGACCCGGATCAGGTCTCCCTTGCTGAAATGAAGTTACGTAGGATACAGCAGGGAGATCGTCCGGCGGAGGAATTTTCTTCAGAGTTCCGTAGGTGGGCCACGGATACTCAGTGGAATGACCCGGCTCTTAAGAGCCAGTTTTGTCAAGGTTTATCTGACAAATTAAAAGATGTGTTGGCTCAGTATGATTCTCCCGTCACTGGAGGCCGCTATGGCTCTTGCTATTCGCATTGATAGACGGCTTCGGGAGAGGTGTGGGGTAACTCCGCCCCCTGTGATGACTCCACCTCCTTCTAAAGTCCCTAATATTGAGGTTCCCCTGGTTTGTTCTGAGGAACCTATGCAGTTGGGAGGGACATCATTGCGAGGGAGGGGATCGGCGGTGCGCCGCAAAACAAGAAGGTGTTTCTTCTGCGGGAGAGAGGGACATTTTATTGAGGGGTGTCCATCCCGTACTGTACTGAGCAAGAAGTCGCTGGAAAACTATTAATCCCAGGTTGTGTGGTGGACGACAATCTGGGAGTATGTATTTCGTCCCCAAGTCCGTCTCAGTTTCTCGTACCACCGGAGGTGGTGGTAGGTACGAGAACTGAGAGGATTTCTGTTCTTCTGGATAGTGGGGCCGCGGCTAATCTGGTGGACGCTCGGTTTGCCCAGGTGCAAGGTATGCAACTGAGTGTATTGGCCAGACCTATCCCTATATTCTCTATTGACGCCAGGCCTCTCGGTCAAGGTAGCTTTGTGCAAGCCGTGCATAACATAGACCTTCGATTGGGGGCAATACATAAAGAACTATTGTCTTGTTATGTGTTGGAGGGCCTTCCCACTCCTATTGTGTTGGGACTTCCTTGGTTAACTAAACATAACCCAGTTATTAATTGGCAATCCAGAGAGATAAGCCAGTGGGGTGAATTTTGCAATAGTAACTGCATGAACACGGTCATCGGTACGGTCGTGCCTAGAACCTTACCTCCTTTTCTGGAGGACTTTGAGGATGTGTTTTCAGAGGAAGGGTGTCAAGAATTACCTCCTCATCGCGCATATGACTGTTTAATAAAATTGCTTCCTGATGCTAAGTTACCAAAATCTAGGTTATATAACCTTTCTGGTCCTGAGAGGCAAGCTATGAAGGATTACATTTCGGAAAGTCTGGCCAAGGGGCATATTAGACCTTCATCTTCCCCAGTGGCCGCGGGGTTCTTCTTTGTGAAGAAAAAAGATGGAGGCCTACGCCCTTGCCTGGATTTCCGTGAGCTTAATCGGATTACGGTCCGAGATCCGTATCCGCTCCCACTTATTCCTGATCTCTTCAATCAGATTGTGGGCGCCAAATGGTTCTCTAAGTTGGATCTCAGGGGGGCGTATAATCTGATTAGGATAAAGGAGGGGGATGAGTGGAAGACGGCGTTAAACACTCCGGAGGGACATTATGAGAACCTTGTCATGCCTTTCGGTCTGACTACTGCCCCGGCGGTGTTTCAACATTTTGTTAATGACATCTTTCGCCACCTAGTGGGACAGTTTGTTGTCATTTATCTAGATGACATCTTAATTTACTCGCCGGATCTTGTGTCTCATCAGGAGCATGTGAGACAGGTTTGCAGATCTTGCGAGACAATAAACTGTATGCCAAATGGGAGAAGTGTGTATTCGCTGTACAAGAACTTCAGTTTTTAGGATTCTTGGTGTCAGCCTCCGGTTTCCGTATGGACCCTGGGAAAGTGAAGGCTGTGCTTGAATGGGATCGGCCAGAGGATCTTAAAGCACTGCAGCGTTTCCTGGGGTTTGCTAACTACTACCGGAAATTTATTCGTAATTTCTCATCTGTTGTCAAACCTCTCACTGACATGACAAAAAAAGGGATGGATTTTTCTAGGTGGTCTGACAAAGCTTGTCAAGCATTTTCCTCCTTGAAAAAATGTTTTGCTTCAGCACCCATACTCATCCAACCTGATGCATCACAACCGTTCATTGTGGAGGTAGACGATCTGACGTAGGAGTGGGTGCGGTATTATCTCAAGGTCCGTCCCCTGGTAAATGGCATCCGTGCGCTTTCTTTTCTAAAAAAATTGTCGTCCGCCGAGAGGAATTATGATGTCGGCAATAGGGAACTCTTGGCCATTAAGTTGGCTTTTGAAGAGTGGCGTCACTTTTTGGAGGGGGCAGTCCACCCGGTCACCGTCATTACTGATCACAAGAACCTGCTGTATTTAGAGTCTGCAAAACGTCTGAATTCCAGACAAGCTAGATGGTCGTTGTTTTTTACCAGGTTTAATTTTGTCGTCACATATCGTCCTGGGTCAAAAAATGTAAAGGCTGATGCTTTATCTCGTAGTTTTCCGGGGCTGGGAAGACGGATGACCCGGTTCCTATTCTTCAGGAGGGAGTTGTGGTGTCGGCTGTATGCTCTGAGCTTGAGGAGGAGGTATTGGAGGCTCAGGGGGACGCCCCTGTAGGACCTCCAGGGAAACTGTTTGTTCCAGATCAGTTAAGACAAAAGGTTATCGAGGCACATCATAATTCTGCTTTGGCAGGACACCCAGGGAATAAAGCAACTGTAGATCTCGTTTCTCGCCGGTTTTGGTGGCCTAACTTAAATAAAGAGGTGGTAACTTTTGTCGCGTCCTGTGGGGTATGTGCGCGCTCTAAGACCCCACATACCCGTCCGTCTGGGGCCCTTTTACCGTTGAAAATCCCGGAGCGTCCATGGACCCATCTGTCTATGGACTTCATTACGGACCGTCCTCCGTCTTCAGGTAAAACTGTCATACTAGTTGTAGTTGACAGGTTCAGCAAAATGGCACATTTTATTGCTCTTCCTGCTCTTCCTAATGCTAAAACTCTGGCGCAGGTGTTCATTGGGGAGATTGTGAGACTTCACGGGTTGCCTTCCGATGTGGTGTCGGATCGGGGGTCTCAGTTTGTGTCCAAATTCTGGAAGGCATTTTGTTCTCGTCGGGGGATGCAGTGGTCATTTTCTTCGGCTTTTCATCCGCAGACCAATGGTCAGACAGAGCGTCTGAATCAGAGCTTAGAGACATATCTCCGGTGTTTTGTCTCAGAGAACCAAGAGGACTGGTCTTCTTTCTTGCCTATGGCAGAGTTCGCTCTTAACAATAGGCGGAGCGAGTCCACTGGTAAGTCCCCGTTTTTTGGGGCATATGGTTTTCACCCCCAGTTTTGTACTTTCAATGGGGGGGGCTCTTCTGGGGTTCCTGAGGAGGAACGATTTTCGTCGTCACTTGCTTCAGTGTGGAGAGGAGTGCTTAATAATCTGAGCACTATGGGGAACCGATACAAACGTATGGCTGATAGAAGGAGAGTGTCTGGTCCGGACCTAAGTGTGAACGATCTGGTATGGTTGTCTACCAAGAATATAAAACTTAAGGTTCCCTCCTGGAAACTCGGTCCCAGATTCATCGGGCCATACAGGATCAGTTCAATAGTTAATCCGGTGGCTTTCTGTCTTGACCTCCCTCCTACATTTAAAATCCACAATGTGTTCCATAAATCGTTGCTTAAGAGGTACGTGGCACCAGTTATACCGTCACCTCTACCTCCTCCTCCAGTGGTGGTCAATGTTAATTTGGAGTTTCAGGTATCGAAGATCATTGACTCACGTCTGAATCGCCGGTCCCTTCAGTACCTTGTTCATTGGAGGGGGTATGGTCCTGAGGAGAGGATGTGGGTTTCTGCGTCAGATATTAACGCAGACCGTTTGGTTCGGGCCTTCCACACTACTCACCCAGATAGACCAGGCCCTGAGGGTCCAGAGGCCCCTCGTAGAAGGGGGTGTACTGTCACGGGTGTGTCGCGGCGGAGATCGTCGCGATTGCACACCCTGACTTCGCACAGCTGAGTTTCTGGTGCTGGGCGTTTTTCGGCACTGAGGGAGTTAATTCTTTCTCTCTCGGTGCTGGGCTGACCAGACTCGCCCAGCTGCGATTGATGTTTTGTTAATTAGCTTCCTTCATATACCTGCTGGTCTGCTGGGGAAGTTGCCGGTGAAAGCATTCATTCAGACTAGCAGAGCGGATCGTTTCTGAGAAGACTTAAGCTAAGAGTGCCTGTTGTGGTTTTTCCTCTCCTCGCTTATTGTTTATCTCCTTAACCTTTTGTGTTCCTCTGTAGTGGAAGTGTTGTATGCAAGGCTGTGTTTTCTTTACCCCTTGTCTGTCTCGTTTGTCTTAAACTGTGTGTAAGCTGTGACCTGCCCATTCCCTGTGGTGGTAATCAGGGTCCTTCTCAGGACTAGATTACAGTGGTCAGGGATCTACAGGAGACAGGGTTACGCTGGCGGCCTGGACCTCTGTACCATTAACAGTACCTCCAGGTAGAGGGACTAGTCAGGACCCCAGTTCAGGGTCAGCATAGACCCCGGTCCACCTCTATCCAGAGACAGCGTGACACGTACACAGAATTGACCCACAATACATAGGATATTATGTCAGGTAAGACATTGCTGGCAGATACTTTGTATACATGTTGATTTTCTCTATTATACGAAATTTAGAATGATGTCACATTAGATATAGGTTGCTATCTTTGAATATATCTGTTATACGTCGTGACAATTACCTCCAGTGGATTGTGGTGCCAGCCCCAACGCACGTTTCGGCTGTGCAGCCTTCTTCCGGGGGTAGCATCACACCAACTGAGGCAGGATTATATATACATAGGTAACCAATAGAGGATCAGATCACATATATCTTGTTTCTAAATGGTATGCACATTGGTCAACACATTCTTGCGCCGGCCCATTAGTAGGAGGAAATAAATGTTCCCATATAAAGAACCCGCCCGTAGGTGGTATAAAAATACATTGGTCCAATCATCTATCCCAACCCCTCTCCACCCATCGCCTCCATCTTGTCATTCAATCACCATTTCGCCAAAGTGTAGGCGATCACTAAATCTGAACAAAATATCCAAAGGACGTGTCACTATGTCGGCGCACCCTGCACCGACCAGCGTGACCCCGAGACATCAGGAGGCGCGACAAAGCGCCGAGCCCCGAGTGCGAGTACGGCCCCGCCCACGACTGACGCGGATGGGGCCGAGTCGCGTCATCGAAGCACCGCGCCCAAAGGCACGCCCCCCGATGTCCCAGAGCACGCCAGGCGGGCGCGTGCGCACAGTAACCATCCAGGACATAGAGTTTTCTATCATGAACAAGATCTAAACTAATTGTGTGATAGTGGACCAACCTATCACTTATGGCCAGACGTATATTACCGGCCATGGACCCGTAATGGGGGACAGTTATAAACAGGGGCACCGATAAGGTATGGGCTAATTATGAAAAAATGGACCAACCTATTGTTAGTGGCGAGATATATCTTAACGGCCATGAATCCGTAATGAGGACAATTTCAAACGGGGGCACAGATGAATTATCAATATACATATTACACATAAAGTCAAGAACATCTATAACTCATATTCCCTAAACCAACAATAATACATATAAGTTATAGGATAGGCACAATGTGCATGAAGGACATAGTACATATATGGAATATATGGTAAATATATGTCTCACAATTTCTTCAAATATTAGAACAAGATTTAAATATACATAAACAAAGAGGTAGTTAGATAATATAAGGAAATACAATTCGCCTAAGAAATGATTCCAAGACTCCATCGATAGTCATGTCCAGATTTTCCATAAAGTGGTTTATCCATATACGTAGATGCACCCTTATTTGGACGGATACCAATGTAGACATAATTACCTGCTCAACAAAAACAAACAAAACATACAATAAGTAAAAACAAAATGGTGGAATAAAAAAGTCAGCACAGATGGTCAAGAAAAGGAATAAAGCTACAGGTTTCGTTGAGACCGTCCGGATATAGGGTCCGTAAGGACCATATCCATTTTGTCTCTAATTGTGCAAGGGGGCGACTAATTTCACCACCCCTAATATCAAGGATTAGTCTATCAATCCCCCGTATTTTGAGGTGTGTTGGATCACATTGGTGATTTAGTTTAAAATGTTTTTGGTATCGTGCGTAGATGTTCTATACACGTTTCCTCCTTTGCAGCAATAATATCACGGACGTGCTCTCTCGCTCTTATTTTGAGGCTCTGGTGGTCATGCCCACATAAATAAGTGGGCATGGGCAACGTGCATAATAGATCACGGCCTTGGTTTGACATGAAATGGAGTGGGTAATTTTGAAAGTTTTACTGCCATCTGAGGAAGAAAAAGAGGTGGCCCTTTCAATGTTTGGACACGCCACACATTTACCACAAGGGGCACAGCCCCATTTGGGTTTCTTCATTTGTGTGAAAGGTAATTTCCTCTGATCATTTTTATCATAGTGGCTGCGGACAAGTATGTCCTTCAAATTCTTGCTACGTCTGGCAGCAATACTTGGAGTGGAGGGTAAGTATTTATTGAGGGTAGAGTCAGCTAGGAGGATAGGCCAGAATTTAGCCATTGCTTTGCGCATAAGGTTCCATTGTGAGTGGTATGTCGTTATCATTCTCACTCTATTTGATTCTTTAATTGAATCATTACGTGCACTTCTTGATCCATATATTAAATTTTGTCTATTCAGACCCCTAGCATGGTTTTGAGCCATCTTGACCTGTCTCTTACTGTAACCCCGAGATATAAATCTATGTTGCAGATCTATTGCTCTAGCCTTATAATCCACATCAGATGAACAGATGAACTCGCAAGAATTGGCCTGTTGGAATCGATCTAATGACCTGAGACGGATGGGCCGACCGTGCGTGCAGAAGAGAATTGGTGGAGGTCGCCTTGCGAAACAAATCTGTCTGTAAAATTTGTTTCGCAAGGCGACCTCCACCAATTCTCTTCTGCACGCACGGTCGGCCCATCCGTCTCAGGTCATTAGATCGATTCCAACAGGCCAATTCTTGCGAGTTCATCTGTTCATCTGATGTGGATTATAAGGCTAGAGCAATAGATCTGCAACATAGATTTATATCTCGGGGTTACAGTAAGAGACAGGTCAAGATGGCTCAAAACCATGCTAGGGGTCTGAATAGACAAAATTTAATATATGGATCAAGAAGTGCACGTAATGATTCAATTAAAGAATCAAATAGAGTGAGAATGATAACGACATACCACTCACAATGGAACCTTATGCGCAAAGCAATGGCTAAATTCTGGCCTATCCTCCTAGCTGACTCTACCCTCAATAAATACTTACCCTCCACTCCAAGTATTGCTGCCAGATGTAGCAAGAATTTGAAGGACATACTTGTCCGCAGCCACTATGATAAAAATGATCAGAGGAAATTACCTTTCACACAAATGAAAAAACCCAAATGGGGCTGTGCCCCTTGTGGTAAATGTGTGGCGTGTCCAAACATTGAAAGGGCCACCTCTTTTTCTTCCTCAGATGGCAGTAAAACTTTCAAAATTACCCACTCCATTTCATGTCAAACCAAGGCCGTGATCTATTATGCACGTTGCCCATGCCCACTTATTTATGTGGGCATGACCACCAGAGCCTCAAAATAAGAGCGAGAGAGCACGTCCGTGATATTATTGCTGCAAAGGAGGAAACGTGTATAGAACATCTACGCACGATACCAAAACATTTTAAACTAAATCACCAATGTGATCCAACACACCTCAAAATACGGGGGATTGATAGACTAATCCTTGATATTAGGGGTGGTGAAATTAGTCGCCCCCTTGCACAATTAGAGACAAAATGGATATGGTCCTTACGGACCCTATATCCGGACGGTCTCAACGAAACCTGTAGCTTTATTCCTTTTCTTGACCATCTGTGCTGACTTTTTTATTCCACCATTTTGTTTTTACTTATTGTATGTTTTGTTTGTTTTTGTTGAGCAGGTAATTATGTCTACATTGGTATCCGTCCAAATAAGGGTGCATCTACGTATATGGATAAACCACTTTATGGAAAATCTGGACATGACTATCGATGGAGTCTTGGAATAATTTCTTAGGCGAATTGTATTTCCTTATATTATCTAACTACCTCTTTGTTTACGTATATTTAAATCTTGTTCTAATATTTGAAGAAATTGTGAGACATATATTTACCATATATTCCATATATGTACTATGTCCTTCATGCACATTGTGCCTACCCTATAACTTATATGTATTATTGTTGGTTTAGGGAATATGAGTTATAGATGTTCTTGACTTTATGTGTAATATGTATATTGATAATTCATCTGTGCCCCCGTTTGAAATTGTCCTCATTACGGATTCATGGCCGTTAAGATATATCTCGCCACTAACAATAGGTTGGTCCATTTTTTCATAATTAGCCCATACCTTATCGGTGCCCCTGTTTATAACTGTCCCCCATTACGGGTCCATGGCCGGTAATATACGTCTGGCCATAAGTGATAGGTTGGTCCACTATCACACAATTAGTTTAGATCTTGTTCATGATAGAAAACTCTATGTCCTGGATGGTTATTGTGCGCACGCGCCCGCCTGGCGTGCTCTGGGACATCGGGGGGCGTGCCTTTGGGTGCGGTGCTTCGATGACGCGACTCGGCCCCATCCGCGTCAGTCGTGGGCGGGGCCGTACTCGCGCTCGGGGCTCGGCGCTTTGTCGCGCCTCCTGATGTCTCGGGGTCACGCTGGTCGGTGCAGGGTGCGCCGACATAGTGACACGTCCTTTGGACATTTTGTTCAGATTTAGTGATCGCCTACATTTTGGCGAAATGGTGATTGAATGACAAGATGGAGGCGATGGGTGGAGAGGGGTTGGGATAGATGATTGGACCAATGTATTTTTATACCACCTACGGGCGGGTTCTTTATATGGGAACATTTATTTCCTCCTACTAATGGGCCGGCGCAAGAATGTGTTGACCAATGTGCATACCCTTTAGAAATAAGATATATGTGATCTGATCCTCTATTGGTTACCTATGTATATATAATCCTGCCTCAGTTGGTGTGATGCTACCCCCGGAAGAAGGCTTCACAGCCGAAACGTGCGTTGGGGCTGGCACCACAATCCACTGGAGGTAATATACTGCTGACACTCAAAATTTGTATATGGCTATTGTGATTGTTGATATACCCATGTAGTGGACTGTTTTCGTCCTGTGCATAGGCACGTTTAGCTGAAGGGGTTACAATTACTATTGGTGCATTCTATGTCTATATGCAACCTCCTTAGATTAATTGTGGATTGCGGTGTCCCAATTGGGTCTCCCACTTTTTAACTTTTGTTTATATGTTTCTTAATGTTTTCTCAATAAAGTTTATAACTTTTTAATAGATGGTGTTCAGGTTCATATTTTCACTATCGGACTTTAAGCTAATTACGCTTGCAAAACGCTAGTTTTTAGCGGGAATACGCATACCTATAATATGTGTATTTCCCGCGGCAGGGAGGTGCGGAATTGCCGCGGAAATTTCCATGGCAATTCCGCAACGTGTGCACATAGCCTCACACTTTTTTCAAACTGGCGAATGCCACATATTCTATTCCACTATAATACTGCCCCTATGTACAAGAATATAACTACTATAATACTGCCCTATGTACAAGAATATAACTACTATAATACTGCCCCTATGTACAAGAATATAACTACTATAATACTGCCCCTATGTACAAGAATTATAACTACTATAATACTGCCCCCTATGTACAAGAATATAACTACTATAATACTGCTCCTATGTACAAGAATATAACTACTATAATACTGCTCCTATTACAAGAATATAACTAATATAATACTGTCCCCTATGTACAAGAATATAACTACTATAATACTGCTCCTATGTACAAGAATATAACTACTATAATACTGCTCCTATGTACAAGAATATAACTACTATAATACTGCTCCTATGTATAAGAATATAACTACTAATACTGCCCTATGTACAAGAATATAACTACTATAATACTGCTCCTATGTACAAGAATATAACTACTATAATACTGCTCCTATGTACAAGAATATAACTACTATAATACTGCTCCTATGTACAAGAATATAACTACTATAATACTGCTCCTATGTACAAGAATATAACTACTATAATACTGCCCTATGTACAAGAATATAACTACTATAATACTGCCCTATGTACAAGAATATAACTACTATAATACTGCTCCTATGTAAAGAATATAACTACTATAATACTGCCCTATGTACAAGAATATAACTACTATAATACTGCCCTATGTACAAGAATATAACTACTATAATACTGCTCCTATGTACAAGAATATAACTACTATAATACTGCTCCTATGTACAAGAATATAACTACTATAATACTGCTCCTATGTACAAGAATATAACTACTATAATACTGCCCTATGTACTAAGAATATAACTACTATAATACTGCTCCTATGTACAAGAATATAACTACTATAATACTGCTCCTATGTACAAGAATATAACTACTATAATACTGCTCCTATGTACAAGAATATAACTACTATAATACTGCCCTATGTACAAGAATATAACTACTATAATACTGCTCCTATGTACAAGAATATAACTACTATAATACTGCTCCTATGTACAAGAATATAACTACTATAATACTGCTCCTATGTACAAGAATATAACTACTATAATACTGCTCCTATGTACAAGAATATAACTACTATAATACTGCTCCTATGTACAAGAATATAACTACTATAATACTGCTCCTATGTAAAGAATATAACTACTATAATACTGCTCCTATGTACAAGAATATAACTACTATAATACTGTCCTATGTACAAGAATATAACTACTATAATACTGCCCTATGTACAAGAATATAACTACTATAATACTGCCCCTATGTACAAGAATATAACTACTATAATACTGCTCCTATGTATAAGAATATAACTACTATAATACTGCCCTATGTACAAGAATATAACTACTATAATACTGCCCTATGTACAAGAATATAACTACTATAATACTGCTCCTATGTACAAGAATATAACTACTATAATACTGCTCCTATGTACAAGAATATAACTACTATAATACTGCTCCTATGTACAAGAATATAACTACTATAATACTGTCCCTATGTACAAGAATATAACTACTATAATACTGCTCCTATGTACAAGAATATAACTACTATAATACTGCTCCTATGTACAAGAATATAACTACTATAATACTGCTCCTATGTACAAGAATATAACTACTATAATACTGCCCTATGTACAAGAATATAACTACTATAATACTGCTCCTATGTACAAGAATATAACTACTATAATACTGCTCCTATGTACAAGAATATAACTACTATAATACTGCTCCTATGTACAAGAATATAACTAATATAATACTGTCCCTATGTACAAGATATAACTACTATAATACTGCTCCTATGTACAAGAATATAACTGACTATAATACTGCTCCTATGTATAAGAATATAACTACTATAATACTGCTCCTATGTACAAGAATATAACTAATATAATACTGTCCCCTATGTACAAGAATATAACTACTATAATACTGCCCCTATTGTACAAGAATATAACTATATAATACTGCCCCTATGTACAAGAATATAACTACTATAATATGCTCCTATGTACAAGAATTAATATATAATACTGCCTTGTACAAGATAACTACTACTGCTCCTATGTACAAGAATATAACTACTATAATACTGTCCCCTATGTACAAGAATATAACTACTATAATACTGCTCCTATGTACAAGAATATAAAATACTATAATACTGCTCCTATGTACAAGAATATAACTACTATAATACTGCTCCTATGTATAAGAATATAACTACTATAATACTGCCCTATGTACAGATAACTATTAATACTGCTCCATGTACAAGATTAACTCTATATCTCTCATTATACTTTTCATTGGAGCAGTAATTTGCAGTATGTACTGTAGCTGTGACATAACGGTGTGCCAATGTAGTTTATGGATCTGAACGGTTTGGGCTCAACACAAATACAATACACTTCATTCACTTTTTTTTTTTTTTTTTTTTTTAGAAATATGATTTATTGATTAGGTGATTTAAAGACACATTAAATATGACACACAGTGAGTGGAGATGGGGTGATCAGCACAGCAGTGGCCATTTGCAATCTTTGACCATACACAGCTTTTCAATCTTTTGTTTAGATGCCGCATTAACATTGAACAGTGGAGTACGGCCGTATCGGTCACACTTGTATTGGAAACAATTCTATCAAATTTGTCAGTGATGCAATTGTGCAGCAGTTTTGTCAATGTGCTCATGTTGGTTTGCTGGTGGCAGTCACGGCTTCCATTACAGAAGAGCCATCTGTTCTCATCTGTGTAATTGCTTCCACTTCATGTTGTGCCATTACTGCCGACCAAAGTGCCAGAACTGCCTCAGAGACCCTCTAATCCTGAGAACTGGGGGGAAGGTCAGACAACCCCTTGATAAAGGCCTTTACATGATCTAAGCTTTAATTTACATAAAAAGTGGAAAAGAAAAGTGCTTTATAACAAAAAAGTTCTGCAACTTTCTAGTAGAAATGTTGTAAATGGTGAGAAATAATCTGCTTGCTGGCAGTGACTAAGAACACGGTTTACAGACAGTAATGTAATGGGGAGCAAACCTGCAGTCCTGCTCCTCTGGCTGAGAAGAGGGAATGCAGCAGAGACGGCAGCAGCTCAGATCTGAAAGCAACACTAGTCATCAAGCCTCTAACAGTAGCGTTATTACTCACTGACAGCAAGCAGGGGTCTAAAAATGGTGAGGAATTACAAGTCTAGTAGAACGTATTTGTACCGTTAAACAGTGTTACAAGTACATACACTACCTGACAGAAGTTATGTCGCTTATCCATGTTATGTAAATCAAAGCTTATAACCTGACGTTAAATTCATCCATTGGTTGTATAAATTATTCTTTTGAAAGCTGAAACCCTCCCAAATTTAGTTTAGGTTAAGAAAATAAATTGTCATCAATGCTGAAATATTGATCATTTAATGAACACAGAATGGTCAGGTTTTGGCAAGACAAAAGTTTTGTCACCTGGTCATATAATGCACCCAATCCTAGTTTACATCCTCACCAGTGCTCAGTAAATGATCGGCTAATTAGTGGGTGCGTATAAAAAGAAACCCAGCACCCCAGACCTTCACTTGAACTGCAACTTGAGCTCTGACAACATGCCAAAAATCCACCCTGTGACCAAAGCTTGGATTATCAAGAGGCTGAAAACCAGATCCACTGCAGAGGTGGCTGGCACCTTTGGTGTGTCTCAGCATCAAGTACAAAGCATTAGAAAAAGATTAGAAGAGGCTGGAGATGTGTTTGACAAGCCCAGGTCCGGCAGACCCCGCAAGACAACGTTTGGTGGTTAGAAAATCCAAAGCAAGCCCCTCTTCCACTGCAGCAGAGCTCCAACAGGCCTGGTCACCTCAAGTCCCTGTGTCAACTAGAACAGTTTGTAGGATTCTGTCTAGAAATGGCCTCCATGGTCGATTCAGTGCCCAGAAGCCAGCACTAAACAAAAGGCAAATAAAAAAACGTGTGGCATTTGCAAAGTCCCACAGCCTGCTAAACAGATGGACGCTGGAAAAGTGGCAGAAGGTGGATTTCTCTGATGAATCTTCAGTAGAATTACACCACAGCTGCCCCAAATACTGCAGGAGACCTACTGGAGCCCATATGGATCCAAAATGCACCCAGAAAACAGTTAAATTTCGTGGTGGAAAGATCAGGGTTTGGGGTTACATTCAGTATGGGGGTGTGCAAAACATTTGCAAGGTGGAAGGCAATAGCAATAGCCTAAAATATCAAGAAGTATTAGCTACTTCTTATATTCCAAATCATAAAAGGGGTCAAATTCTGCAGCAGGATGGTGCTCCATCTCATACATCCATCTCTACAACAAAGTTCCTCCAGGCAAAAAAGATCAAGGTGCTCAAGGACTGGCCTGCCCAGTCACCAGACATGAACATCATTGAGCATGTTTGGGGTAGGATGAAAGAGGAAGCTTGGAAGACAAAACCAAGGAATCTAGATGAACTCTGGGAGGCATGTAAGACTGCATTCTTTGCTATTCCTGATGACTTCATTAATAAATTGTATGAATCATTGTTGAACCGCATGGATGCAGTCCTTCAAGCTCATGGAAGTCACACAAAATATTAAATATGACTCTAATAGCACCACAACTTCATTCACCAATGTTATGCAACATATATTTGTATTTTAAGATAATTATTTGTTTGAATATCAGATTACTTTCTGTGGGCGACAAAACTTTTGTCTTGCCAAAATCTGACCATTCTATGTTCATTAAATGATCAATATTTCAGCATTGATGCCAATTTATTTTCTTAACCTAAACTACATTTCGGAGGGTTTCAGCTTTCAAAAGAATAATTTATACAACCAATGGATGAATTTAACGTCAGGTTATAAGCTTTGATTTACATAACGTGGATAAGCGACATAACTTCTGTCAGGAAGCGTACAGTTATGTGAAAAATAACAGCGGTGAGTTTAAAACAACGGAGTATAAGCTGAATCCTCATATAATTGCATTTATTTCCATATACACAAAGGTGCTGGCAGCTGCACATTCAATTCCAAACTAAAGCGTGAACAAAATATTAATTTTTAAACTGAAAATGAAGAAAAGGGAATAATTTACAAACCTGAATATTTACATTATAAACTGAAATTTGTTTCCAGATTTCGCTTTCCTGTTAATCACTGAACTACAGTTTAGTTGAACAACGTTTATTTCTGATGGAGTCAACTAACATCGGACACCTGAGAGCAGACAATCCAGCCCAAGCTGGCTGCACTACATCCCACACTTCTTTTGCATCCAAAACACCATTTTTTTTTTCATTCCACAAATTAAAAAAAAAAAAAAAAAGAATTAAGGTCTGGGGATTGGGCGGCCACTTCATAACATCATCAATCTTGTTGGCCTGGAACCAGGATGTTGCCCACTTGTTGGTGTGTGTTGGGCTTGTTGTCCTGCTGAAACATCCATTTGAAGGGCATTTCTTCTACAGTATAAGGCAAGATGACCTCTTCCAGTACTGTGACATTCACTCTGGTTCATGGTGCCTGGTATGCAATAAATGGGCCCATCTCCATAGTAGAACCATCCTTAAACCATTATGCTTGCACCTCCACGTTTTACAGTCTTCACAGTGTCCTGTGGCCTGAATTCAGTGTTTATGGGTCGTCTCACAAACTGTCTGCGGCCTTTACACACAAGAACAATCTTGCTCTCATCTGTCCATAGAATGTTGTGCCACTTCTCTTTTGGCCAGTCATTTTGTTCTTTGGCAAACTTATCTTTTCAGATAACCTGTAGGAGGTTTTCTTGCAGTTAGTTTGGCTTCATATAGGGGTCTTCTGATGGCTGCAAGACTCACAGGTAAGTGGAGATCTTTGATCTCCCTGGAGCTGATCATTGGATGCTTCTTTGCCATTCTTATTATATGATCTATTATGCGGATGGTAGGGTTTATTTTGCTACAACGCGTTTCGGGTTTTGCCATTTTAAAGCATTGGGAATCTTTTCCGCTGAGCAGCCAATTATTTTCTGTACTTCTTTATGTTTCCCATCTCCAAATCAACTTCTAGATCAATTTTTTTTCCTTCAGTACAATGTCTGGAAAGATCCATTTTACTCACTGAGCAAGGGCTAAAACCAGCAGGTACATTTGCTGTCCTCCTTCTTTAAAAGGGAATCTGAACAGCTATTTGGTGCTGACATAGTCCCGCCGCTCAGTGTTTCACAGCAGGGCCAATCATTTATATGCACCTTCAGACCTGCTTGTTTTCCATTAATCTCCTCTCGCCCGTCTTCTTTGATTAACAGATCTGGCTTTATAGAATTAGAAAAGGGCGGGGATAGGTGGAAAACAATCAGGTGGGAAGGTGAATATGAATGATTGGCTGCACCATGGAGCACCGAGCGCCTGTACTGGGTCTGAACAGTCATTCTGTGCTGACAGAGTCCCTTTAAATAAGGGCCATAATTAACACCTGAATGACCTCACTAATTGAACTCCGTACTGCTACCCCCAACCTTTCATTAAATGAGCCAATGACACCCAATTAGCTGCGTACATGTCATGATTGTTGATTTTTGGTTGCCAATTACTCGCCTACACAGTCACGAATTTTGCCCCATATTGTATAATATTTCTGCCAACAACAGTAATTAAACACATTAGTGATGTTTGACTTATTATTTTGCACATAATTGTGACACCTCCACTGGTGGCACCTGCGGAGCGTGTAGTACAATGCATTGTGCAGGAAATATGGGCAGGAACAAATGTAGCAAAAGTTATAATTACTACAGCCGTCGCGTGACGGGATCTGTGTTTCTGCGCTGCAGTGAAAACTGTGACAGAACCACGGCTTCCTGCCCTCCGTCTGTTATCATGGAGACCCGTCGTCCTCCCATCTGCTCAGGTTATTACACGTCAATGGAAATTTTCCACCTACCCGACTGCTGCTGATTATAATCATATAATGATTCAGCTTCCTGCAGGAGTCGTCACACATCAGCCTTATCTCTGAGGCCGAGAAACTGACCGTGCGTGGATATCAATACCGGCTAGAGCGGCAGGTGTGAGCAAAAAGGAGACAATTATGTCCGGGTAGGAGACCTGGTGGTCCAGCATTTCATTCAGAGTGAGAATCCAGCCTTATATGCATTATATCAGTGGCAGCTACTGCAGAACCTCATAATACAGCCATTGGGAATTTCATGGCAATCATTCAGTCTCCAGCTTGCATGTTGTGACGTGATCAGCTACTCCCACCACTGAGGCCACGTTTTTAAGATCCCTGATGCCAACTCTGTAACCTTCATCATATAACCCTGAACAGGAAATTCTGTTACTATGGAGACAAATTCATCAGCCATAAACATACAAAGTATCCATTTTAATTTTTTTTTATTGCTTGAATGCATCCATGATAAATAACTTTGTGAATTAATCCCCCGTATACAGCTCCTATGCATGTGTATGTGTCTCCATAGTTACAGACAGTACTGTTTTATAAAGACATTTATCAGGGTGGACATGAAATGTTCTGTAACATTTTGTTTCAATTCCTCACCATTTTCCTCCATCTCACAGATCTTCCTTTCCTGACCTATCTATCACAATTAACGACATCACGCTTTCCCCCGTACCGGAAATCCGCTGCCTCGGAGTAACCCTTGACTCTGCCCTGTCCTTCAAACCGCACATCCAAGCTCTTTCTACCTCCTGTCGCCTTCAGCTCAAAAATATTTCCAGAATCCGTCCTTTCCTCAACCCTCAATCTACTAAAATGATTGTGCACGCCCTCATCATCTCCCGCCTCGACTACTGCAACACCCTTTTCTCTGGCCTCCCTGCTAACACCCTCGCACCTCTCCAGTCCATCCTTAACTCTGCTGCCCGACTAATTCATCTCTCTCCTCGCTACTCCTTCGCTTCTCCCCTCTGCAAATCTCTTCACTGGCTCCCATTCCCTCAGCGTATCCAGTTCAAATTACTAATACTGACCTGCAAGGCCATCTATTACCTGTCTCCTCCATATATCTCTGAACTAATCTCCCGATATCTTCCCTCACGTAATCTCCGGTCCTCCCAAGACCTCCTTATCTCCTCCACACTCATTCGCTCCTCATCCAACCGCCTCCAAGACTTCTCCCGAATATCCCCCATCCTCTGGAATTCTTTGCCCCAACACGTCCGACTATCAACCACATTCAGATCCTTCAGACGGAACCTGAAAACCCATCTCTTCAGGAAAGCCTACAGCCTGCAATGACCCCGCTGCCTCCTCACCACTACCGGAGTATCGCCTCAACCAACACCAGAACTGCTGCGACCCCCCAACCTGCTGTCTCCTTCCCCACCATCCTGTAGAATGTAAGCCTGAAAGGGCAGGGTCCTCTCCCCTCTGTACCAGTCTGTCATTGTTAGTTTACTGTAAGTGATATCTGTAATTTGTATGTAACCCCTTCTCATGTATAGCACCATGGAATCAATAGCGCTATATAAATAAATAATAATTTTTAAAATGTCTTGTTTGTGGTCAGTGAATGGGAGCACTCTGGTTCAGATACAGAGGCAGAAACCTGTACATGGCGAAGAAATGCAATTGTATCTGGACAATGGTCTGCTCTATATAACCTGGACACCAGACTGACACATTGTAACAAACCAGCAGAGACCTAGTTATGTGCAGGTTTAGGGCCTTTGAATGGAAATAATGGGGTTCTAATTCACTGACACCAATCATATCTGTAAAATAGTTTTAAAAAAATTAGAAAGAAAAACAAACAAAACCTTAAAGCCATTGTCTTCAGGCTGTGGGAAGATTTTATGTCACACACAGGGAGTTGTAGTTTTGCAGCAGTTGGTGTACGATGCTTTACGCGTTATTGTTCTAGTTCACCCCAGACAAAGGAAACAGAAGGCGTCCTCGGTCACTGAAATGTAATGAAGCGGGAAGGGGCATTTATTACCAGTGATGGTCCCACGAATGGGCATACACTGGTCCTACCTCTATAGCCAATTGACGTGGACTGAGCTGGAACATCAAGTGTCATTGGACGCACACCAAGGGAAAGACCTGGATAAGTTCTGGGGACAGCGCAGTGAGCGCCTGGACCGCCACACTTTGATGGTATAGTCATCGCTGGCGGTTAGCAAAAGCTCCTGATCTACCGTACAGAAAGCTACAGAGTTGACCACGTCATCATGAGGCAGAGTGGCCAGGCAAGCATTGTAGTGACGATCCCAAATGTAGCCGCAGCGATCCTCTGCGCCACTGAAATAAAGAAAAGCAAGTCAGCAGAGGAGCTGGATTTATACAGAATCATTGCTGTATCTGATTAGAAAGTCCAGAGCAGAGAAACTTTGTAAGTAATTTTCTTATACAGAGCTGCCACCAGGGGGAGCCCACAGCACAAATTTATACAGCTCTTACTGGAATCTGGTGCTGGCCTCACCCTGGTGGAAACTGCAATAAAGCACAGAACCCCTGTGAAAAGGATGCAACAGGCTTCACACCTGGACCACAAAAGTGGAGTTTACACCCATGTAAAGATACATTATGGGACGAGTCTGCACAGAATTTTGGACACATTCACTTATATATCAAATAAAGACATTCTACAAGATGGACGAAGGCTCTGCTCCATCTGTATTCTGCGTGAAAGTGGCTAGTTGTGGTCCAGCTGCCTCATTTGTTAACTTCCCTCAGACAAAAGAAAAAATAAGCATACATGAAGGATACTCACCTCAAATGGGTTTATGAATTAACAAAAAATAAAGTGAATCTCTCTCTAGGAGGCTGGGCAAAGGCTGAAAGAATGTATTTGCTTGCTGCATGCTACAGCCGGCAGGTGAAGTCTATGTGTAATCATCTACAGCCACCCACAGGAAGATAGATAAGAGGTATTGCACCATGGGGTATGTCCATAGACCTGAAACCTTTCTTGGCTTATGTATGCACAAGACTTAGGTCACCACATTTCTGCACCCACCTGGCCACAAAGTCTTGGCTGACATCTAGGAAGATGAAGAAGCACTCATTATTGGGGGTGTATGCTCGGTGGGCTCGCAAAGGATCCTTCACCTCCCGCAGGGTCTTAAGATCGAAGACTCGCAGCTCTATTTCTTCAGCAATGGGGGGTGGATACATGGGATCAGAAATCACACAGTCTTTTGGCCAAGAGCGACTATTTACATACAGAAACCTACATAAAATAAAGCAGCCACATCATCCTTTATACAATCACTGCTCTATACCAGGGATCTCCAGCTGCTGCAAAATTACCCCTCCCAGCCTGCGACCATCAGAGCTATGCTGGGAGTTTTGCAATAGCTGAAAACCACTGAACTAAAAGAATACATAATGTTCTAGTAGATACAACACTTAAAGAGTAAGGAATAGTGTAAAGTGTCCTCACCTGTGATCCGGAGATAGCCCCATGCCTATAATGTGACCGTGAATGTTAATTACATGGTCGAGGGAGTCGAAAAACTCATTGGGGCCACGCTCCTCGCCCAGGACGGGCCCTTCTGTGGTCATCTGATGTGGAAGAAGCTGCTTGATACCTGTGATCAGATGAGATCAATGCGATTAGTGACCCTGCTCGATACAAGTGAGATAGGCCCCTGTGCAGCAGTGACACCTGGTGGCAGAAAATTATTACTATAGAATTCAATGGAAATCTACAAGTCACAAGTAGAGTTGAGCCAATTTTTCAATATTCGGTTCAGATTACGTTCGCTGATAAATGTGTTTTTTGCAATAGTCACCGAACATATCCGAACGCCATTGGAGTCAATGGCAGTAGAAATGAGCAAATATGTTTGGAAATGATCCTCAAACATAAATTCGGCACAAATAGGGTACCAATATGGCAAATTCAGATTCAGCGATAGTTTCCAACATATTCGTTCAACTCTAGTCACAAGTCAGGCTAAAAACAAACAAACAAAACAAAGGCCGCACCTATCTGATGGGGGAGTAGGTCAGAGAGCCAGTAGTGAAGATGAGGTATTTCTTTCTCCCTTCCCTGCTCAGGGGTCCGTCCGGCTGTTTTGTCCTGTACTTTGCATACCACTGGGCCACCTTGGTCTCAAACTGCTCCTCTGAAAGTGGAATCTGTGGCACTTCCTGCTGCTCCAGGACTTGGTCGTCCATTAGGAACTGGAGGGCGGCTGCAATCTGAGCATCTTCCCCTAGAAGGTCCCTTCCTCTTTCATCCTCCGCGCCACCATCTTCCTCGGTGCTGTCCTCTCCCTCATGTGCTGGTGGCATAGAGCTTTGGTCGGCCTTCTTCACTCCGTCACCAGCCTCTGCCAGTACATCTGGGGCATCGGCCACCATCACCATACGGATAGTGCTGGCATTCAAGTTCTGAATTTTGAAGAGTCGCTTCACCACATTGAGGTTCTCGGACTCCACATCCTGGATAAAGAGACCACGTCCAAAATAATAGAATACGCTCCTGCCTTGTCCCCCCGGTATCGCATGTACAAACCTGAAAGGCCTTGTTTAGCCACAGCACGGAGCAAGAGGTGACCCGGCCCATACGGTGCAGGTTCCCGGAGATGAGGTGTGTGTTATTCAGCCAACAGCCAAACACGTCATAGGGTTTATTCCTCACTCGGGACAGAAGGTTAAATCCATCTGTAGAGGCAGAATAATGCACATCAGCACCAATCTACTCATACACCCCCGCTCCTAGTAGTCGTCTGAGCAGCTTCAGCCACAGATAGGAAGTAACTTTCCACCAAACTGACAAGTTGTCGTTTATTACAGTTGTGCTCAATAGTTTACATACCCCGGCAGAATTTTTGCTTTCTTGGCCTTTTTTCAGAGAATATGAATCATAACACCAACACTTTTTCTCCACTCATGGTTAGTGGGTGGGTGAAGCCATTTATTGTCAAACTATGGTGTTTTCTCTTTTTAAATCATAATGACAACCCAAAACATCCAAATGACCCTGATCAAAAGTTCACATACCCCATTTCTTAATACCGTGTATTGCCCCCTCTAACATCAATGACAGCTTGAAAGTCTTTTGCGGTAGTTGTGGATGAGGTTCTTTATTTTCTCAGATGATAAATCAGCCTGTGACACTAGTCACTTCTCACAGCCAAGTCGTGAGTCAGAAGGGTCAAGGAGTCCAAGGTCAGAAGCCAAGAGGGTACGTCATAAACAGAAGGAAGAGACAAAAGTGTAGTCAGGTAATGTTCCGAGGTCAGAGTACTGAGAGAATAACGAATCACAGCAGAAGGGGTTAAACAGGCGGATGGTCAGAACAAAGTCCAAGGTCAGGCAACAGATCAAGCATATAGAATTCAAGGCACAGGAGAGCAAAGAGCACAACCTCACAGGATGAATGTACGTCTGGCAGTGGTCTGGGAGAAGCTGCTCAGTTAAGTAGGCATGGCCATTACCCGGGATAGTTAAAACCTGAGACAGCCAATGCCTCCTAGTCACAGATTGGCTAGTCGAGCTGTCAATCAACACACTGACAGCTCAGCACTCCCCTGTACCAGATTGGATGGCCATGCTGTCCATCAAAGTACTGACAGCTTCAGCACGCCCTTGTACCAGATTGGACAGACGAGCTGTCAGTAACTGCATCCCAGACACCCTGAGGGGTGGAACCTTGACACTGCCCACTCTTCTTGGCAAAAAGCCTCCATTTCCTGTAAATTCCTGGGCTGTCTAGCATGAACTGCACACTTGAGATCTCCCCAGAGTGGCTCAATGATATTGAGGTCAGGAGACTGAGATGGACACTCCAGAACCTTCACTTTGTTCTGCTGTAGCCAATGACAGGTCGATTTGGCCTTGTGTTTTTTGGATCGTTGTCATGTTGGAACGTCCAAGTACATCCCATGCGCAGGTTCCAGGCTGATGATTGCAAATTTGCCTCCAGTATTTGCTGATAACGTTCTGCATTCATCTTTCCTTCAACTTTGACCAAGTTTCCTGTGTCTTTGTAGCTCACACATCCCCAAAACATCAGCGATCCACCTCCATGCTTTACAGTAGGAATGGTGTTCCTTTCATATATAATAGGCCTTGTAGACCTCTCTCCAAATGTAACGTTTATGGTTGGGGCCAAAAAGTTCAATTTTGGTCTCATCCCTCCAAATTACCTTGTTCCAGAAGTTTTGAGGCTTGTCTCTGTGCTGTTTTGTGTATTGTAGGTGAGATACTTTGTGGCATTTGCGCAGTAATGGCTTTCTTCTGGCAACTCGATCATGCAGCCCATTTTTCTTTAAGTGCCTCCTTATTGTGCATCTTGAAACAGCCACACAGCTAGTTTTCAGAGAGTCCAGTATTTCAGCTGATGTTATTTGTGGGTTTTTCTTTAAACCAGAAAAATTTTCGTTGACCTACCTGACCGTGGTTTTGTTTTTACAAAGCCCCTGATTTTCTATTTGTTAATCACAGTTTGAATGCTGCCGACTGGAATTATCAATTCCTTGGATATCTTTTTGTATCCCTTTCCTGTTTTAAACAGTTCAACTACCTTTCCCGTAGATCCGTTGACAATTCTTTTGCTTTCCCCATGACTCACAATCCAGAAACGTCAGTGGCTGGATGAAAGATGCAAGAGTCTGTCTGGATCCCAGAAACTCACTCAGCTTTTATGCACACACACTGATTACAAGCAAACAGGTCACAGGTGAGGATGTTACCTTTAGTAGCCATTCAAACCCATTTGTGTCAACTTCTGTGCATGTTATCAGGCCAAAATCACCAGGGTATGTGAACTTTTGATCAGGGTCATTTGGATGTTTTGGGTTGTCATTATGAATTAAAAAGAGAAAAAACAGTAGTCTGACAATAAATGGCTTCACCCAACCACCAAGCATGAGTGGAGAAAAAGTGTTGGTGTTATCATTCATAGTCTCTGAAAAAAGGCCAAGAAAGCAAAAATTCTGCCGGAGTATGTAAACTTTTGAGCACAACTGTATGTCTTGGTCATGGCCAGAGGGAGCCGACCATGACACAAACTAAAAGTCCCCAAAAAACGAGTCCTGTTCCGCTCCTTCACGCCACCCTCTACAGCTTTTCTGAATTGACCTCCTGTAGATAGGACATTGCGATATAATAACGCTCTAAAGGGAATTTACCGAGACTTATAACGGCTATCTCCCCTGCGCAGGAGTTGTGGGGTCCTACAAACACCCCGGACACCAGAAGGAGCGTGTCATCAGAATTAAACTGGGAGTACTGGGTGTAGTTCCAGTGGTGGGGCCTCATGTTTGCACTGTGCAGGAGGGATATCGGGTGTCTGGTGTTCCATATCTGTAGGACAATGAGAAAAGGAGGTCAGGATGAAGCCACGCGAGGTCGGGACACAGCGGCGGCGCTTCCTCACCTTCACCGTGCAGTCCTTAGAGCAGGAGGCACAGAGCTCCCCGGAGTGTGAGAAGCTGACGTGCAGGACCTGGTCTGTGTGCTCCCCCAGCCGCTCCACCTCCACACAGGGAACGTTGTCACACAAACGCTGGAACTCCTCATACCAGGAATCGGCACCTTCACACAAAGAGCACATCACCTTGAGAGTAACGCGTATGAAGGAGAACACTGCAGGCAAGTGATCTCTGAAAGCGAGGCAGCGCTTCATACCTTACCTGGGTACCGCGGAATGTGGCGCCGCACCCGATAATGGCGGTAGAACAGCTCCTTCCACAAGAAGTCATCTCGGGACACCTGGTACCAGCGCCGGCACACCAGCCCTGCGGCCAGTAAGTCTACAGGCCCCAGGCTCAGGAATATGTGGTAGAGAAGACTGTCAGGGAGCAGGGAAGACCTAGCATCCTCCATTGTGTCATCCTGTCATCCTCAACCAACCCTGAAATACAACCAGAGACGTGAAGTAATAGGGGCACGTACCGGTCCATGGGGTACGGTGCAGCGCACATAGGTCCATGGGGTACGGAGCAGTGCACACAGGTCCATGAGGTACGGCGCAGCGCACACAGGTCCATGAGGGCTCAGTGCATATGGGTAGTCAGTGCATACTGGGGCACAGCGCAGTGTATAGAGGTAGTCCGTGCATACTGGGGCACAGCACAGTGTATAGGGGTAGTCCGTGCACACTGGGGCACAGTGTATAGGGGTAGTCTGTGCATACTGGGGCACAGGGCAGTGTGTATAGGGGTAGTCCGTGCATACTGGGGCACAGCGCAGTGTATGGGGTAGTCCGTGCATACTGGGGCACAGCGCAGTGTATTGGGGTAGTCCGTGCATACTGGGACACAGAGCAGTGTATAGGGATAGTCCGTGCATACTGGGGCACAGCGAAGTGTATTGGGGTAGTCAGTGCATACTGGGACACAGCGCAGTGTATAGGGGTAGTCTGTGCATACTGGGGCACAGCGCAGTGTATAGGGGTAGCCCGTACACAATGGGGCACAGCGGAGTGTATAGGGTAGTCCATGCATACTGGGGCACAGCGCAGTGTATAGGAGTAGTCCATGCATACTGGGGCACAGCGCAGTGTATAGGGATAGTCCGTGCATACTGGGGCACAGCGCAGTGTATTAGGGTAGTCAGTGCATACTGGGGAACAGCGCAGTGTATAGGGGTAGTCTGTGCATACTGGGGCACAGTGCAGTGTATAGGGGTAGCCCGTGCACACTGGGGCACAGCGGAGTGAATAGGGGTAGTCCATGCATACTGGGGCACAGCGCAGTGTATAGGAGTAGTCCGTGCATACTGGGGCACAGCACACTGTATAGGAGTAGTCCGTGCATACTGGGGCACAGCACAGTGTATAGGGGTAGTCCGTGCATACTGGAGCACAGCGCAGTGTATAGGAGTAGTCCGTGCATACTGGGGCACAGCGCAGTGCATAGTAGTCCGTGCATACTGGGGCACAGGACAGTGTATAGGGGTAGTCCGTGCATACTGGGGCACAGCGCAGTGTATAGTGGTAGTCCATGCATATTGGGGCACAGCGCAGTGTATAAGAGTAGTCCGTGCATACTGGGGCACAGCACAGTGTATAGTAGTCCGTACATACTGGAGCACAGTGCAGTGTATAGTAGTAGTAAGTGCATACTGGGGCACAGCACAGTGTATGTGGGGGCATAGCGCAGCATATACGGGTAGTCAGTGCATACGGGCGCAGTGTATATGGGTAGTAAGAACATATGGGTAGTCAGTGCATACTGGGGCACAGAGTATATGGGTAGTCAGTGCATACTGGAGCATGGTGCAGTATATATGGGTAGTTTGTGCATACAGGAGCATGTATATGGAAAGTGTATACAAGGGAACAGCAGAGTGTATATGGGTACTCCGTTTATATGGGGGCAGAGTGCAGCATATACGGGTAGTCAGTGCATACCGGGCGCAGTGTATATGGGTAGTAAGAACATATGGGGGCGCAGTGTATATGGGTAGTCAGTGCATACTGGGGCACACGCAGTGAATATGGGTAGTCAGTGCATACTGGGGCACAGCACATAGTATATGGGTAGTCAGTGCATACTGGAGCATGGCGCAGTATAAATGGGTAGTTAGTGCATACAGGAGCATGTATATGGAAAGACAGTGTATACAAGGGAACAGCAGAGTGTATATGGGTACTCCGTGTATATGGGGGCAGAGCATATGGCTAGTCAGTGTATATGGGCCAGAGCGTAGTGCATATGGCTTGTCAGTGCATACAGGTGCACAGCACAGGGTATATGGGTAATTAGTGTATACAGGGCAGAGCGTAGTGTATATGTCTAGTCAGTGTATACAGGTGCACAGCACAGGGTATATGGGTAATCAGTGTATACAGGTGCACAGCACAGGGTATATGGCTAGTCAGGTATACAGGTGCACAGCACAGGTATATGGTAATCAGTATACAGGGCAAGCACAGGGTATTATGGGTAATCAGGTATACAGTGCACAGGAAGCACAGGTATATGGCTATCAGTGTATACAGGTGCACAGCACAGGGTATATGGGTAATCAGTGATACAGGGCACAGCACAGGGTATATGGGTATCAGTGTATACAGGTGCACAGCACAGGTATATGGTATCAGTGTATACAGGTGCACAGCAAGGGTATATGGCTAGTCAGTGTATACAGGTGCACAGCACAGGTATATGGGTAATCAGTGTATACAGGTGCACAGCACAGGGTATATGGTATCAGTGTATACAGGTGCACAGCACAGGGTATATGGTAATCAGTGTATACAGGTGCACAGCACAGGGTATATGGTATCAGTGATACAGGTCACAGCACAGGGTTAGGGTATCAGTGTATACAGGTGCACAGCACAGGGTATATGGTATCAGTGTATACAGGTGCACAGCACAGGTATATGGCTATCAGTGTATACAGGTGCACAGCACAGGTATATGGCTATCAGTGTATACAGGTGCACAGCACAGGGTATATGGCTATCAGTGTATACAGGTGCACAGCACAGGGTATATGGCTATCAGTGTATACAGGTGCACAGCACAGGGTAATGGGTAATCAGTGTATACAGGGCAAGCACAGGTATATGGCTATCAGTGTATACAGGTGCACAGCACAGGTATATGGTAATCAGTGTATACAGGGCAAGCACAGGGTATATGGTATCAGTGATACAGGGCACAGCACAGGGTATAGGGTAATCAGTGTATACAGGGCAAGCACAGGTATAGGTAATCAGTGTATACAGGTGCACAGCACAGGGTAATGGTAGTCAGTGTATACAGTGCACAGCACAGGTATATGGTAAAGTATACAGGTGCACAGCACAGGTATATGGTAATAGTGTATACAGGTGCACAGCACAGGGTATATGGTATCATGTATACAGGTGCACAGCACAGGATATGGTAATCAGTGATACAGGTGCACAGCACAGGTATATGGCTAGTCAGTGTATACAGGTGCACAGCACAGGTATAGGGTAATCAGTGATACAGTGCACAGCACAGGGTATATGGTAGTCAGTGTATACAGTGCACAGCACAGGTATAGGTATCAGTGTATACAGGTGCACAGCACAGGTATATGGCGTAATAGTAGTGTATACAGTGTCGGCCAGCACAGGGTATATGGTACAGTGCAACAGGTTGAACAGCACCAAGGGTATATGGCTAGTCAGTGTATACAGGTGCACAGCACAGGTTAGTAATCAGTGTATACAGGGCAGCACAGGTATAGGTATCAGTGTATACAGTGCACAGCACAGGGTATATGGGTAACAGTGATAAGGCAAGCACAGGGTATATGGGTATCAGTGATACAGGTGCACAGCACAGGGTATAGGTAATCAGTGATACAGGCACAGCAAGGGTATAGGTAATCAGTGTATACAGGTGCACAGCACAGGGTAATGGCTAGTCAGTGAACAGGTGCACAGCACAGGGTATATGGTAATAGTGATACAGGTGCACAGCACAGGGTATATGGTATCAGTGTATACAGGTGCACAGCACAGGGTATATGGTATCAGTGTATACAGGTGCACAGCACAGGTATATGGTATCAGTGTATACAGGTGCACAGCCAGGGTAATGGCTGTCAGTGTATACAGGTGCACAGCACAGGGTATATGGTATCAGTGTAACAGGTGCACAGCACAGGGTATATGGTAGTCAGTGTATACAGGTGCACAGCACAGGTAATGGGTAATCAGTGTATACGGCAAGCACAGGGTATATGGTATCAGTGTATACAGGGCAAGCAGGTATATGGTATCGTGTAACAGGGCAAGCACAGGGTATATGGTAATCAGGTATACAGGCACAGCCAGGGTATATGGTAATCAGTGTATACGGGCAAGCACAGGTATAGGTATCGTGTATACAGGTGCACAGCACAGGTATAGTATCAGTGTATACAGGTGCACAGCACAGGGTATAGGGTATAGTGATACAGGTCACAGCACAGGGTATATGGTATCAGTGATACAGGTGCACAGCACAGTATATGTATCATGTATACAGGTCAACACAGGTATAGGGTATCAGTGATACAGGTACAGACAGGGTTATGGATCAGTGTATACAGGTGCACAGCACAGGGTATATGGCTAGTCATGATACAGGTCACAGCACAGGGTATAGTATCAGTGTTCAGGTGCACAGCCGTATTGGTAATAGTGTATACGGTGCACCCGGTTATGTATCAGTGTTAAGGTGCACAGACGGGTAGGTAGCATGTATACAGGTGCCAGCACAGGTATATGTGCACAGCACAGGGTATATGGTATCAGTGTATACAGGTGCACAGCACAGGGTATATGGGTTATCAGTTGTAGTTTCAGGTGCACAGACAGGGTATATGGTAATCAGTGTATACAGGGCACACACAGGGTATATGGCTAGTCAGTGTATACAGGTGCACGCACAGGGTTAGGGTAATCAGGTTACAGGGCAGAGACAGGGTATAGGGGAATCGTCATGGTGCACAGCACAGGGTTACGGGTAATCAGTGTTAAAAGGTGCACAGCACAGGGTATAAGGGTAATAGTGAACAGGGCAAGTACAGGGTATAGGTAATCAGTGTATACAGGTGCACAGCACAGGGTATATGGGTTTTTCAGTGTATACAGGTGCAAAGCACAGGGTATAAAGGGTAATAGTGCATACAGGTGCACGACAGGGTATATGGCTAGTCAGTGTATACGGGCAAACAAGGGTTATGGGGAATCAGGCATACAGGGGCACCAAGGGGATAGGGTAATCAGTGTTAAGGTGACAGAAGGGTATTGGGGAACGTGTATAAGGGCAAAAAGGGTATTGGGGGGTCTGTTCGGTGCCGCAAGGGGGTTTGGTTCGTGTTACAGGGGCACGCACGGGTTATGGGAATGTGAACAGGTGACGCACGGGGATATGGTGCAGGTTCAGGTGACAGCACGGGTATATGGTAATTTAGTGTATACAGGGCAAGCACGTGTATATTGGGAGTCATGTTAACAGGTGCACAGCACAGGTTATATGAGGTAATCATTGTATACAGGTGCAGAGCACAGGGTATATGGGTAATCAGTGCATACCAGGTGAAAAGCACAGGGTATATGGGTAATCGTATTACAGGTGCACAGCACAGGTATATGGCTATCAGTGTATACAGGTGCACAGCACAGGGTATATGGGTAATCAGTGTATACAGGGCAAGCCACAGGGTATTGGTAATCAGTGCTTTCAGGTGCACACACAGGGTATATGGGTAATCAGTGCATACAGGTGCACAGCACAGGGTATAGGCTAGTCAGTGTATACAGGTGCACAGCACAGGGTAAATGGCTAGACAGTGTATACAAGGTGCACAGGACAGGGTATATGGGTAATCATGTATACAGGTGCACAGCACAGGTATATGGCTATCAGTGTTATACAGGTGCACAGACAGGGTATATGGGTAATCAGTGTATACAGGTGCACAGCACAGGGTATATGGCTAATTTTGTGTATACAGGTGCACAGCACAGGGTATATGGGTAATCAGTGCATAAAGGTGCACAGCACAGGGTATATGGGTAATCAGTGTATAAGGTTGCACAGCACAGGGTATATGGCTAGTCAGTGTATACAGGTGCACAGCACAGGGTATATGTAATCAGGTATCAGTGCAAGCACGGGTATATGGTAATCATGTTACAGGTCACAGCACAGGGGATATGGTAATCAGTGCAACAGTGCACAGCACAGGTATAGGCTATCATTTTACAGTCACAGCACCGGTTTTATTATCAGTGTATACAGGTGCACAGCACAGGTAAAGGGTAATCAGGCATACAGTGCACAGCACAGAGTATAGGGTTTAAACAAATGTATACAGGTGCACAGCACAGGTTTTATGCTAGCAGTGTATACAGGTGCACAGCCCGGGTTTTAATCACATAACAAACACCCATAAAATCATTATCACAAACTTTTACATCTTAACATTTTACCCAAAAATATTCTAATTATCCCTCCACCTTAAAACATTAACTTTTACCCTTTAAATTTTAAATTTTTAAAAAAAACCCCCAAAATCAAATTAAACTTTTCCCAAAATCTATTTAAACAAACCCACTTTTAAAATTTTTCATTTTAAAACCAAC
>JARQOD010000008.1:115456288-115658085 GCA_033576555.1 Oophaga sylvatica
ACAGACAGGTATATGGTAATCATGATACAGGTGCACAGCCAGGGTATTGGTATCAGTGTATACAGTGCAAGCACAGGTATATGGTACAGTGATACAGTGCACAGACAGGGTATATGGGTAATATGTATACAGGTGCACAGCACAGGGTATATGGCTAGTCAGTGTATACAGGCACAGCCAGGTATATGGTAATCAGTGTATACGTGCACAGCACAGGTATTGGTAATAGTGTATACAGGCAAGCCAGGTATATGGTATCAGTGATACAGGTGCACACACAGGGTATAGGTAATCAGTTATAAGGTGCACAGCACAGGGTATATGTATCTGTATACAGTGCACAGCACAGGTATAGTAATCAGGTATACAGGGCACAGCACAGGTATATAGGTAATCAGTGATACAGGTCACAGCACAGGGTATATGGTAATCAGTGATACAGGTGCACAGCACAGGGTATATGGTATCAGTGATACAGGTGCACAGCACAGGTAAGGCTAGTCAGTGTATACAGGTGCACAGCACAGGGTATATGGGTAATCAGTGATACAGGGCACAGCACAGGGTATATGGTATCAGTGTATACAGGTGCACAGCACAGGGTATATGGTAATCAGTGTATACAGGTGCACAGCACAGGGTATATGGTATCAGTGATACAGGTGCACAGCACAGGGTATATGGGTAATCAGTGTATACAGGTGCACAGCACAGGGTATATGGTAGTCGTGTATACAGGGCACAGCACAGGGTATATGGTATCAGTGATACAGGTGCACAGCACAGGTATATGGTAATCAGTGTATACAGTGCACAGCACAGGTATATGGTATCAGTGTATACAGGTGCACAGCACAGGGTATAGGTAATCGTGTATACAGTGCACAGCACAGGGTATATGGTAATCAGTGTTACAGGTGCACAGCACAGGTATATGGTAGTCAGTGTATACAGGGCACAGCCAGGGTATATGGTATCGTGTATACAGGGCACAGCAAGGTATATGGCTAGTCAGTGTATACAGGTGCACAGCACAGGGTTATGGGTAATCAGTGTATACAGGTGCAAGCACAGGTATATGGCTAGTCAGTGTATACAGGTGCACAGCACAGGGTATATGGTAATCAGTGTATACAGGGGTATATGGTAGTCAGTGATACAGTGCACAGCACAGGGTATATGGGTATCAGTGTATACAGGGCAGAGCACAGGTAAGGTATCAGTGATACAGGTGCACAGCACAGGGTATAGGATCAGTGTATACAGGTGCACAGCACAGGGTATATGGTAATCATGATACAGGTGCCAGCACAGGTATAGGTATCAGTGTATAAGGTGCACAGCACAGGGTATATGTGTATCAGTGTATACAGGTGCACAGCACAGGGTATATGGTAGTCAGTGTATAGGTGCACAGACAGGGTTATGGGTAATCAGTGTATACGGTGCAAGCACGGGTATATGTAGTCAGTGTATACAGGTGCACAGCACAGGTATATGGTATCAGTGTATACAGGGCACAGCAGGTAGGTAGCAGTGTATACAGGTGCACAGCACAGGGTAATGGGTAATCAGTGATACAGGTGCACAGCACAGGTATATGGTAATCGTGTATACAGGTGCACAGACAGGGTATATGGTATCAGTGTATACAGGTGCACAGCACAGGGTATATGGTATCAGTGATCAGGTGCACAGCACAGGTATATGGGTAATCGTGTATACAGGTGCACAGCCAGGTATAGGGAATCAGTGTATACAGGTGCACAGACAGGGTATAGGGTAATCAGTGTATACAGGCCAGACAGGATAGGCTAGTCAGTGTATACAGGTGCACAGCACAGGGTATATGGGTAATCAGTGTATACAGGTGCAAGCACAGGGTATATGGTATCAGTGTATACAGGTGCACAGCACAGGGTATATGGGTAATCAGTGTATACAGGTGCACAGCACAGGGTATATGGTAATCAGTGCATACAGGTGCACAGCACAGGGTATATGGCTAGTCAGTGTATACAGGTGCACAGCACAGGGTATATGGGTAATCAGTGTATACAGGTGCACAGCACAGGGTATATGGTAGTCAGTGTATACAGGTGCACAGCACAGGGTATATGGGTAATCAGTGTATACAGGTGCACAGCACAGGTATATGGTATCAGTGTATACAGGTGCACAGCACAGGGTATATGGGTAATCAGTGTATACAGGTGCACAGCACAGGGTATATGGGCTAGTCAGTGTATACAGGTGCAAGCACAGGTATATGGTAAGTCAGTGTATACAGGTGCACAGCACAGGGTATATGGGTATATCAGTGTATACAGGTGCACAGCACAGGGTATATGGGTAATCAGTGCATACAGGTGCACAGCACAGGGTATATGGGTAATCAGTGTATACAGGTGCACAGCACAGGGTATATGGCTAGTCAGTGTATACAGGTGCACAGCACAGGGTATATGGGTAATCAGTGTATACAGGTGCACAGCACAGGGTATATGGGTAATCAGTATACAGGTGCACAGCACAGGGTATATGGTATCAGTGTATACAGGTGCACAGCACAGGGTATATGGGTAATCAGTGTATACAGGTGCACAGCACAGGGTATATGGCTAGTCAGTGTATACAGGTGCACAGCACAGGGTATATGGGTAATCATGATCAGTGACAGACAGGTATATGGTAGCAGTGTATACAGGTGCACAGCACAGGGTATATGGGTAATCAGTGTGTATACAGGTGCACAGCACAGGGTATATGGTAATCAGTGTATACAGGTGCACAGCACAGGGTATATGGGTAATCAGTGTATACAGGTGCACAGCACAGGGTATATGGTAGATCAGTGTATACAGGTGCACAGCACAGGGTATATGGGTAATCAGTGATACAGGTGCACAGCACAGGGTATATGGCTAGATCAGTGTATACAGGTGCACAGCACAGGGTATATGGGTAATCAGTGTATACAGGTGCACAGCACAGGGTATATGGTAATCAGTGTATACAGGTGCACAGCACAGGGTATATGGCTAGTCAGTGTATACAGGTGCACAGCACAGGGTATATGGGTAATCAGTGTATACAGGGCAAGCACAGGTATATGGCTAGTCAGTGTAACAGGTGCACAGCACAGGGTATATGGTAATCAGTGTATACAGGTGCACAGCACAGGGTATATGGGTAATCAGTGTATACAGGTGCAACAGCACAGGGTATATGGCTAATCAGTGTATACAGGTGCACAGCACAGGGTATATGGCTAGTCAGTGTATACAGGTGCACAGCACAGGGTATATGGGTAATCAGTGTATACAGGTGCACAGCACAGGGTATATGGGTAATCAGTATACAGGTGCACAGCACAGGGTATATGGTAATCAGTGTATACAGGTGCACAGCACAGGGTATATGGTAAGTCAGTGTATACAGGTGCACAGCACAGGGTATATGGCTAGTCAGTGTATACAGGTGCACAGCACAGGGTATATGGGTAATCAGTGTATACAGGTGCACAGCACAGGGTATATGGCTATCAGTGTATACAGGTGCACAGCACAGGGTATATGGGTAATCAGTGTATACAGGTGCACAGCACAGGGTATATGGCTAGTCAGTGTATACAGGTGCACAGCACAGGGTATATGGTAATCAGTGTATACAGGTGCACAGCACAGGTATACGGGTAATCAGTGTATACAGGTGCACAGCACAGGGTATATGGTAATCAGTGCATACAGGTGCACAGCACAGGGTATATGGGTAATCAGTGTATACAGGTGCACAGCACAGGGTATATGGTAATCAGTGTATACAGGTGCACAGCACAGGGTATATGGGTAATCAGTGTATACAGGTGCACAGCACAGGGTATATGGTAATCAGTGTATACAGGTGCACAGCACAGGGTATATGGGTAATCAGTGTATACAGGTGCACAGCACAGGGTATATGGTAATCAGTGTATACAGGTGCACAGCACAGGTATATGGGTAATCAGTGATACAGGTGCACAGCACAGGGTATATGGCTAGTCAGTGTATACAGGTGCACAGCACAGGGTATATGGGTAATCAGTGATACAGGTGCACAAGCACAGGGTATATGGGTAATCAGTGTATACAGGTGCACAGCACAGGGTATATGGCTAGTCAGTGTATACAGGTGCACACACAGGGTATATGGTATCAGTGTATACAGGTGCACAGCACAGGGTATATGGTATCAGTGTATACAGGTGCACAGCACAGGGTATATGGGTAATCAGTGTATACAGGTGCACAGCACAGGGTATATGGCTAGTCAGTGTATACAGGTGCACAGCACAGGGTATATGGCTAGTCAGTGTATACAGGTGCACAGCACAGGGTATATGGGTAATCAGTGTATACAGGTGCACAGCACAGGGTATATGGCTAGTCAGTGTATACAGGTGCACAGCACAGGGTATGGCTAGTCAGTGTATACAGGTGCACAGCACAGGGTATATGGGTATCAGTGTATACAGGTGCACAGCACAGGGTATATGGCTAGTCAGTGTATACAGGTGCACAGCACAGGGTATATGGCTAGTCAGTGTATACAGGTGCACAGCACAGGTATATGGCTAGTCAGTGTATACAGGTGCACAGCACAGGGTATATGGGTAATCAGTGTATACAGGGCAGAGCACAGGGTATATGGCTAGTCAGTGTATACAGGTGCACAGCACAGGGTATATGGTAATCAGTGTATACAGGGCAGAGCACAGGGTATATGGTATCAGTGTATACAGGTGCACAGCACAGGGTATATGGGTATCAGTGTATACAGGGCACAGCACAGGGTATATGGTAATCAGTGTATACAGGGCAAGCACAGGGTATATGGGTAATCAGTGTAACAGGTGCACAGCACAGGGTATATGGCTAGTCAGTGTATACAGGTGCACAGCACAGGTATATGGTAATCAGTGTATACAGGTGCACAGCACAGGTATATGGTATCAGTGCTACAGGTGCACAGCACAGGGTATATGGGTAATCAGTGTATACAGGCAGAGCACAGGGTATATGGGTAATCAGTGCATACAGGTGCACAGCACAGGATATGGTATCAGTGATACAGGTGCACAGCACAGGGTATAGGTATCAGTCGTTACAGGTGCAGCACAGGATATGGAACAGTGCATACAGTGCACAGCACAGGGTATATGGGTAATCAGTGTATACAGGTGCACAGCACAGGGTAAATGGATAGTCAGGTAGTCATACAGGTGCACAGCACAGGTATGGGAATCAGTGTATACATGCACAGGGTATATGGGAATCAGTTATACAGGCAGAGCACAGGGTATACGGGTATCGGTGTATACAGCAGTGCACAGGTATAGGGTATCATGATAAGCAGTTGCATCAGGCAAGGTGCACAGCACAGGGTTTATGCAATGTATAAGTCACGCAAGGGTTAGGAATCGTCATACAGGTGCACAGCACAGGTATATGGTAATCAGTGTCATACAGTGCACAGCACAGGGTATATGGGTAATCAGTGTATACAGGTGCACAGCACAGGGTATATGGCTAGTCAGTGTATACAGGTGCACAGCACAGGGTATATGGGTAATCAGTGCATACAGGTGCACAGCACAGGGTATATGGGTAATCAGTGTATACAGGTGCACAGCACAGGGTATATGGCTAGTCAGTGTATACAGGTGCACAGCACAGGGTATATGGCTAGTCAGTGTATACAGGTGCACAGCACAGGGTATATGGCTAGTCAGTGTATACAGGTGCACAGCACAGGTATATGGCTAGTCAGTGTATACAGGTGCACAGCACAGGGTATATGGCTAGTCAGTGTATACAGGTGCACAGCACAGGGTATATGGCTAGTCAGTGTATACAGGTGCACAGCACAGGGTATATGGGTAATCAGTGTATACAGGGCAGAGCACAGGGTATATGGCTAGTCAGTGTATACAGGTGCACAGAACAGGGTATATGGCTAGTCAGTGTATACAGGGCAAGCACAGGGTATATGGCTAGTCAGTGTATACAGGGCAGAGCACAGGGTATATGGCTAGTCAGTGTATACAGGGCAGAGCACAGGGTATATGGCTAGTCAGTGTATACAGGGCAGAGCACAGGGTATATGGCTAGTCAGTGTATACAGGGCAGAGCACAGGGTATATGGCTAGTCAGTGTATACAGGGCAGAGCGTAGTGTATATAGGTCATCAGTGTTTAAGGGGAACAGCATATATGAGTACTCAGTCTATATAGGGCACAGCACAGTGTATATGGTCAGTGTACACGGTCAGTACAGGCTATGCACCACCGTCCGCTCGCTCTCACCTGCACTTCCGCATCCTCCACTCTCTCCTCCCGGCCTCTCTGTGATTGGCGTCGCTCTGGCCCCGCCCCTGCTGCTCTATGGTTTGGGGGCGTGGCCGGCGCGGCGCTGGGACAGATATAGCAACGGAGCAGCTCCTTGTATGTACACAGCACACAAGGACCTGCCTCCCAGCTGCACTGTCAAAGCTCTGCAGTGCTGCCACCTCGTGGTGGACACTGTGTAGTGCAGGAGTCTGAGCTACGGCTGCACAAACTGTCCACAGTATGAGAATCCCCAGAGCTGAATGCCCGATGCTCCGTATAGTGCGGCTCATCCACCAGCTGCAGACACACAGCGCTGTCACTGACGGTGCAGTGTGGCGGTGATACTACTCATACACCAGCTGTACGGTATAGCGGTAGGCATGAGGTAGCGTTCACACAGGCAAAGCGGTTTGGTCCAAACACGTGCAGTTGTATTGCATTAATAAAACTCCAAGGGATTCAACACCAAGAGCAGCCATATCACAGCAAATAATAGTTCACTCCAGGGCCCCGCAGTCTGCGCTACTGTAAACTGTATGGGAGTGCACAGCGTGCCTATACAGTTAGTCATGGACAAAAGTTTTGAGAATGACACAAATATTAATTTTTACAAAGTCTACTGCTTCACTTTTTCTAATGGCAATTTGCATATACTCCAGAATGTTATAAAGAGTGATCAGCTTAACAGCAATTACTTGCAAAGTCAATATTTGACTAGAAAATGAACTTTATCCCCCAAAACACATTTCAACATCATTGCAGCCCTGCCTTAAAAGGACCAGCTAACCTCTTTTCAGTGATTGCTCCATTAACACAGGTGTGGGTGTTGATGAGGACATGGCTGGAGATCAATCTGTCATGATTGATAAGAATGACACCACTGGACACTTTAAAAGGAGGCTGGTGCTTGGCATCATTGTTTCTCTTCTGTTAACCATGGTTATCTCTAAAGAAACACGTGCAGTCATCATTGCAATGCACAAAAATGGCCTAACAGGGAAGAGTATCGCAGCTAGAAAGATTGCACCTCAGTCAACAATCTATCGCATCATCAAGAACTTCAAGGAGAGAGGTTCCATTGTTGCCAAAAAGGCTTCAGGGCACCCAAGAAAACCAGCAAGCGCCAGGACCGTCTCTTAAAAGTGTTTCAGCTGCGGGATCGGGCTACCAGCAGTGCAGAGCTTGCTCAGGAATGGCAGCAGGTAGGTGTGAGTGCATCTGCACGCACTGTGAGGCGGAGACTCTTGGAGCAAGGCCTGGTCTCAAGGAGGGCAGTAAAGAAGCCACTTCTCTCCAGAAAAAACATCATGGACAGACTGATATTCTGCAAAAGGTACAGGCAGTGGACTGCTGAGGACTGGGGTAAAGTTATTTTCTCTGATGAATCCCCTTTTCGATTTTTTGGGACATCATGAAAACGCCTCATTCGGAAAAGACAAGGTGAGCTCTACCACCAGTCTTGTCTCATGCCAACTGTTAAGCATCCTGAAACCATTCATGTGTGGGGTTGCTTCTCAGCCAAGGGAATCGGCTCTCTCACAGTCTTGCCTAAAAACACAGCCATGAATAAAGAATGGTACCAGAATGTCCTCCAAGAGCAACTTCTCCCAACCCTCCAAGAGCAGTTTGGCGATCAACAATGCCTTTTCCAGCATGATGGAGCACCTTGCCATAAAGCAAAGGAGATAAACTAAATGGCTCAGGGAACAAAACATAGAGATTTTGGGTCCATGGCCTGGAAACTCCCAGATCTTAATCCCATTGAGAACTTGTGGTCAATCATCAAGAGACGGGTGGACAAACAAAAACCTAAAATTCTGACAAAATTAAAGCATTGATTGTGCAAGAATGGACTGCTATCAGTCAGGATTTGGTCCAGAAGTTGATTGAGAGCATGCCAGGGAGAATTGCAGAGGTCCTGAAGAAGAAGGGTCAACACTGCAAATATTGACTTGCTGCATTAACTCATTAACTGTCAATATAAGCTTTTGTTACTCATATGTTTGCAATTATTATATTTCTGTCTGTGATAAAAACATCTGTCAAACACACATAAAAAACCAGAGGGCAGCAGATCATGTGAAAATATAATATTTGTGTCATTCTCAAAACTTTTGGCCATGACTGTACATTCTGCGGCAGTGCAGGGAGAATCGATTTCCCTGCTCTGCCGCCCGGCCGCTTTGGGCCCCTGAGCAGGTGGGCCCGGTGCCAGCAGTGGGTCCCCGCCAGTCATCGCAGGGTCAGCTGTATCGGCATATAGCCTATACAGCTGACCGCATTGTGAGAGAAGGAGTGAGCGCTCCCTCTCCATAATCCCCCTGTCAGAGTATGACGGAATACTAACAGCAGGCGCGATGACGTCACTGCCCGACACCTGCTATCAGGAGATGAGCGGGAGCAGAGCAGGAGCCAGGAGGAAGAGAGGTCAGTATTTATTATTATTTTTAATGGGGGTACATTATAATATACAGGCTGCCTATGGGTGCATTATAATACAGAGGCTGACTATGGGAGTGCATTATAATACAGAGGCTGCCTATGGGGGTGCATTATAATATAGAGGCTGCCTATGGGGAGTGCATTATAATATAGAGGCTGCCTATGGGGGTGCATTATAATATAGAGGCTGCATATGGGGAGTGCATTATAATACAGAGGCTGACTATGGGGAGTGCATTATAATACAGAGGCTGCCTATGGGGGTGCATTATAATATAGAGGCTGCCTATGGGGAGTGCATTATAATACAGAGGCTGCCTATGGGGAGTGCATTATAATACAGAGGCTGCCTATGGGGAGTGCATTATAATATAGAAGCTGCCTATGGGGAGTGCATTATAATACAGAGGCTGCCTATGGGGAGTGCATTATAATATAGAAGCTGCCTATGGGGAGTGCATTATAATACAGAGGCTGACTATGGGGAGTGCATTATAATATAGAGGCTGCCTATGGGTGCATTATAATACAGAGGCTGCCTATGGGGAGTACATTATAATATAGAGGCTGCCTATGGGGAGTGCATTATAATATAGAGGCTGCTATGGGGGTGCATTATAATATAGAGGCTGCCTATGGGGGTGCATTATAATATAGAGGCTGCCTATGGGGAGTGCATTATAATACAGAGGCTGCCTATGGGGAGTACATTATAATATAGAGGCTGCCTATGGGGGTGCATTATAATATAGAGGCTGCCTATGGGGAGTGCATTATAATATAGAGGCTGCCTATGGGGAGTGCATTATAATACAGAGGCTGCCTATGGGAGTGCATTATAATACAGAGGCTGCCTATGGGGTGCATTATAATACAGAGGCTGCCTATGGGGGTGCATTATAATAAGAGGCTGCCTATGGGGAGTGCATTATAATACAGAGGCTGCCTATGGGGAGTGCATTATAATAGAGGCTGCCTATGGGTGCATTATAATACAGAGGCTGCATGGGAGTCATTATAATATAGAGGCTGCCTATGGGGTGCATTATAATAAGAGGCTGCTATGGGGTGCATTATAATAAGAGCTGCCTTGGGGTGCATTATAATAAGAGGGGTGCTATGGGAGTGCATTATAATACAGAGGCTGCCTATGGGGATACATTATAATATAGAGGCTGCCTATGGGGTGCATTAAATAAGAGGCTGCTATGGGGTGCATTATAATATAAGGCTGCCTATGGGGTGCATTATAATAAGAGGCTGCTATGGGGGTGCATTATAATAAGAGGCTGCTATGGGGTCATTATAATAAGAGGCTGCCTATGGGGTGCATTATAATAAGAGGCTGCCTATGGGGTGCATTATAATAAGAGGCTGCCTATGGGGTGCATTATAATAGAGGCTGCCTATGGGGTGCATTATAATAAGAGGCTGACTATGGGGTGCATTAAATAGAGGCTGCTATGGGGGTGCATTATAATATAGAGCTGACTATGGGGTGCATTATAAAAGAGCTGCCAGGGGTGCATTATAATAAGAGCTGCCTATGGGTGCATTATAATATAGAGGTGCCTATGGGAGTGCATTATAATACAGAGGCTGCCTATGGGGGTGCATTATAATAAGAGGCTGCCTATGGGGTGCATTATAATACAGAGGCTGCCTATGGGGGTCATTATAATACAGAGGCTGCCTATGGGGAGTGCATTATAATACAGAGGCTGCCTATGGGGTCATTATAATATAGAGGCTGCCTATGGGGTGCATTATAATACAAGGCTGCATGGGAGTGCATTATAATAAGAGGCTGCCTATGGGGATGCATTATAATAGAGGCTGCTATGGGAGTGCATTATAATATAGAGGCTGCTATGGGGGCATTATAATAAGAGGTGCCTATGGGGGTGCATTATAATACAGAGGCTGCCTATGGGGTGCATTATAATACAGAGGCTGCTATGGGGAGTGCATATAATACAGAGGCTGCCTAGGGGTGCATTATAATACAGAGGCTGCCTATGGGGTGCATTATAATACAGAGGCTGCCTATGGGGTGCATATAATAAGAGGCTGCCATGGGGTGCATTATAATACAGAGGCTGCTATGGGGGTGCATTATAATACAGAGGCTGACTATGGGGTGCATTATAATACAGAGGCTGCCTATGGGGTGCATTATAATACAGAGGCTGCCTATGGGGTGCATTATAATACAGAGGCTGCCTATGGGGAGTGCATTATAATAAGAGGCTGCCTATGGGGAGTGCATTATAATATAGAGGCTGCCATGGGGTGCATTTATTATAGAGGCTGCCTATGGGGAGTGCATTATAATACAGAGGCTGCCTATGGGAGTGCATTATAATACAGAGGCTGCCTATGGGTGCATTATAATACAGAGGCTGCCTAATGGAGTGCATTATAATAAGAGGCTGCCTATGGGGAGTGCATTATAATACAGAGGCTGCCTATGGGGATGCATTATAATACAGAGGCTGCCTATGGGGGTACATTATAATAAGAGGCTGCCTATGGGGTGCATTATAATATAGAGGCTGCCTATGGGGAGTGCATTATAATACAGAGGCTGCCTATGGGGAGTGCATTATAATACAGAGGCTGCCTATGGGGAGTGCATTATAATATAGAGGCTGCTATGGGGTGCATTATAATACAGAGGCTGCCTATGGGGTGCATTATAATACAGAGGCTGCTATGGGGATGCATTATAATAAGAGGCTGCCTATGGGGTGCATTATAATACAGAGGCTGCTATGGGAGTGCATTATAATACAGAGGCTGACTATGGGGGTGCATTATAATATAGAGGCTGACTATGGGGGTGCATTATAATAAGAGGCTGACTATGGGAGTGCATTATAAATAGAGGCTGCCTATGGGGTGCATTATAATACAGAGGCTGCCTATGGGGTGCATTATAATACAGAGGCTGCCTATGGGGAGTGCATTATAATACAGAGGCTGCCGATGGGGTGCATTATAATACAGAGGCTGACTATGGGGGTGCATTATAATACAGAGGCTGACTATGGGGTGCATTATAATACAGAGCTGCCTATGGGAGTGCATTATAATATAGAGGCTGTCTATGGGAGTGCATTATAATACAGAGGCTGCCTATGGGGAGTACATTATAATATAGAGGCTGCCTATGGGGAGTGCATTATAATACAAAGGCTGCCAATGGGGAGTGCATTATAATATAGAGGCTGCCTATGGGGAGTGCATTATAATATAGAGGCTGCCTATGGGGAGTGCATTATAATATAGAGGCTGCCTTTGGGGGTGCATTATAATATAGAGGTTGCCTATGGGAGTGCATTATAATACAGAGGCTGCCTATGGGGAGTGCATTATAATACAGAGGCTGCCTATGGGGAGTACATTATAATACAGAGCTGCCTATGGCGGTGCATTATAATACAGAGGCTGCCTATGGCGGTGCATTATAATACAGAGGCTGCCTATGGGGTGCATTATAATATAGAGGCTGCCTATGGGGAGTGCATTATAATACAGAGGCTGCCTATGGGGGTGCATTATAATACAGAGGCTGACTAGGGGTGCATTATAATACAAAGGCTGACTATGGGGGTGCATTATAATACAGAGGCTGCCTATGGGTGCATTATAATACAGAGGCTGCCTATGGGAGTGCATTATAATACAGAGGCTGCCTATGGGGAGTGCATTATAATATAGAGGCTGACAATGGGAGTGCATTATATAGAGGCTGCCTATGGGGAGTGCATTATAATACAGAGGCTGACTATGGGAGTGCATTATAATACAGAGGCTGCCTATGGGTGCATTATAATACAGAGGCTGCCTACAGGGAGTGCATTATAATATAGAGGCTGCCTAGGGGTGCATTATAATACAGAGGCTGCTATGGGGAGTGCATTATAATACAGAGGCTGCCTATGGGGTGCATTATAATACAGAGGCTGCTATGGGGTGCATTATAATACAGAGGCTGCCTATGGGGTGCATTATAATACAGAGGCTGCCTATGGGGGTGCATTATAATACAGAGGCTGCCTATGGGGGTGCATATATAATATAGAGGCTGCCTATGGGGGTGCATTATAATAAGAGGCTGCCTATGGGGTGCATATAATACAAGGCTGCCTATGGGGTGCATTATAATACAGAGGCTGCCTATGGGGTGCATTATAATACAGAGGCTGCCTATGGGGTGCATTATAATACAGAGGCTGCCTATGGGGGTGCATTATAATACAGAGGCTGCCTATGGGGGTGCATTATAATAAGAGGCTGCCTATGGGGGTGCATTATAATATAGAGGCTGCCTATGGGAGTGCATTATAATACAGAGGCTGCCTATGGAGGTGCATTATAATATAGAGGCTGCCTATGGGGAGTGCATTATAATATAGAGGCTGCCTATGGGGAGTGCATTATAATATAGAGGCTGCCTACAGGAGTGCATTATAATACAGAGGCTGCCTACAGGAGTGCATTATAATATAGAGGCTGCCTATGGGGAGTGCATTATAATACAGAGGCTGCCTATGGGGGTGCATTATAATACAGAGGCTGCCTATGGGGGTGCATTATAATACAGGGGCTGCCTATGGGGGTGCATTATAATAGAGGCTGACTATGGGGAGTGCATTATAATACAGAGGCTGACTATGGGGGTGAATTATAAAATAGAGGATGCCTATGGGGAGTGCATTATAATATAGAGGCTGCTATGGGAGTCCATTATAATACAAAGGCTGCCTATGGGTGTGCATTATAATATAGAGGCTGCCTATGGGGAGTGCAAAATAATATAGAGGCTGACTTTGGGAGTGCAGACTGAAGAGACCCTTGTGGCGTATAGCGGTGCTTCCCCGCCTCCCACCAATCCCATAATAACAAAACACAACAGGCCTGGATGGGTTGAACAGGTCGGTCACAGTTTATTTAAATTATAAGCCGGGAGGGGCAAATATGATCCGCAACCGCCTCTCTGCTGAGAACCCCCGGCGCCGCCGGTGGGCGTAGACTATAAGCAGAGAGGGGCAAATACGATCCGCAACGGACTCTCTGCCGAGGGCCCACGGCACCGCCGGTGGCCGAGCAGGCAGATGAGAGGTTACGAACCGTTGCCCCCCCCATACTACCGCCATGGAGGATCATGTGTATACCTACACAGGACTCCGACCCCCCACACAACGACCTGCTCAGCCCCATCCTGTAAAATGTTTAATAATCTAACGAGTCCGATATCATTCAGATGAACGCCGTCCAGTCTCAGTAGGTTGGAATTGTCCTTTTGCAGATTGTGGTGGTTAACAACCATGCTGTAGTTTTCCTTGATGTATTTTGCCATTTTTGTGTTTATTTTCTTTCTTGATTTGTTGATGGCTTTCGGATCTTTTGGCTCCCTGCCAGACAGCGCGTGGTATTATGTCAGACCGCACCACCACCATATCAGGGCCAGCAGGCCAAGTGTCGTATATCTGTCGACATCATTGCGTATAGTTCGGTGCCTTTTTTCTTGGCTAGGTCGATTCCACCGGCGTGCAAATAACAACACCACCGGCCCTTTGGCAGTCTTAGCCACATTGGAATATTTGCTGCCACCGCAGCCTTCAGATGCTGCTCCAGATGAAAGTCCAGCTCCACTTTTTTTTTTTTTTATAATTTGGGCGTATGCTGGCCCGTTTGTACGCCCCATAAACGTAAGAATGCGCTAGTACCCAAACTGTGGGTTTGTGGGCGCCTGAAAGAAACGAGAGGTGTTAGGGCAGATCTGACCTTATAAATCTTACTAAACATGCAGATTTTCAGCGGCCTAAGCTTTGAAGTTCAGCTTCCGATACTCCGGCCCTGGCTGCTGCAGCGGCCGCCCTTATTCTGAAGGAATGTGTCCCGAATTGTTTTGGGTTACCGCCGACTGCCTCCATACAATGTTTAGAGATTGTGGGAAAATGATATTTGGTAAATGGGGACCCGTCTGTCTGTGATAGAAGAATCTACTGTCGTGTCTTATAAACGTGAAGCGCTTCACTATTATTACCGGGCATATCGGGCCATCTAAAGCCTTGAGCGAAACTCGCGCACCTCTACTGGTGGGATCGCATTTGGATCCGAACTCTAATGTGTAAAGAGTCGCTACATATGACGATGTCCTCGTGGGACAACCGACTGATGTTGTTTTTAAAACCGCGGCACTAGTTCACCGATGCGCCCCGAAAATGTGATTGCAAGCGCTGTAGATATCAGGGTCGCCTCGTACAGCGACTTGTAAACTGACGTCGAGATTATGAAGATATCGCGCGACAGACTTAGAGACGCGGGGCGGCGACGTTCCTGACTAGGTTGAAGCCTCTTCCCGTCTTTTACGGCTTGCCAGATGGGGAGTATTTAGTAACATCGCCCCAACCTAGAAGCTGGAAGAACAAGGCTATTCCTGCTAAGTGTCGCTGCGCTGCCATACCCGACACTCCTCTATAGCAGATTCAGGAGTTCTACCAACACGTCGCATCTGGCCCGATTACCTGTATCGACTGGCCTTCCCCTGATTAAAGAGCGCCATTCCTCCCATGCCTTACCATAGACCTGCCAGGTAGCCGGTGTCACTGAGACTTGGAACAATTTTAAGGCCTGCCAATGGGAAGACAACAGAGAGTTAAACCATCACATCTTCAGCGATAGACGTAAATCTGGCACGACACCAGACGTGTCTAAGGCATAGTAGCGCTAAGCGGCGCAGCAGAAAGGGCGGAGAGAGAGAAGACAATGTTCAAACTTCTTGCGGTTCCTGGGTGTTTGGTTAGAAACCTGGTGTTAGCGTTTTTCGCACGGGTACCCAAGGCTCTATGGCTGTTACTAGTGAAAAGTTCTCTAACGCAGGGCTGCGGCCCAGGTGGATATGGTCCATAAACCAGCCAGTTTCATTTACACCATTGCTCTTTGTAGATTGCGACAATACCATTATTGATATCTCCAACAACCCCTAGACCTAGTTCGTTGCTCGGCGCTTCCTGCGCCATTACGCATGCATATCCCTTGTAGGGATCTACGAGTGACTAACAGACAAGCAAATCGGCTTTCATGGAGCGGTTAAGTCTGATCTATATCCCGGCTGGTAATGCCTTTAGTTGACAACGACAGGTGGCGTTGGGAAACTCTGCCCATTATTATTATTATTTATTATTATTTATTTATATAGCGCCAATAATTCCATGGTGCTGTACATGAGAAGGGGATACATACAAAGTTATAGATATCGTTTACAGTTTTTGTAGTTTATCCGGCGGGTAAACGAAAACCATGTTATTGGTATAAATTTAAATGTCGGGAAAAGGAGCACGTTGCATGGTCCGACCGTTAATCGGGTGAAAATGGTACTCTGAAAGTGCCGAGCTATAAATTTTGAAAGTCTGGAGGTAGGCCGACGAATAAAAAAAAGTCATTAGCGTATCGCCTTAACGAGTCTAGAAGGGTATCGAAGAGCCCGTAGTAGTGACGTGCTATGGAGCAGACCGATGGGAGGCTCCTATAGAATTTAAACTGCCGGTTCACCGTAAAGCTCAACAAATGGAGGCATGTTGGGATGTCGGATTTTGGCAGCGGGACACCGGGCCCAGCTGTGCTTCCGAGTTCCCCTTCTGTCAATTGAAACGTAGGTTCAGGACGTCTCTTCTAGGGGTGACGCGTCGTTAATCGCCTATTGTGAAGGAAGGTGATATTTTTGACTAGATTCTCCGTTTTTTTTTTTTTTTTTGAGCAGAATGCTTAGGGCGAGTTTCTGAAATTACTGATTGGCAACGATTTAACTGGGTCCACCAACCTGCTTAGTTTTACCTATTTGTGATTTTTTGCTGTAGAAACTTGGAGGATTCCCGCGACAGTTTTAGACTATACCCGGGGTTATAACGACTGATTTGCTTTGTAACGTTCTCGAGCCAGGTAGGAGCTGAACCTACAGTCTTCTGATCCATAGTCAGATGAGTTATCCATTGAGCCTGACTTCCGCGATAGACGTACCTCTGGCGCGACACCAGGTGTTGTCTAAGGCATTTTTTTTTTTTTTTTATTTTCCATTCCATAAACTGGAAGCTTAACCACTCAGCCATCAACTCAACCAGTAAAAACAGCATTTAAGACCATAAGGGTATGTTTCCACTATCAGGAAACAGTCCGGAATTGCTGCTCGTTTGACGCTGTGCGTTGGCGCAGCGTCAAACACGCAGCGTCCAGATGTTACAGCACAGTGGTGGGGATTTCAAGAAATCCCGTCTCCACCATGCGTAAAAACACGCAGGCGGAAGACCTGCGTTTCCGGACATGCGGCGCGTCTTTTCAGACCGCAGCATGCCCTAGTCCCTTGCGGCGACGCTGCGTCGCCGCAAGGGAAATAACACAGGGCTATGCAGCCCTGCGATCATTCCGGATGTGTTCGGAGGTGTCCAGAACACATCTGGAATGAGCGCGCGTTCAAAAGGGGGCGGGGCTTTGGAGGTGCGGAATTTCCACTCCGTCCAAAGCGCTGTGGTTCCGGACAGTGGAACCACAGCCTAATATACCTCCTGAGCAGCTTCTTTTTCGGGATCAGGCATAGCCATGACGTAAGTGCTCCGTTTGCTTGGCGGGTACGCCCTGATGCAGGGGTGTCCGCCAGCACGGGACTGGTATTAAATTATAAGCAGAGAGGGGCAAATACAATCGCTGCCGGTGGGCATAATTTACAAGGGGGGAGGGGCAAATACGATCCGCAACGGACTCTCTGCCGGGGACCCCCGGCGACGCCGGTGGGCGGGCATGCAGATGAGAGGTTATGAACCGTTGCCCCCCCCCATACTAAGCCAGAGATGGAGCACGTGACGTATGATCTCCGTCGTGTGCCCGAGCCCGAGTGTCTCCCGATAGGGGACTTTCGGGGTTAATCTTGTGGTTGGAATGGCTGGTAGCCCTGGGTGATGATTCACTAGGCTGTCAGCCATTGATGGAGCACGTGACATCTGTCGTGTGCTCGTGACCGCCTGACGTGACACTCCAATGCGTCGGACCGCTCAGATATGGACAGGGAACCCATCTAGCGGGACGAGATCTGAGGCGGCTCCTTTGTGATCCGTGTCTGTAGCGGCTCTTAGGGGGATAGTGGGAATGAGTGGGAGGTCCTGCGGCGTCTGCACCGGGACCCGCTGAGGGGTTCACTAGGTGATGGGAGTAGCGAGATTTAGAGGGACAGCAGGACTGATGGCGGGAGTCTTCGGAGGAGGATGGGGAGGGTCTGCGGCGCATATGCGTGCGCTCGCCGTGGCTAGGGGGTATATTGGGACCGGTAAAAACCGAGATAATTGTCCCATTACGCCTGTTACGGGCGGTAACTAGATGGGTAGCACAGCGTAACGAGTAATTGTATTCTGTGCGGTGTTTGGAGGGCAGGGGTTAATGTGGTTTAAGTACTGTTAGTGATTGGGGCATTGGCGGTTAGTATTGGTGTGTTTGTGATACGTGAGTTTATACGTGTTTTATACTTTATTTGATGCAGAGCGCGCTGGTCGGTCTGTATGGACCAATCAGCCTGCTCTGCAGCAGCGTGGTTATATTTTGGGCCTGCTCCGGCGTCCCTCCTCGCAGGCAGTGCACATGCGCCTGCTGGAGGGCCACTTTGGAGCAGGCAACATAATGTTTTGGGACCGTTACGGCTCCGCAGTCGCTCCGTACAGGCATTGCTATTGTGCCTGATGGAGAGCGCTGCAGAGCCGGTCCTGTGCCACCGCCGACCGGAAGTAGACTGTCAGGGACCGGAAGTGACGTGAATTGTGGGCGGAGCTACCCGGGAGGCCAGTGAGGCCTACCCGGCACGAAAGCCGGGGAGTAAATTGCCGTGAACAACCGAGGCAGGCGGAGGCAGCCGCGACGGTGGGGGCCGCAGCGGCGCAGGAGGTGGGGCGCAGGAGCGATTCCCAGGGAACAGGCCGCGGCGGCTCCCCCGCTCAGAAAGGCCGCGGCGGCAACTCCCATGAGAAGGCCGCAGCGGCAGCCCAGGAGCAGGCCGCGGCTCCCCCGCTCAGAAAGGCCGTAGCGGCGGCCATGGAGCAGGCATGAGAAGGCCGCAGCGGCTGTCCAGGAGCAGGCATGAAAAGGCCGCAGCGGCGGCCCGGGGACAGGCCGCGGCCTACCACGCGGCGGCCGCTGTACGACAGCGCCCGGGGTCCAGGAGCCCCACACACTCGGTCATACCCGCCCAAGGAGAAGGAGACCCCGACTGAGGGCCACAACTCCAGAACCCTGAGGGACCGGCGAGGCACCAGGCCCGATGGCCACAACTCCAGAACCCTGAGGGACCGGCGAGGCACCAGGCCCGATGGCCAAAGGTGAGCCACGGGCTGCCCGGTGGGAAAGTGAGGGGAGAAGGGAACACGCGACGGAGGGGGCAGACGGCAGCGGAGCATAGGGGCCTGGGAGAGGGGCGCCAGGGGAGACCTGCGGCGACGCTGGAGAGGGCACAGGGAGGTGAGCACTAAGGGAGGACAGTAAAGATTGTATCCATGGCTCACCTTCCTGTGCTGCTCTCTGCCGCAGGGCCTCGATTAGGGAATCAGACATCAGAAGACTTCCACTGACCAGCCGGGGGAGGAAGGGTCTGACCCTCGCACGAGAATTTAACCTCTGAGGGTGTGGCCGGACCCCACTTCCCCTTCATCCCCACTGGCCAGTGAAGTCCAGTATATGGCATCACCTGGGAGGGGAGTGACGGGAGGAGGGAAGCACAGCACACAGTTCATTTTAAGCTATAGTCTATATGGGCTCCTCAGTCAGAAGCTCGATCCCTATTCGGTGCCGTGCTTGCCATTATAATACAGAGGCTGCCTATGGGGAGTGCATTATAATACAGAGGCTGACTATGGGGAGTGCATTATAATACAGAGGCTGCCTATGGGGGTGCATTATAATACAGAGGCTGCCTATGGGGGTGCATTATATTACAGAGGCTGCCTATGGGGGTGCATTATAATACAGAGGCTGCCTATGGGGAGTGCATTATAATACAGAGGCTGACTATGGGGTGCATTATAATACAGAGGCTGACTACGGGAGTGCATTATAATACAGAGGCTGCCTACAGGAGTGCATTATAATATAGAGGCAGCCTACAGGAGTGCATTATAATACAGAGGCTGCCTACGGGAGTGCATTATAATACAGAGGCTGCCTATGGGGGTGCATTATAATACAGAGGCTGCCTATGCGGGTGCATTATAATACAGAGGCTGACTATGGGGAGTGCATTATAATACAGAGGCTGCCTATGGGGGTGCATTATAATACAGAGGCTGACTATGGGGGTGCATTATAATACAGAGGCTGACTATGGGGGTGCATTATAATACAGAGGCTGACTATGGGGAGTGCATTATAATACAGAGGCTGCCTATGGGGGTGCATTATAATACAGAGGCTGCCTATGGGGGTGCATTATATTACAGAGGCTGCCTATGGGGGGTGCATTATAATACAGAGGCTGCCTATGGGGAGTGCATTATAATACAGAGGCTGACTATGGGGGTGCATTATAATACAGAGGCTGACTATGGGAGTGCATTATAATACAGAGGCTGCCTACAGGAGTGCATTATAATATAGAGGCTGCCTACAGGAGTGCATTATAATACAGAGGCTGCCTACGGGAGTGCATTATAATACAGAGGCTGCCTATGGGGGTGCATTATAATACAGAGGCTGCCTATGCGGGTGCATTATAATACAGAGGCTGACTATGGGGAGTGCATTATAATACAGAGGCTGCCTATGGGGGTGCATTATAATACAGAGGCTGACTATGGGGGTGCATTATAATACAGAGGCTGACTATGGGGGTGCATTATAATACAGAGGCTGACTATGGGGAGTGCATTATAATACAGAGGCTGACTATGGGGGTGCATTATAATACAGAGGCTGACTATGGGAGTGCATTATAATACAGAGGCTGCCTACGGGGGTGCATTATAATACAGAGGCTGCCTACGGGAGTGCATTATAATACAGAGGCTGCCTACGGGAGTGCATTATAATACAGAGGCTGCCTATGGGGAGTGCATTATAATACAGAGGCTGCCTATGGGGGTGCATTATAATACAGAGGCTGCCTATGGGGGTGCATTATAATACAGAGGCTGCCTATGGGGAGTGCATTATAATACAGAGGCTGCCTATGGGGAGTGCATTATAATACAGAGGCTGCCTATGGGGAGTGCATTATAATACAGAGGCTGCCTACGGGAGTGCATTATAATATAGAGGCTGCCTACGGGAGTGCATTATAATACAGAGGCTGCCTACGGGAGTGCATTATAATACAGAGGCTGCCTATGCGGGTGCATTATAATACAGAGGCTGACTATGGGGAGTGCATTAGAATACAGAGGCTGACTATGGGGAGTGCATTATAATACAGAGGCTGCCTATGGGGGTGCATTATAATACAGAGGCTGACTATGGGGGTGCATTATAATACAGAGGCTGACTATGGGGGTGCATTATAATACAGAGGCTGACTATGGGGGTGCATTATAATACAGAGGCTGACTATGGGGAGTGCATTATAATACAGAGGCTGCCTTTGGGGGTGCATTATAATACAGAGGCTGACTATGGGAGTGCATTATAATACAGAGGCTGCCTACGGGGGTGCATTATAATACAGAGGCTGCCTACGGGGGTGCATTATAATACAGAGGCTGGCTACGGGAGTGCATTATAATACAGAGGCTGCCTATGGGAGTGCATTATAATACAGAGGCTGCCTATGGGGAGTGCATTATAATACAGAGGCTGCCTATGGGGGTGCATTATAATACAGAGGCTGCCTATGGGGAGTGCATTATAATACAGAGGCTGCCTATGGGGAGTGCATTATAATACAGAGGCTGCCTATGGGGAGTGCATTATAATACAGAGGCTGCCTATGGGGAGTGCATTATAATATAGAGGCTGACTATGGGAGTGCATTATAATACAGAGGCTGCCTATCGGGAGTGCATTATAATACAGAGGCTGCCTATGGGGAGTGCATTATAATACAGAGGCTGCCTATGGGGAGTGCATTATAATACAGAGGCTGCCTATGGGGAGTGCATTATAATACAGAGGCTGCCTATGGGAGTGCATTATAATACAGAGTGTAGCGCCGGCGCCAGCGTCCCTGTCCTCTGCCAGGCAGGGACGCTGTTCCCCTGCGCCAGCGTCCCTGTCCTCTGCCAGGCAGGGACGCTGTTCCCCTAAGCCAGCGTCCTCTGCCAGGCAGGGACGTCGCTCCCCTTACCCTCGCTCGGCGTCCTCCTTCCGCCCTGCTGGGGCTGCGCGCTCCTTCCCTGCCACTGGGCTTAGGGCGCGCGCACGTGCACTCCCCCGCTCTTAAAGGGGCCGCGCGCATCTTTCAAAAAAGGTCCCCGGCCAATGCCGGAGGATTCCACCTTATATAAAGCACCTCCTCCTTAATGGAGGTGCCCGAGCAATGTTGTTGCACTGTTCACTACTCTGCTTCAGCCCTCAGGTTCCATTACCAGTTACCTGCCTGTTTCCTGCCAGTTTGCTGTCTGCTACCTGTCCGCTAGCCTACCTGGAGGCTCCACCGTCCGACAGTCTGCCCGCCATCACCTGCCAGTCTGTCTATGGACCAGCCTGCCCGTATATCTGCTGATGTTCACCGGTTACCAGTCTGCTAGCCTACCTGGAGGCGTCAACGTCCGACAGTCTGTCCACCATCACCTGTCAGTCTGTCTATGGACCAGTCAGCCCGTTTATCTGAGGACGCACATCTACCATCTGCCTGCTAGCCTACCGGAGGCTCAACCATCACAGGTCATACCTGCCTGTCTATCCAGAGACTGCCCCGGTCACTTGCCGTGACTACCTGCCTGTCTATCCAGAGACTGCCCCGGTCACTTGCCGTGACTTCCTGCCTGTCTATCCAGAGACTCCCCTGGTCACTTGCCGTGACTACCTGCCTGTCTATCCAGAGACTGCCCCGGTCACTTGCCGTGACTACCTGCCTGTCTATCCAGAGACTGCCCCGGTCACTTGCCGTGACCTCCTGCCTGTCTGTCCAGAGACTGCCCCGGTCACTTGCCGTGACTTCCTGTCCGTCTTCCCCGGGCGCCACCCGCTCCTTTACAAGGTAAGCCTCCTTGTATAATAGCTCAGAGGTTCCGCCTCCCAGACCCGTTACAGTTTGCTCGGGCCATGGAACCCGGTGGCACCCAAACTCCCTCGCTCTCTGACCTGTGTCATGAACTGTCTCGTCAGAGGTCTCAACAGGAGTCCATCCTGGGTCACCTGCGGAATGTTAATTCCCGCCTGGACACTCTGACTGCTTCACCAGCAACCACCGCTGGCGCTATGACTCGCAATCCGGCAGTTCCGCTGCTCACCAATTCCGTGGTTTCCGTTCCCGGACCTCGACTTTCAGCACCTCCTCGTTTTGGAGGCGACCCTGCTCTGGCTCGGGGATTCATTAACCAGTGCTCCCTGCACTTTGAACTCCTGTCCCACCAGTTTAACTCCGACCGGGCCAAAATTGCCTTCATCATGTCCCATCTCACCGGAGAGGCTCTGGCCTGGCTTAATCCTCTTTGGGAGAGAGAAGACCCCCTGGTGTCCGACCTGTCTGCCTTTCTCTCGGCCTCCCGGAAGGTATTCGACGAACCCGGACGAAAGACCTCCTCCGCATCATCTCTGCTACGCCTCCGTCAGGGAAGTCTCACCGTGGGTCAATATGCCATACGGTTCCATACCCTTGCCTCGGAGCTGGCTTGGGATAATGACGCTCTGATATCTGTCTTCTGGGAGGGTCTGTCCGGTCGTATTAAAGATGAACTTGTCGGTCGGGACATTCCTACCTCTCTCGATGACCTAATAACTCTTGCCAATCGAATTGATCTACGGTTCCAGGAGCGCGCCAAAGAGGTCACCCGTGAGAGAAGGTTTCCTCGTCTAGCTCCTACTTTTCAGAGACCCGTAACTCCTTCCGTTTCTCCCCAGGTACACACTTCTGAGCCTATGCAGGTCGACCAGACCAAGATGGTCAAAGCCCGTCAGGACTTACGCCGTGCCGAGGGGAGTTGCTTCTACTGTGGCAGTAAGGAGCACCTGATCCGTACCTGTCCGGAGAGGTCGGGAAACGCCAGTGTCTAGGTTAGCTCAGAGAGGTCAATCTAGACAAGAATAAATCCTCTCCATCTCTGCTGCTGTCAGTCTCAATTCTTCTCGGTGAGAACCATTTTTTCGAACTAGCCCAACTTGATTCTGGAGCAGCCGGGAATCTTGTTTCACAGGCTCTTGTAGAAAAATATTGCATTCCTACCAAACCTCTGGTTGTACCAGTATCTGTCGCTGCTGTGGATGGGGGTCTCCTACCATGTCCCATCCAACTTATCACCGAATCCATAACCCTGCAGGTGGGAATGTTGCATTCTGAGAGCATCTCGTTTCATGTTCTGCCTGGACTCTCTCACGCTTTCTTATTAGGTCTACCTTGGCTCCAAAAGCATGCACCCGTGCTCGACTGGCAGACTGGAGAGATCCTTCGCTGGGGACAGGACTGTCATAAAACGTGTTTGGTTCCTGTTCATCCCGTCCGTCCTTCTCCTACACCAACTAATCTACCTGGGCTTCCGATTCCATATTGGTCATTCGCTGATGTCTTTAATAAAAAGGAGGCAGAGACATTACCCCCTCACAGACCTTATGATTGCCCGATCGACCTGCTACCCGGTACTACGCCTCCCCGTGGGCGTATTTACCCATTGTCCGCTGCTGAGACCAGGTCGATGTCCGAATATATCGAGGAGAATTTGGCCAAGGGATTCATCCGGAAATCTACCTCCCCAGCGGGAGCAGGTTTCTTCTTCGTAAAAAAGAAAGACGGCTCTCTCCGTCCCTGTATTGACTACAGAGGTCTAAACCTGATCACGGTGAAGAATAAGTACCCTCTTCCGCTCATTCCAGAATTGTTTGATCGTCTGAGGGGGGCTAGAATCTTCACCAAACTGGATCTTCGTGGGGCATATAACCTAGTCCGTATCCGTCGGGGGGATGAATGGAAGACGGCATTCAACACCCGGGACGGCCACTACGAGTATTTGGTGATGCCCTTTGGTCTCTGTAATGCTCCGGCAGTCTTTCAAGAGTTGGTCAATGACATCTTCCGAGACCTTCTCTACTCCTGCGTTGTGGTGTACCTGGACGACATCTTGGTCTTCTCTCCGGATCTCCAGTCTCACCGGAGGGACGTTCGTCAGGTTCTGCTCAGGCTCAGGCAGAATCACCTCTTCGCTAAATATGAGAAGTGCCTCTTTGAGCAGACCTCGCTTCCGTTTTTGGGCTACATCATTTCTCAGACAGGCCTACGAATGGATCCGGAGAAACTATCTGCCATCGAGAAATGGCCCCGACCGGAGGGATTGAAGGCCATTCAGCGGTTCCTGGGCTTCGCCAATTATTATCGTCTCTTCATACCGCACTTCTCTTCCCGGACTGCTCCAATCTCCGCGCTCACCCGCAAGGATGCTAACCCCAAACAGTGGACGCCCGAAGCAGAGGAGGCCTTTCTTTCCTTAAAACAGGCCTTCTCTTCCGCTCCAGTGCTGCATCGCCCGGACGGCAACAAGCAGTTCTTCCTGGAGGTTGACGCTTCCTCCTCTGGAGCCGGAGCGGTACTTACTCAAAAGTCTTCTTCCGGGAGGATGGTATCTTGCGGCTTCTTCTCCAAACTCTTCTCTTCTGAGCGCAATTACTCCATAGGAGACCGAGAGCTATTGGCCATCAAATTGGCATTGGAGGAGTGGCATTACCTACTCGAGGGGGCTCTTCATCCGGTAATCATTTACACTGACCACAAAAATTTGGCTTACCTCCAGCATGCCCAGAGACTTAACCCTCGCCAAGCCCGGTGGTCCTTGTTTTTTGCCCGCTTTGACTTTCTTTTACATTTTCGCCCGGCAGACAAGAACATCAAAGCGGATGCCTTGTCCCGGTCCTTCCTGGTGTCGGATCTCGAGGAGGAACCTAAACACATCATCGATCCCGCCAGAGTGATGCAGGTGGCTCCCGTGAGTCTAAATCGTCTCCCTCCTGGTAAGACGTTCGTATCGGTACCCGATCGGAGAGGATCCTACACTGGGGTCATTCGTCTAAACTAGCTGGCCACGCTGGTCAGAAAAAGACCCTCCAGCTCATTACCCGGCATTACTGGTGGCCTACCCTGCACAAGGACGTAATAGACTTTGTTTCTGCCTGTGCCTCCTATGCCCGCAACAAAGTTCCGAGACACCTGCCTGCCGGCCGCCTTCTTCCGCTTCCTGTACCTCTGCCCCTGGCAGCATATAGCCATGGACTTCATAACTGATCTTCCCGTCTCTGCTGGTTGTACGGTCATTTGGGTGGTCGTAGACCGATTTTCCAAGATGGCTCACTTCATTCCCCTGCCAGGCCTTCCGTCAGCACCCGAGTTGGCTAAAGACTTTATCCGCCACATCTTCCGTCTTCATGGCCTGCCTCGTCACATTGTGTCGGATCGTGGGGTACAGTTTACCTCACGTTTCTGGAGAGCCACTTGTAAGTTGCTAGACGTCTCCCTGGATTTCTCTTCCGCCTACCACCCACAGTCCAATGGTCAAGTGGAGCGGATCAATCAGATTCTGACCAGTTATCTCCGGCACTTCGTTAATGCCCACCATTCTGATTGGGTGGATCTCCTGCCATGGGCCGAATTTTCTTACAACAATCACGAGAGCGAATCTTCCTCCAAATCTCCGTTTTTTGTAGTCTTCGGTCAGCATCCTCGGATCCCTGTTCCCGTCTCCACCACTGTGGACAATCCAGCTGCGGAATCTCTTGTTAACGAATTTTCCTCCATATGGGAGAGTACCCGGTCCGCACTCATTCTGTCATCCGAGCGCATGAAGAAACATGCTGACAAGAAACGTCTGGATCCCCCTCAATTCCGTCCTGGAGATAAGGTCTGGCTCTCGTCCAAGTATGTTCGGCTCAAGATTCCTTCCTACAAATTAGGTCCTCGGTTCATCGGTCCTCTGGAGGTCATCAGTCAGATCAACCCGGTGTCCTATAAATTGAGACTCCGGCCAATTTGCGGATTCCTAACTCCTTCCATGTATCTCTCCTCAAACCGGTGGTACTTAACTCTTTTGTCAAGCCTACAGGTACACCTCCTGCTCCAGTTTCTGCTGAAAACGAATTTGAGGTAGAGAACATTCTGGCCACCAAAAGGGTAAGGAGAAAGACCTATTTTCTGGTGGATTGGAAGGGGTTTGGTCCTGAGGAGAGAACGTGGGAGCCTCGGGAGAACATCCATGCCCCTCTCATCCTAGCTAAATTTCTTTCTGGCCTAAGAAAGGGGGGGCCTGAAGGGGGGGTACTGTAGCGCCGGCGCCAGCGTCCCTGTCCTCTGCCAGGCAGGGACGCTGTTCCCCTGCGCCAGCGTCCCTGTCCTCTGCCAGGCAGGGACGCTGTTCCCCTGCGCCAGCGTCCTCTGCCAGGCAGGGACGTCGCTCCCCTTACCCTCGCTCGGCGTCCTCCTTCCGCCCTGCTGGGGCTGCGCGCTCCTTCCCTGCCACTGGGCTTAGGTCGCGCGCACGTGCACTCCCCCGCTCTTAAAGGGGCCGCGCGCATCTTTCAAAAAAGGTCCCCGGCCAATGCCGGAGGATTCCACCTTATATAAAGCACCTCCTCCTTAATGGAGGTGCCCGAGTAATGTTGTTGCACTGTTCACTACTCTGTTTCAGCCCTCAGGTTCCGTTACCAGTTACCTGCCTGTTTCCTGCCAGTTTGCTGTCTGCTACCTGTCCGCTAGCCTACTTGGAGGCTCCACCGTCCGACAGTCTGCCCGCCATCACCTGCCAGTCTGTCTATGGACCAGCCTGCCCGTATATCTGCTGATGTTCACCGGTTACCAGTCTGCTAGCCTACCTGGAGGCGTCAACGTCCGACAGTCTGTCCACCATCACCTGTCAGTCTGTCTATGGACCAGTCAGCCCGTTTATCTGAGGACGCACATCTACCATCTGCCTGCTAGCCTACCGGGAGGCTCAACCATCACAGGTCATACCTGCCTGTCTATCCAGAGACTGCCCCGGTCACTTGCCGTGACTACTGCCTGTCTATCCAGAGACTGCCCGGTCACTTGCCGTGACTTCCTGCCTGTCTATCCAGAGACTCCCCTGGTCACTTGCCGTGACTACCTGCTGTCTATCCAGAGACTGCCCCGGTCACTTGCCGTGACTACCTGCCTGTCTATCCAGAGACTGCCCGGTCACTTGCCGTGACCTCCTGCCTGTCTGTCCAGAGACTGCCCCAGTCACTTGCCGTGACTTCTGTCCGTCTTCCCCGGGCGCCACCCGCTCCTTTACAGGTAAGCCTCCTTGTATAATAGCTCAGAGGTTCCGCCTCCCAGACCTGTTACACAGAGGCTGCCTATGGGGAGTGCATTATAATACAGAGGCTGCCTATGGGGAGTGCATTATAATACAGAGGCTGCCTATGGGGAGTGCATTATAATACAGAGGCTGCCTATGGGGAGTGCATTATAATATAGAGGCTGACTATGGGAGTGCATTATAATACAGAGGCTGCCTATGGGGAGTGTATTATAATATAGAGGCTGCCTATGGGGAGTGCATTATAATATAGAGGCTGCCTATGGGGAGTGCATTATAATACAGAGGCTGACTATGGGGAGTGCATTATAATACAGAGGCTGTCTATGGGGAGTGCATTATAATACAGAGTCTGCCTATGGGGAGTGCATTATAATACAGAGGCTGACTATGGGGAGTGCATTATAATACAGAGGCTGCCTATGGGGGTGCATTATAATACAGAGGCTGACTATGGGGAGTGCATTATAATACAGAGGCTGCCTATGGGGGTGCATTATAATACAGAGGCTGCCTATGGGGGTGCATTATAATACAGAGGCTGACTATGGGGAGTGCATTATAATACAGAGGCTGCCTATGGTGGTGCATTATAATATAGAGGCTGACTAAAGGAGTGCATTATAATATAGAGGCTGCCTACAGGAGTGCATTATAATATAGAGGCTGCCTATGGGGAGTGCATTATAATACAGAGGCTGCCTATGGGGTGCATTATAATACAAAGGCTCCCTATGGGGTGCATTATAATACAGAGGCTGACTATGGGGAGTGCATTATAATACGGAGGCTGACTATGGGAGTGCATTATAATACAGAGGCTGCCTATGGGGGTGCATTATAATATAGAGGCTGCCTATGGGAGTGCATTATAATACAGATGCTGACTATGGGGGTGCATTATAATACAGAGGCTGCCTATGGGGTGCATTATAATACAGAGGCTGCCTATAGAAAGTACATTATAATATAGAGGCTGTCTATGGTGCATATAATATAGAGGCTGCCTATCGGGGTGCATTATAATACAGAGGCTGACCATGGGGGTGCATTATAATCAGAGGCTCCCTATGGGGTGCATTATAATACAGAGGCTGCCTATGGGGGTGCATTATAATACAGAGGCTGCCTATGGGAGTGCATTATAATACAGAGGCTGCCTATGGGGAGTGCATTATAATATAGAGGCTGCTATGGGGTGCATTATAATACAGAGGCTGACTATGGGGTACATTATAATACAGAGGCTCCTATGGAGTGCATTATAATACAGAGGCTGCCTATGGGGGTGCATTATAATACAGAGGCTGCCTATGGGAGTGCATTATAATACAGAGGCTGCCTATGGGGAGTGCATTATAATATAGAGGCTGCCTATGGGAGTGCATTATAATATAGCGGCTGCCTATGGGGGTGCATTATAATACAGAAGCTGACTATGGGGGTGCATTATAATACAGAGGCTGCCTATGGGGGTGCATTATAATACAGAGGCTGACTATGGGGGTGCATTATAATACAGAGGCTGACTATGGGGAGTGCATTATAATACAGAGGCTGCCTATGGGGTGCATTATAATACAGAGGCTGCCTATGGGGGTGCATTATAATACAGAGGCTGACTATGGGAGTGCATTATAATACAGAGGCTGCCTATGGGGAGTGCATTATAATACAGAGGCTGCCTATGGGGGTGCATTATAATACAGAGGCTGACTATGGGAGTGCATTAAATACAGAGGCTGACCTATGGGAGTGCATTATAATACAGAGGCTGCTATGGGGAGTGCATTATAATATAGAGGCTACCTATGGGAGTACATTTATAATATAGAGGCTGCCTATGGGGGTGCATTACAATACAGAGCTGCCTATGGGAAGTACATATAATATAGAGTGTCTATGGGGAGTGCATTTATAATATAAGGTTGCTATGGGGTAGTGCATTATAATACAGAGTGAGCCTATGGGGGTGCATTATAATACAGAGGCTGCCTATGGGAGTGCATTATATACAGATGCATGCATTGGGGGTGCATTATAATACAGAGGCTGCTATGGGGAGTGCATTATATACAGAGGCTGCCTATGGGGAGTGCATTATAATATAGAGGCTGCCTACGGGGAGTACATTATAATATAGAGGCTGCCTATGGGGTGCATTTACAATACAGAGGCTGCCTATGGGAAGTACATTAATATAAGAGGCTGTCTATGGGTGCATTAAATATAGAGGCTGCCTATCGGGGTGCAATTAATACAGAAGCTGACTATGGGGGTACATTATAATACAGAGGCTCCCTATGGGAGTGCATTATAATACAGAGGCTGCTATGGGGTGCATTATAATACAGAGGCTGCCTATGGGAGTGCATTATAATACAGAGGCTGCCTATGGGGAGTGCATTATAATATAGAGGCTGCCTATAGGGGTGCATTATAATACAGAGGCTGACTATGGGGGTACATTATAATACAGAGGCTCCCTATGGGAGTGCATTATAATACAAAGGCTGCCTATGGGGGTGCATTATAATACAGAGGCTGCCTATGGGGAGTGCATTATAATACAGAGCACTAACTAGAGATGATGGTGCATAGCAAAAATACAAATCACAGTACACAAGGGGTGCAAAAAATGTTCCTATGTCATAACCAGAAAAAAAGAGGAAAAGAAGACCACTATGGATAATGCACACCACCATAATATAAATATAGAAAATAGGAATTTTATTGACACTACAAGATAAAAACATTTAAAAATAATATAAACCCCGCATGGTGCCCGCTACCATCACAATGGCTAATGTACAATACAGAAATAAGGCAAATGTTCCACAAAAAAATATATATGTATACAATAACACTAAAAAATATTTAGAGTTGAGAGTCCTCAGTAGTTGATACCTTTTAATGGCTAACTGAAAAGATGGTAACAATTTGCAAGCTTTCCAGACTACTCAGGTCTCTTCATCAGGCAAAGACTAATACAAAATCTGAAGAATCACATATTTATACACAACACAGCACAGAAAAAATGCAATAGGTAAGACAAGTGACGTAAAGCAGAACTGTCATTATGGGACATAGAGATGAACATAAATATTGGAACAGTTCATGGATAAGGAGTGTGAAAGTTTTATTGCCCTCTGATTGGGGTCTGGTAATGTTTTCTGATGTTCTCACAGGGTCTTTGGAGTAAATTCCTTAATTGATGTAAAACGTCATAAATCCGTGTGACAGGTTCATTCCAGCATTAAAAGTGTCAAAGGTCACCATCAGTTTGTATTCGCAAACTCTTCTGTGTCTCTGAGATGTGAAACTACATTTCAATACAAGTAATTTCATATCCAACATGCTATGACCAGGGGAAGAAAAATGTTTTGCCACAGCTAGATCCATTCTTTTTTCTCTTATTGTGTGGCGATGAGAATTCATCCTTGTTCTCAGTTTTTGCCCGGTCTCCCCCACATACAGACCCCCAGTTGGACATTTAGTACATATAATTAGGTACATCACATTAGATGTGATGCAGCTGAAAGTACCTGGGATCTTGTAGTCCTGATGTGAGTTGGGGATCTTTATCTTGTCCGTGGTCATTACAAATGGACAGGTTTTACATTTCTTCTGGTTGCAAGGAAAGGTTCCTGCAGCTGTTGGGGAGGACAGGGAACTTCTGACAATGATGCTTCTTAAATTTGGCGGCTGCCTAAAACACAGTAGTGGGGGGTCTGGAAATACGGATTGTAATCTGGCATCTTTTTGAAGTAAAGGTTGTAGTTTCCGTGCAGCTCCTCTTAGCACCTCCAGGTTTGGATTGTAGGTGACTACTAGAGGCACCCGGTTATTTTCTTCTTTAGTTTTGTAATGTAGCAGGTGGTTCCTTGATATTCTGGTGGCTCTTGTAATTTGGTTTTTAATTGTTCTTGGATGGTAGCCCTGATTTAAAAAGGTCTTTCTAAGGCGACCAAGGTGTTCATCTCTATCCATGGGGTTGGAACATATACGGTTGTATCTGATGGCTTGGCTGTAGACAATAGTTTTTTATGTGTTTTGGATGGAAACTGTCCCATTTAAGGTATGTTGGACGGTCGATTGGCTTCTGATACAGGGATGTCTCTATTTCATTGTTCTTTAGCTTAATGATGGTGTCCAAAAAGTTAATTTCAGTGCTGGAGTAGTTGAGTGTTAAATTGATGGTGGGATGAAATTGATTGAACTGTGTCTTTAGCTGTTGCTCAGACTTCGTCCAGATGATTAAAATGTCATCAATGTAGCGGTAGTAGGCCTGAGGCATGATGGGACATGAGGACAGAAAGTCGCTTTCAAGCTTGGCCATGAAAGATTTGCATACTGTGGAGCCATTTTACTTCCCATCGCTGTGCCACTCTCCTGTAAATAGATCTTGTTGTCAAATTCAAAGTAATTGTGGGTGAGGATGAATTTTGTGAGTTTCACCACAGAGTCAGCATCATTCTCTGTGTTTTCCATGAAGTCTTTGCAGGCATTTAATCCATCCTGGTGCAGCCCTCCGCAGCGCAGCCATACGCTAGTGTGAAACTAGTCTTAAAGTAGTAAATGGGGATTTTCTTTGCACCTCTTTAGGTGTTTTTTCCTCTGTCTCTAAATAGGATTCTTGAACCTTAACTGCAGAAGGAAAATATGATTTTGAACAGAAAAGTGGCGAGAGAATAAGACTTCATTTGTACATCTATTTCAGTAGAAGTAACATACCTGGTGTTTTGGGCTATTAAGAAAAATAAGAGATTACAGTTAAGAAAATGCATACTTTTTTTTTACAATCTGAGCAATGGATCATTAATAACAACGAAATCATTTGATGGAATTAAATTGAATGAAATACACTGAATACAAAATACAGGTTTAAAAAAATGCAGGCAGTCATCTGACAAGAGGCTCGGCGGCTCCAGAGTCCACCCAGTGATGATTTTCCCAGTATCCAGTAATCTCTTTGTCAGCCATTGACCACAAAATGTAATTCCTGAAGTTCTGGTTAGGGCACTTCAATTTATAGAAAAGTGATCTCTGTTAATGTTAATAATGCAGCAACTGTACATGAACGTGACATGGAACACAAGAAATACGAATATGTGCCCAGCTCACTCACGAATCAGACAGATGAGAAGGTGAAGGGACTCCAGTAATCCAAAATATACAGAGACAGTCCGATATCCACCGGTCCAATCACTTTCTGGCTTTTTTCTGTAACTACTTAACTCCTTAGGCTACTTTCACACATCAGGTTTTTTCCATCAGGCATGATCCGGCTATTTTTAGAAAAAATGGATCTGGTGAAATCTGCCGCCGGATCCGGTTTTTTCTCATTGACCGCATGGCCTGCTGTTTCTTCCATTTTTTTGCCGGATCAAATTTTAATTCTGGCGTCTAAAAAAAAAAGTCTCCTGTAAAGTTTTTTGTCTGCGGCGAAAAACCGGACAGCGTTGGATGCGGCGCTTCCGAATTTTTGCTACAATGGAAGTCTATGGGCGCCGGATCCGGAATTAAACGGATCCGGTCACCGGATCTGGTTTTTAGGTCTGAGCATGCTTAGATCCAATTGGCCAGCCCCAGGAAACAGATCATCATTTGGGAGCCTCCCATGGGCGTTTTTAAAAACCGGATCAGTCGTAAAACGGATAAAAAAACGGATGAAACGGATGGAAAACTGATAAAACGGATCAGTTTTTCCACCGGATCCGTTTAGTTTTCCACAATTTACGCCGCATCCGTCACTCCGGCGTGACGCCGGATCCTGCCTGTCGGAAAAAAAAACTGATGTGTGAAAGTAGCCTTAATGGGGTTGTCCCACAAACAAAGTACATAATAATTAACAGATATTGGAATAATAACTAGTTCTACAATTGTTAAAAATAATGTTCCTCTGTTGAGCTAATCTTATACATGTGCTTCTTCTATGTACTGTGTGATGGCCGTGTCTGACCGTGCAAAACTGCTCCGGTTCATGGCCTGCACATACCTCATTTCCTGAGCAATGGAGGAAATATAAGTAATTTATTATAAGTGAATATATAGATGAAACAACAGGGGCACAAAGCTGCTGATTTCTGAGGTAACACATTTCTCTGCCTGTTTTATCACAGGAGCGAGTATTTGTGCTACTCTCCAGCTATTTGAGCTCATCATAAATCAAATTATTGACTTATAAGCTCAGCGGCCGCTGGAGCTGTTATGTCAGTGATTTGATTTATGAGGACCTCAAAGAGCTGCACATGTTATAGAAGCACTCACTACTGTGATAAAACAAGCAGGGAAATGTGTTATCTCAGAAAGCAGTGGCAGTGAGCTATCTCTCCCCTGGCCAGCAGCTGTGGTTTGTGCCGACCATGAATTGGAGCAGCTCTGCATGGTCAGACACAGAAAATAACATAGCAGGTCAAATTATAAGACTAACATTTTTTAACACATCCAATAGTGGACCTTACTATTATTGTTACTACTACGAGATCTATTAATTAAAATATACTTTGTTAGTGGAAAAACCCCCTTTAAGATCTTGGCCATTTTTCTATTTTTGTGCTTTCTTTTTTTCCGCTCTTTGTTCCAAGCACAATAACTTTTTTACTTTTCCGTTGACATAGCTACATAAGAGCTTGACTTTTTGTGTGAGGAGTTGTAGTTTTGAATGACACCATTCCATTTTACTATGTAATGCACTGAAAACGGTAAAAAATGTACAAGTGATGTGAAATTCTGAAAAAAAAATGGGTTTTGTTTTTACAGCATGTTGTAAAGAAGATATAGCAATATGATTTGGCAGGTCAATACTATTGTAAAACTGTAGGGTTCGTCATATATATTTTAAATATTTAAAACAATTCAGAATCTGGACTGAAAATATTAAAAAGTGTCAAGACTCAAAAAATGTATTGCCATTTTTTGAGTCCTGACACTTTTTAATTTTTTCAGTCGATGGAGTTATATGAGGGCTTGTTTTCTGCGTGCTGAGCTGAGGTTTTTATTGATAACATATCTGGGATATGTATGACCTTTTGGCAATTTTTTTTCCTTTTTAGTTTTTTTTTATTACTTTTTTTAAAGTTGTAGTAGGAAACATTTAATTCTCTAATCAGTCATATATTGCATTATACTGTACTATATATTACATCATATCTGCCCGTCTAAGGGTATGTGCACACGTTGCAGATTTTAATGCGGATCCGCAGCGTTTTTGGATTTGCAGAATTGCATATAATCCGCAGTGTAGCACACAACCAATCAATGGGAAATTCAGAATTTGTGTGCACATGCTGCGGAAAAATCCGCTCTGAATCGCAGCGTTTTTTTTCTGCAGCATGTAAATTATTTTTTCAGATCTGCAGCGTTTCTGCACCCATTGACTTCCATTGAGTCAGTCAAATCCGCAGAAAAACCGCAGGTGTAAAATGATTAGCGGTTTTGCTGCGGAGTTGGTGCAGATTTGGGTGTCACAAAGAAGGAAGTGTGTTTGCATGTGTATTGTGTTGGCGAGGAAGAAGAGTCACCATCTTGAGGAAAATGGAGTCCTATCGTTGCATGGGGATTGATGTCGGTCGTCTGATTTGGTAAATATGTCTGTCTGTGTCTGTCTGTCCCCATGCGACGATAGTGAGTGTGTGATTGTACTCAGTTGTCGAAAGGGACTACTGCTCCCATCCGGCTATGATGATGGGAGAGTAGTCCCATCGTCCGGCGACTGAGTACATACAATTGTTCACAAAACACAATCACACACAGTACATATAATAACATACAGTGCATATAATCACATACAGTACAGACAGAACTAACAACATACAGTACATATAACAGTACACATACAGTACATATAATCACATACAGTACATACTCACCAAACACCTAGTCCCCGACGCCCTCGTTCTCCTGCAAAAAATAATAAACAATATACTACCTGGTCCGCCGTAATCCAGTAATAATGGCAGTCCCAGCCGATCTCCCATATCCGCCGGCAATACACTACAGGAGCTGTATCACTGAACCACTGTAGTTTTCTAGAGTTTTCAGCTCCGTGCTGTTACTTACGGCACTAGAGCTGCGTGAGAATTTTCCCACGCAGCTGTGCCATAAAATGAGAGTATCGGAGATGAACTCCGGTAAACTCTCGCGGCTGCGCAGAGATACACTGACAGGAGCCAAGGAGAGCAGTCACATGATGTAACCATGTAATCAAGCCACTTCAGGAGCAGTTAGGTATTTCTTCCCTTTTATTTTCCTATCCTTATTCCTTACCACCGTGCATTTTTTTTTATATTATTGTCTTGGTGTTAGATTCATGGTCGCTATTTTCATAGTTATTGATTGTTTGTTTACGTGTTATCTGAATTTTCGCAGTGTATTGAGGAAGGTCATTGACCGAAACGTTTACCAGTGACTGCTAATAAAATTCATCAATTTTTACAAGTTGAGTGCCAAAAATGTATTTTATCATTACTCTGGTATGGGAACCTTTTTTGAGCACCATCACAGCTGTGCCAGGATATACATCTATACAAATGTATTCCCTGACCTACTGAACAGCCGCCATCTAAATATATTCCTGGGGACCTTACCAAACTACACCACCATCTTTTGATGGATACTCATGACTGAGCAGAATCAGTCACAATGCAATCTAAAATGGATGATAGCCTTGTTATGGCTGTCATGGGCTTACATTAGGCCGGGGTCACACTTGCGAGTGTTGCGCGCCAAACTCGCGAGAGTCTCTCTCATCAATTTACGCCACTGCCGCTGGCACGTGGGGCCATAGTGTGTGGCTGCATGTATTTCTATGCTGCCGCACACTAACGTCCTGAGAGCTGGCGACAGTGGCAGGTATTGATGCGAGTTTCTCGCATCACACTCGCAAGTGTGTTCCCGGCCTAAGATCATGGCCCGCAGGACTGTGGAGTCGGAGCCCATTTTGGTTGAGTCGGAGTTGGAGTCGTCATGGAAATTGAGGAGTCGGAGGTTTGGCTTACAGACTCCACAGCCCTGGTATGAGGGAGTCGGAGTTGGAGTCATGGAAATTGAGGAGTCGGAGGTTTGCCTTACTGACTCGACAGCCCTGATGGCCGGCATTATGGGCAGGCAGACCAAGCATCTGCCTAGAGCCACACCTCCTCCAGGGGCACCCATACAGCCGCTATGGGTCCCCTGAGTAAGAGAGTCACGGCTCCGAACCCCCCCCAGAATAGTGCATTTATTTTATCGGCGTCATAGAAGCTGATACAGTTAGAAAGCAGTGATGGAGGAGAGAGAGTCATGTGATGCTCCCTCTCCCATCACTCCTAATTAAAATAATAAAAAAAAATACATAAACCACAACAAAATAACAATTTACGTCACTTGTCTTATCTATTGCATTGTTTCTGTGCTGTGTTGTGTATAAATATGTGATTCTTCAGATTCTGTATTAGTCTATGCCTGATGAAGAGACCTGAGTAGTCTGGAAATCTTGCAATTTGTTATCATCTTTTCAGTTAGCCATTTAAAGGTATCAACCACTGAGGACTCTCAATTCTTAACAAAATAACATTCATTTATGGGGTTTTTATTACATAAAAACATTAACATTTTGGGCCAAAACAAAAACATTTTTCTTAGTTTTCTTCTTTTTGGTCAATTTTCTTCCATCTTTCTCTGCTGGTCAGGCTGCACATCACCAATACAGGAGTATTGCCAGTGCACAACTCATAAAATAATCAGTAAAGGTTTCTTTCACACACCACCATATACACTTTCACACATACCACACATACCAAAATTCGATGGCCTTCCCAGACCCACATTGACCACTGAAGTAAATACTGGCTGCTGTGACTCCATTTCTACGTTAGTGCTGCACTCTCGAGCATAGTTATGGAGTACACAGCATGCCTTAATCACAGCGTCAACGGTGTCTGTATCCAACTGGATAGGTGTGTGAAAGATCCTCCACTGACTACTCATTATTCCGAAGGTGAATTCCACATATCTGCGTGCACGACTCAGCCGATAATTAAAAATTCTCTGCTGGGCATCCAGTGCCCTTCGTGGGTATGGGCGCAGCGGGTTTGTCATTTAGGGAAATGCCTCATCCGATACCTTCACAAAGGGCACTGGATGTGTGGAACCCGGCAAAGTTCGTGGGGCTGGAAGCGTTTCGCAATCTTGAAGAATTTGCAGAACAATCTGTGATGTTCGCAACACCCGAGAGTCCCCAGTACTGCCATAGGCACCAACATCAATGGCAATAAATTTGTAATGTGCATCAGCCACCACCATCAGGATCACAGAAAAATACTTCTTATAATTAAAGAAGCATGATCCTGATCGTGGTGGCTGCTGAACCCTTACATGTTTACCATCAACGGCACCTATGCAGTTTGGGAAATTGGCCACAGACTGAAAGCCTGCTGTGACCTGCAGCCAAGTCTCCTCGGTTGGGGAAGGCATCACGATGGGCTGCAACTTCTGCCAGATCACGTTACATGTGCACCTCACAATTTGAGAAATGGTGGATTTACCAACTGTAAATTGGAGGTGTAGTGATATAGCTCTCTCCTGTGGCCAGAAATCTGCAAAGGAAAAGAAAAGATGATTAGAAACGTCACAGAACATTAAAGCAAACCTGTCATCATTTTCTGCCACTATGAAATTTGGCCATCGCCTTTCAGGGCTTATCTCCAGCATTCTCTAATGCTGTCGATAAGCCCCCAGTCTGACAGGAAAGATAACAAAAATAAGTTTTTGTATACTTACCTGCGGGGGGCGATCCGGTCAGATGGGTGTTGCAGGTCATTGTCCGGCGCCTCGCATCTTCTGGCGACACCAACCTCCTGCTACCTTCATCGCTCTACTGCGCAGCCGTACTTCTCTTCCTTGTTGGGGGCAGAGCAAATTCATGCAGGGCGCAGGTGCTGGGAAAGGTCTGAGGTCCAGCGCATGCGCACCTTAGTACTTTGCTCTATCCTCATCAGGGCACAAAAGTACACCTGCACATTAGAGTGATGTAGCAAGCAGGAGGGTGGAGGCGCCGGACCTGTACCCGCGACACCCATCCAATCGGACAGCACCGTATGGCCCCACGGGTGAATATAATAAAAGTTATTTTTCTTATATTGCTTGTTGGATCAGGGAGTTATCTTAATTATAGAATGCTGCAGATAAGCCCTGAAAGGCGGTGGCCGCATCTTATAGCGGCAAAAATGATGACAGGTTCCCTTTAGGCCGGTTTCACACGTCCCGATATTTACGGTAATGGAAAATCCGTTACCAGAGATATCCGTGTCCGTGTTTGTAATGCGTGCGGCACACGTGTGGCAACAGTTTGCCGCATCATTATCACATGGATGGCCGCCGGGGAAGAAGCGCTACAGTAAGCGCTGTTCCTCGGCGGCAGGTGCTGAAGACGGCTCTCATTCTCCCCTGTTCGCGCTGATCGCCGGCAGAGCAGGGGAGAATAATGAGAGCATCTTCAGCACCTGTCGCTAGGGAACAGAGCTTACTGTAGCCCTTCTTCCCCGGCGCCGATGCATGTCACACGGAGGACATCCATGTGTGTTCTCTGTGCACGTGTGTGGGATGGTTTGTGGACCATGCTGCCGGAAAAAAAAAAACACATGTCAGCGTGTTTTGCCCATGGACACACGGTCAGTGAAAACACGCTGACATGTGCATAGACCCATTCATTTGAATGGGTCTATGCGTGTCCGTGTCTCCGGGACATGTGAAAACTGTCACCACATTGACGGGCCTTAATGACATAGAAACAAAAAAAAATATTTACTTACCTCAAGGTGATGAGCAGCCTTTCCTCAGCAGAGATCGCCTTTCTCATGACAGTATCCGAAAATGTAAGATCAGGTGACAAGATAATTAGAAGCCAGTCAAATGCCTGGATGGTTAGCCGGCAAAATTCCATGAATTTCTCTGGATATCTGTAAAAAAAATAGACAAGAAAAAAAATTGTTAGCAAATATATGGTTATTTCTTTGGAACACATTTTACACAGGAAATTATCTGTACATACGGTTAACTTACCTCCTTAAATCTCTGTATAGCACATGAAAGTGCCCCTTCTGAGTCCACTCTGCCACAATAGGGTGCACTCACAGCTTTTGGGCTATCCTTTTGGGCAGCTCCTAAGATAAAACTATTGGTTAGTGCACAACGCAGTGAAAAAAAACCAAATGTAAATATTAGGCTACTTTCATACTTCAGGCTTTTTGAATCAGGCGCGATCCGGCGTTTTTCTAAAAAAACGGATCCGGTACCGGATGCGTTTTTTTTAGCATTGACTTACATTAGCGCCGGATCGCGCCTGATGTCACTGCGTTGCATCCGTTTTTGGCTGGATCCGTCGGAATTGTACATTCCGGCGGCCGGCCAAGACGGTTGCTGTAACGTTTTTTTTTTTCCGGAGCCGCCTGATAGTGCCTGAATCGGCACTTCAGGCGTCCGGAAACAATGAAAACCTATGGCGCCGGACCAGTCTTCTGACAAATCCGTCAGAAAACTGATCCGGAATCCAAGGTCTCTCTCTCTCCTGACCAGTTGCATCAGTTTTTTTAAATCAGCGCCGGATCAGTCCAATCAGGCATAGGACGGATTATGCCTGATTAAAAAAAAACTGATGTGTGAAAGTAGCCTTACACATACTTTAGCTTACCTGCTCTCTTTGACTATTCAGAACTTGTAGCAACACTCCCAACAGTGCGATATGGCCTGCTGAGCCGTAAATGCTGTTCGCTCTGCTGTGCGCTCCGCTGTGAGATCTCCTGGGTACTCATGTTTGTGGTATGATTTTCAAAATGGAGAATGAGAAGAGGTTGGACAAGGAAATAACATCACATTTTTTTCTAAGTATATTATCTTTATTTAGCTTACAAAAACGCAGGAAAAAACGCATGAAAATCCACACAAAAACGCATCAAATCCGCGCGGATTTTTACTTGCGTTTTCTGCCAAGAGTGGAAGAATCTGCGCAGAAAATTCCACAGGCAAATCTGCAACGTGTGCACATACCATAAAACTGGTTTTCCTGATCTCCGTACTTCCTGTTCCACCTAGACGGACTTGCTACCGATGCAGCCAATTAGGCCGGGATCACACATGCGACGAAAATGTCCGTCGCTCGCATGTGAAATCCCAGCTCTGGCGCCGGCACTCGGGAGTGGAGTGAGCGGCTGTATAGAAATACATGAAAAGGGAATATGCTATTAACGCTGTTATTATTATTAGTAACAAGATATACCTTTATGAGTGATATAAAAACACTCATTGGAGTTAGTTTATCTTGAAATAGTGCTAAAATATATTTCCAACAACACACTTGCAATTGTAATTTGTGACCACTGGACTGATTTTAAAAAATAAAATATCACTCCAACTGGATTAGTCAGTGAAAAGGTTGCTAATAATTTTTGGAGACATCTTCTAAATTAATCAGCAGTGAATTCATATTGTAGACCGGCTATACGGTATGGCGGTGATACTACATTGTAAGCCGACTGAATAGTAGAGCGGTGATACTACATTATACACCGGCTGTACGGTATAGCGGTGATACTACATTATACACCGACTGTACAGTATAGCGGTGATACTATATTATACACCAGCTGTACGGTATAGAGGTGATACTACATTATACACCGACTGTACGGTATAGCGGTGATACATTAAACATCGGCTACACGGTACAGCAGTGATACTACGTTATACACCGGCTGTACGGTATAGCGGTGATACTACATTATACACCGACTGTACAGTATAGCGGTGATACTACATTATACACCAGCTGTACGGTATAGAGGTGATACTACATTATACACCGGCTGTACGGTATAGCGGTGATACTACATTATACACCGACTGTACGGTATAGCGGTGATACATTAAACATCGGCTACACGGTACAGCAGTGATACTACGATATACACCGGCTGTACAGTATAGCGGTGATACTACATTATACACCGACTGTACAATATAGCGGTGATACTACATTATACACCAAACTGTACAGTATAGCGGTGATACTACATTAATAATAATAATAATAATAAATAATAATAATAATAATCTTTATTTATATAGCGCCAACATATCCCGCAGCGCTTTACAGTTTAACAGTTTCAAAACACAAGTCATAAGTAACAACGTTAACAATACAATAATTAAAGCAAAATAAGCCGACCCTGCTCGTGAGAGCTTACAATCTACAATGAGGTGGGGGAGATACAAAGTACAGGTGTGTATATACAATGGTGCATTTACAATAATGGTCCAGCCATCTTGAGGGAGTGAGGCATGGATGGAGATAGTGAATGGGCTACACATACACACTTAAACATAGAACGACTTTGGTTAGTGAATGTGATAGGCCACTCTGAACAAATGTGTTTTGAGGGAGCTCCTGAAACCATGCAAATTGTGAATAGTCCTAGTTTCTTGGGGTAGAGCATTCCAGAGGATTGGCGCAGCGCGGCAGAAGTCTTGGAGTCGGGAGTGGGAGGTACGGATTAGTGCAGAGGTTAGTCGAGAGTCGTTTGCAGAGCGCAGCAGTCGGTTAGGCCGATAGATAGAAATGAGGGAGGAGATGTAGGGGGGTGCTGCACTGTGGAGAGCTTTGTGGGTGAGAACCAGTACTTTGAATTGGATCCTATAATGAATGGGCAGCCAGTGTAAGGACTGGCGAAGAGCGGACGCGTCCGAGTAACGATTAGCCAGATGGATGACCCTGGCTGCTGCATTAAGGATGGACTGGAGAGGGATAGTCGAGTAATGGGGAGGCCAAGTAATAGAGCGTTGCAGTAGTCCAGGCAGGAGTGGATCAATGCTACAGTGAGGTTTTTGTTGTTTCCATGGTGAGAAAAGGGCGGATTCTACATTAAACATCGGCTACACGGTACAGCAGTGATATTACGTTATACACCGGCTGTACGGTATAGCGTGATACTACATTATACACCAGCTGTACGGTATAGCGGTGATACTACATTATACACTGACTGTACAGTATAGCGGTGATACTACATTATACACCGACTGTACGGTATAGCGGTGATACATTAAACATCGGCTACACGGTACAGCAGTGATACTACGTTATACACCGGCTGTACGGTATAGCGGTGATACTACAATATACACCGACTGTACGGTATAGCGGTGATACTACATTATACACCAACTGTACGGTATAGCGGTGTTACTACATTAAACATCGGCTACAAGTACAGCAGTGATACTACGTTATACACCGGCTGTACGGTATAGCGGTGATACTACATTATACACCGACTGTACGGTATAGCGGTGATACTACATTATACCCCGACTGTACGGTATAGCGGTGATACTAGATTAAACATCGGCTACACGGTACAGCAGTGATACTACGTTATACACCGGCTGTATGATATAGCGGTGATACTACATTATACACCGACTGTACGGTATAGCGATGATACTACATTATACACCGACTGTACGGTATAGCGGTGATACTACATTATACACCGACTGTACGGTATAGCGGTGATACTATATTATACCTGCGCTCTCAGATGCAATATACGCCTCTACTCCCACATGTTCTCTATTATGGTCAGCACCAGTTTTGAGGGAGGCCTGAGACATTGACCTTTGGGGCTACACAAAGCTCAGCAAACAGCCCAGATAAGGATTTCCCAACCATCCAGCAAACACCAGCTGTGAGCATAGCTTTGTGCTGGGACTGTGAGTGGAGAACACTTCATTCTACTTCCGACACAAGTCATGTCAACCCCAAAAGTGGCCCTAGTCCTTGTCATCCTGTGCGCCCCTCTTTACACATGGGGACAAAAGAACAAGACGCCAAAAGAAAGTCCAATAGAAAAGATACAGACTGTGGCCAACTTTAACCTGAAGCAGGTGAGAGCGGGGGACGGGGAGGGCACAGCCGAGAGTCGCTGCTGTGGGGAGCTAGCACCAGCACTGCACTACCATCAATGTGTTTTGGGGGTATCCCCATGTTATAAGCTCTGAGTGTCCAGATTTAGGCATCTTACACTTCCTTGGCTTCTGTGGAATAAGCTGGGTATGCTGGTGCTTGTAGTTCTGCTAAATTGTAAGCTGTGAGTATTACAGAAAAGCCAACAACTGTAATGTCCAACTCAAGTGAAACAACTCCCAGCAATGCACGCAGGACTACAACTCTGATCAACTGCCCCACTGATGTATAGAAAATCCAGGCTTAGATACACAGCTCAGCAGACAGTATCACACAGGATAGGATTAGATACACAGCTCAGCAGGCAGTAACAAACAGGATGGGATTAGAAACACAGCTCAGCACAGTATCATACGTTGTGATTAGATAAACAGCTCATCAAACAGTATCACATGATTAGATTAGATACACAGCTCAGCAGACAGTATCACACAGGATAGGATTAGATACACAGCTCAGCAGGCAGTAACAAACAGGATGGGATTAGAAACAGCTCAGCACAGTATCATACGTTGTGATTAGATAAAACAGCTCATCAAACAGCATCACATGATTAGATTAGATACACAGCTCAGCAGACAGTATCACACAGGATAGGATTAGATACACAGCTCAGCAGGCAGTAACAAACAGGATGGGATTAGAAACACAGCTCAGCACAGTATCATACGTTGTGATTAGATAAACAGCTCATCAAACAGTATCACATGATTAGATTAGATACACAGCTCAGCAGACAGTATCACACAGGATAGGATTAGATACACAGCTCAGCAGGCAGTAACAAACAGGATGGGATTAGAAACAGCTCAGCACAGTATCATACGTTGTGATTAGATAAACAGCTCATCAAACAGCATCACATGATTAGATTAGATACACAGCTCAGCAGACAGTATCACACAGGATAGGATTAGATACACAGCTCAGCAGGCAGTAACAAACAGGATGGGATTAGAAACACAGCTCAGCACAGTATCATACGTTGTGATTAGATAAACAGCTCATCAAACAGTATCACATGTTTAGATTAGATACACAGCTCAGCAGACAGTATCACACAGGATAGGATTAGATACACAGCTCAGCAGGCAGTAACAAACAGGATGGGATTAGAAACAGCTCAGCACAGTATCATACGTTGTGATTAGATAAACAGCTCATCAAACAGTATCACATGATTAGATTAGATACACAGCTCAGCAGACAGTATCACCCAGGATAGGATTAGATACACAGCTCAGCAGGCAGTAACAAACAGGATGGGATTAGAAACACAGCTCAGCACAGTATCATACGTTGTGATTAGATACACAGCTCAGCAGGCAGTAACAAACAGGATGGGATTAGAAACACAGCTCAGCACAGTATCATACGTTGTGATTAGATAAACAGCTCATCAAACAGTATCACATGATTAGATTAGATACACAGCTCAGCAGACAGTATCACACAGGATAGGATTAGATACACAGCTCAGCAGGCAGTAACAAACAGGATGGGATTAGAAACACAGCTCAGCAACAGTATCATAGGATAGGATTAGATACACAGCTCACAAACAGTATCAACAGGATAGATTAGATACACGCTCAGGAACAGTCACACAGGATAGGATTAGATACACGCTCAGCAGACAGTATCACACAGGATAGGATTAGGTACACAGCTCAGCAGACAGTATCACATAGGATAGGATTAGTACACGCTCAGCAGACAGTATCACACAGGATAGGATTAGGTACACAGCTCAGAAAACAGTCACAAGGATAGGATTAGATACATGGCTCAGCAGACAGTATCACACAGGATAGGATTAGATACACAGCTCAGCAGACAGTATCACACAGGATAGGATTAGATACACGGCTCAGCAGACAGTATAACACAGGATAGGATTACATACACGGCTCGGCAGACAGTATCACACAGGATAGGATTAGGTACACAGCTCAGCAGACAGTATCACACAGGATAGGATTAGGTACACAGCTCAGCAGACAGTATCACACAGGATAGGATTAGATACACGGCTCAGCAGACAGTATAACACAGGATAGGATTAGATACACGGCTCAGCAGACAGTATCACACAGGATAGGATTAGATACACGGCTCAGCAGACAGTATCACACAGGATAGGACACGGCTCGTCAGACAGTATCACACAGGATAGGATTAGATACACAGCTCAGCAGACAGTACCACACAGGATAGGATTGGATATTCCGGCACCACAGATGTATTGTACAGATCACATATATTTCTATACTTAGAGTTTATCGCTGTATTATGAGCAGCAATGATGGGAGTTGCACTCTCAGTTCTCAGGAAAGTGGTACCTTCTCTCCATTGCATCGGAGTGTAATTACCTGAAGACAAACAACCATCGTGTGGAGGCCACTATACTCCAGGCCACGCTGTCTACAAATGACAGGGACGAGGAGACAATGGCTGTCAGCACGTTCCGAAAACTGTAAGGAAACCATCAGCAGTACAGAAGGATGTGTCAGTGTGCCGCCCTGTGTGCACGCTACAGGATATTTCATATCATCTTCTCTTTTAGGGACGGGATCTGCTGGGAGATTCAACATTCTTATCTGCCGAGCAAAAAAACGAAGGGACGGTTCACCCTAAAAAGTAGGTAATACTGGAGACAGTCAGCAAGGTGGATCTCATCATGACAATTTTTTTTTAATAAAATAACCATAGTAGAATAAATACAGTGCCGGCAAAAAAAATCTTTACACTTGCGCAGCAAAAAAAACTTTACATATAAAATCCACATCATAATTTCACTTTTTAAAAGTGTACACAATGGGGGAGATAATAAAAAACTGTCTAATATTTAAGCTGGCTTTGTTGCAAATATCATCCAATCAACGCTCAGTTTTCACTTCTCTGGTAAAGTGAAAGCTGCACTCTGATTGGTTGTTATGTGCCGCTTAGCCAGTTTTGCTATTAGGCAGTCTTTTATTATCTCCCTAACTTTTTTATTATCTCCCACAATGGGTCGAAAGAAGTTTAAAATGGAAGAGAAATCCCGTGCCTTGACTCTGCTCGAGAAGGGGGATTCTGTGATTGCTGTAGCTAGAGATCTGGGAGTGTCAAGAGAAGCAATTTATCAACTGAAGCGGTCGGCGGCATCATCGCCTCCTGGGATGGTACCACAGAGGAAGTCAGGCTCTGGCGCACCTAAGAGGACTTCACCAAGGACTGATAAGCTTCTGAAGCGTGAAGTGATGTCACATCCTTCTATAACTGCCGTTGAACTAAAAAACAAGTACCCTATGCTCCTCCAGAACATTGCAACTAGGACAATTCGTCATCGCCTGCAGAAGGACCTGGGTCTACCAAGTTGCCGTGCCCCAAAGAAGCCCCTGCTCACAGCAGCAATGAAGAAGAAAAGGCTTGCCTTTTGTAAGAAATATCAAGATTGGACATCTGAAGAGTGGAAGAAAGTGATGTTTAGTGATGAGAGCACTTTCAGACTGGTCAGGGGAGGCTCAAAGGTTGTGCGTCGTCCATTTTAGGGTCATACATCAGTGTGATTCCTTTATGCATGATGGAGCCCCTGTCCACAAAGCCAAGACCGTGAGAAAGATCCTCAGTGACCATAACATTAACATTTTAGAGTGGCCAGGTAATTCCCCTGACCTTAACCCCATAGAAAATGCCTGGAATTTAATGAAAAACAAGGTTCAAGAGACACGACCCAGCAACATCAACAATCTAAAGGAGGTGCTGAAGACACTGTGGGTAAACATGGACTCCACATACTTAGCCAGCCTTGCTGAATCCATGCCTAAACGACTGCAGATGGTGATAAAATGTAAGGGTGACATGACAAAATACTAATTGTAATAAAATATCCACAATAAAACACTTGAATCCACTTGAATATTAAGATTTTGTGGTTTCATTGAACTTGTAAAGATTTTTTTTGCCGGCACTGTATATATAGACACAAATATACTGTGGCATGTAAAAGTTTGGGGACCCAAGGTCAAAATTACTGTTACTATGAACAGATAAGCAAGTTGAAGATGAAATAATCTCTAAAAGGCCTAAAGTTATAGATGACACATTTACTTTGTATTTTAGGCAAATGATATATATATTTTCATCTTTTACATTTTAAAAATTACAAAAAAGAAAATGGGCTGATGCAAAAGTTTGGGCACTCTTGGAGATTTGAGCGCTCAGATAACTTTATCAAGGTTTCAGACATTAATTAGCCTGTTAGGGTTATGGCTTGTTCACGATCATCAGTAGGAAAGGCCAGGTGACACAAATTTCCCAGCTTTATAAAAACCCAACCTCCTCTAACATTGTGCCAAGAAACAGGAGCCATGGGTTCTTCTATGCAGCTGACCAGCACTCCGAAAATGGTGGAGGCCCACAAAGCAGGAGAAGCCTATAAGAAGATGGCAAAGCGGTTTTAAGTTGCCCTTTCCTCAGTTGAAAATGTAATTAAGAATTGGCAGTTACCAGGAACAGTGGAGATCAAGATAAGGCCTGGAAAACTAAGCTAAATTTCAGTGAGAGCTGCTCATAGAGGCAAACGATGAGGTTAAAATAGAACTCTTTGGCCGCAATGATCAAAGGTTTGTGTGGAGATAAAAAGGGCACAGAATTTCAGGAAAAGAACATCTTGCCAACCCTTATGCATGGTAGTGGATCAATCATGCTTTGTGGTTGTGTTGCAGCCAATGGCACGGGGAACATTTGATGGGTAGAGGGAAGAATGGATTCAATGAAATTTCAACAAATTCTTGATGCAAACATAACACCATCTGTAAAAAAAAAAGCTGAAGTTGAAAAGTGGACGGATTCTACATATGGATAATGATCCTAAACACACGTCAAAATCCACAGTAGACGCACAAGCTGTAGTAGGCACAAGCTGAAGGTTTTACAGTGGCCCTCACAGTCCCCTGATCTGAAAAGCATTGAAAATCTATGGCTAGATCTCAAAATATCAGTACGGCCCAGGAATCTCACAGAACTGGAAGAATTGTCACAAGGTAAAAATAAACCACACTGATCACACGACTAGTAAGTCATCTTACGATCAAGAAGTGTTATTCATAGAAAATATCATATAATAATGTCTTGAAACCTAAAATAGCTTACAACAAGCAGTGAGCTTACCAATATGATCGTGATGGAATATACAGCGTACTATTGTAGGACATGTATACTAATCGTGTAATATCTGCCATTCTGCTGTTCTCCCCTCTTGTTTGGTTTGAGGCACTTTTTTAAAATGTATGTATATGTGTTATAAATGTTTTAGAAATGAATTCTGAGCAGAAGCTCCCTCTGGTGGTTACAAACAGTACTGAACCATTCAATGAGGATTGGCAATCAGGAATCACGGACTAGCTGGATATAAGGGAGGTTCCCCCCCATCATGGTTGCCGGTGATCAATTGTTCTTGTCTCAACGTTGTTTCCTTGTTCACTTGGAAGCTTGCTGTGTCTTGCCTCTTCTCCTGCTCTCAGATAAGATATTTTCTGTTTTTTGTTTTTGTGCTTGCCATTTGCATATTTCTCTGCATTTCTGTGAGGTTGGCCAGGTTCCCCTCCCCGGGGGGGCTTGGGCTCCTCTCGGTTCCTCTGCAGCCACTGTTGTTTGTTCATTTGCCTTTTCCAGTTTTTTCAGTGGCTGCAGCTGAGTTTTGTTACACCAGAGAACTAATTTACGTGGTAGAGGTCGTGTGATCTCAGGTGTTTTTGCAATTAGTAGCGTTGGCTTTTTTTAGGTTTTTTTTGATTGCAGTAAGTATCCTTCCTATCCTTTTCTGTCTAGGCAGATTGGGCCCCAGCGTTTGCTCATACTATTTTCTGTCTGTGTCTGTATTTCCTCTTGTCTAACCGCCATTACATGTTTGGGGGCTTCCTATGTTCTTTGGGGATCTGCTCTGGGGCAGATAGCTTTCCTCTTTCTATCTTTAGGTGTAGTTAACCTCTCAGGCTGTGACGAGGCGTCTAGGACCAATGTAGGAACGCTCCACGGCTGCCTTTAGTTGTGGTGGTTAGTCAGGGTACTGCAATCCAGTAGATTCCAACCTCTCTGGTGTATTGCCATTTTTTGCCTGCTCTCCTCAGCTACCAAAACATAACAGTATCACCGGCCCAACTGAAAATTTATATGGTACTCACAGAAGGGAAAAATAGTGTGGAAACAAAAAAGGTTGTCAGAGTTGTCAGAGATTTTTTTTTTCTGTTTGTTGCATTTTTTCCCTCTTTTTCTCTGGGTGCTGAGGAGGATTTTTTTTTCTCAATGTAGTTTGCACAGTTGTCTGGCCGTGTGGATCAGCTTGCCACTGAGGTTCAGAGTATTGCTACCTATCTTGCTAGGTTGCCAGTTGTGGAACCCAGGATCCCCATGCCAGATTTGTTTTTGGGGGATCGAGCTAAATTTCTGAATTTCAAAAATAACTGTAAGTTGTTTTTTGCCTTAAAACCTAAGTCCTCAGAGGACGCAGCACAGCAGGTTCAAATTGTCATCTCTCTCCTGCGCGGCGATCCTCAGGATTGGGCTTTTTCCCTGACATCTGGGGACCCTGTTTTGAGTAATGTTGATGCATTTTTTCTGGCTCTGGGGTTATTGTACGATGAACCTAATGTCACTGATCAAGCTGAAAAAACCTTGTTGGCATTAAATCAGGGGCTTGAGTACGCTGAGTTGTACTGTCAGAAATTCCGAAAGTGGGCAGTCCTGATCAAATGGAATGATGATGCTTTGGCAGCCCTTTTTCGGAAGGGTCTGTCAGAGAATGTAAAAGATGTTATGGTGGGTTTCCCTGCTCCCTCTGGTCTCAATGATTCTATGTCGTTAGCGATTCAAATTGATAGACGTTTGCGTGAGTGTAGAAGTATGCGTGGAATATTGTTGCCTTGTGAACCAGCTTCTGAACCCATGCAGTGTGATAGAGTGGCTTCTGGGGCACAGCGTCATGAGTTTCGAAAACGCAATGGGTTATGTTTCTACTGTGGTGATGCCTCTCATGCTATTTCAGTCTGCCCTAAGTGGGGAAGAAGTTTTGCACGCACAGTTGTCTTGGTAGTGTTCAGACTAAATTTCTGTTGACTGTTACCCTGATTTGCTCCCTGTCCACATTTTCGAGAGCAGCTATTAACATGATGGATTTTGATTTTGCTAAACGTTGTGGGTTTCCCTTGATACCCCTACGGAAGTCTATTCCCCTACTGGGGATTGATTCTACCCCTTTGGCTGAGAATAAACTCCAGTTCTCTACTCAGGTGATAATGAGGGTTGAACCTGATCATCAGGAGAGTTGCAAATTTTTGGTGTTGTATAATCTGCATGACATTATTGTACTAGGTTTCCCTTGGTTACAGTCTCATAATCCTGTTTTGGATTGGAAATCTGTGTCTGTAACCAGTTGGGGCTGCCAATGTGTTAATGACAACACTCCTGTTTTTTCTGCCTCCCCCCAGGCTCAAGATGTTCCTGACTTTTTGACTGATTTTTCTGATGTGTTTAGCGAAAGTAAATCTGCATCCTTGCCCCCCCATAGGAGCTATGACTGCGCTATTAATTAGTGCCTGGTAGTAAATTCCCTAAAGGTCACCTTTTTAACTTGTCTGTACCTGAACATGACGCTATGCGGTCTTATATCAAGGAGTCATTGGAGAAGGGTCATATCAGACCATCCTCTTCACCCTTGGGTGTCGGTTTTTTCTTTGTGGCCAAAAAGGATGGTTCATTAAGGCAGTGTATTGATTATCGTCTCTTGAACAATATCACTGTGAAATATCAATATCCGTTACCCTTGATTTCTGACCTGTTTTCCAGGGTGAAAAGTGCTACTTGGTTTACCAAGCTTGACCTCAGGGGGGCATATAACCTTATTTGCATTAAGCACGGGGATGAATGGAAGACGGCGTTTAATACGCCAGAGGGGCATTTTGAGTACCTAGTGATGCCCTTTGGGCTCACTAATGCTCCTTCCGTCTTCCAGTCCTTCATGAATGATATTTTCAGGGATTTTGTGGATAAATTTCTGATTGTTTATTTGGATGATATCTTGATTTTTTCCAATGACTGGGACTCTCATGTGAAACATGTTCGGACTGTGTTCCAGATTTTGAGAGAGAATGCTCTGTATGTGAAGGGATCAAAGTGTCTTTTTGGCGTACAGAGGATCTCATTTCTGGGATTCATTTTGTCTCCGTTATTGAAATGGACCCGGTCAAGGTTCAGGCCATCTCTGATTGGGTCCAACCTACTTCATTAAAGGCTCTTCAGAGATTCTTGGGTTTTGCTAATTTTTATCGTAAATTTATTGGTAATTTCTCTGTTATTGTTAAACCATTGACTGATTTGACCAAAAAGGGTTCTGATGTGGTGAATTGGCCTCCTGAGGCAGTCTCTGCGTTTCAGGAACTTAAACAGAGATTCACTTCTGCTCCTCTTCTACGGCAGCCTGATGTTTCTCTGCCATTTCAGGTGGAGGTTGATGCCTCTGAAATTGGGGCAGGTGCCGTTTTGTCCCAAAGAGATCCTGAGACCTCTAAAAGTAACCCTTGTGCTTTTTTCTCTCGAAAATTTTCTCCATCTGAACGTAATTATGACGTGGGTAATCGGGAGTTATTGGCCATGAAGTGGGCTTTTGAAGAGTGGAGACATTGGCTGGAGGGAGCCAAACATCAGGTGGTGGTCCTCACAGACCATAAGAATCTGTTTTTTTCTGGAATCAGCCAAGCGACTTAATCCTAGACAGGCCAGGTGGGCCTTGTTTTTCACACGTTTTAATTTTGTGGTTTCCTTTCTTCCTGGCACTAAGAATGTTAAGGCGGATGCCCTCTCGAGGAGTTTCCTTGCGGACTCTCCTGAGTTATCTGATCCTGCTGTTATTTTGAAAGAGGGTGTAGTTCTTTCCGCCATCTCGCCAAATTTGAGACTGGCTCTGGAAGGGTGTCAGGAGGATAAACCCGAGCGCTGCCCTGTTGGGAAATTATTTGTCCCAGACCAGTGGAAGAAGAGTGTGATGTCTGAGATTCATTGTTCCGCGTTGGCCGGTCATCCCGGAATTTTTGGTACCAGAGACTTGGTGAGTCGGTCCTTTTGGTGGCCTACCTTGTCTCGTGACGTCAGGGAGTTTGTGCAGTCCTGTGGGACTTGCTCTCGCTCCAAGCCTTGCTCTCGCTCTAGTGGTTTGTTGATGCCATTGCCTGTGCCCAAGAGACCATGGACCCATATCTCTATGGATTTTATTTCCGACCTTCCTGTTTCTCAGAGAATGACCGTTATCTGGGTGATTTGTGATAGGTTTTCCAAGATGATACATCTTGTGCCATTACCTAAGTTGCCTTCCTCCTCCGAATTGGTTCCTTTGTTCCTTCAGCACGTGGTTCGGTTACACGGCATTCCTGAGAACATTGTGTCTGACAGAGAAGTCCAGTTTGTTTCCAGATTTTGGAGGACTTTTTGTTCTAACCTTGGTGTTCAATTGTCCTTCTCCTCTGCTTTTCATCCTCAGACCAATGGACAAACTGAGAGAACAAACCAGACATTGGAGACTTATCTGAGATGCTTTGTGTCTGCTGATCAAGATGACTGGGTCTCTTTTTTGCCTTTGGCTGAGTTCGTTCTTAATAGGGCAAGCTCTGCCACTTTGATGTCTCCATTTTTCTGCAATTTTGGGTTTCACCCTCGATTTTCTTTGGGACAGACAGAGGCTTCTGTCTGTCCGGGTGTTGACTCTGTTGTGGAGCGTATGCAGCAGATTTGGGACCAGGTAGTGGAGAGGTTGTCCCTCTCTCAGGAGAAGGCCCAGCGGTTTGCCAACCGGCATAGGACTGATGGTCCTCGGTTTAAAGTGGGGGACTTGGTCTGGTTGTTCCTCAAGAAATGTCCCTATGAGAGTTGCATCTCCTAAGTTTAAGCCTAGGTTCATTGGACCTTATAAGATCATGGAGTATCTTAATCCTGTTTCCTTTTGTTTACTTCTTCCAGGGACATTTAAGATCCATAACGTGTTTCACAAGTCCTTATTGAAGAGGTTTGTCGAGCCAGTGGTTCCTATGGCTGCGTCTTCTGACCCTGTTTTGGTTGAGGGCAATCTGGAGTATGTGGTTGAGAAAATATTGGATTCTCGTTTTTCTAGACGGAAACTCCAGTATTTGGTTAAGTGGAGAGGTTATGGTCAGGAGGACAATTCTTGGGTGTTTGCTTCGGACATCCATGCTAGGAGACTGATCCGTGCGTATCACAGAGCTCATCCTGACCAACCTGGTTGCACAAATGAGGGTTCGGTGACCCCTCCTCAAGGGGGGGGGTACTGTTATGAATGTTTTAGAAATGAATTCTGAGCAGAAGCTCCTTCTGGTGGTTACAAACAGTACTGAACCATTCAATGAGGATTGGCAATCAGGAATCACGGACTAGCTGGATATAAGGGAGGTTACCCCCCATCATGGTTGCCGGTGATCAATTGTTCTTGTCTCAACGTTGTTTCCTTGTTCACTTGGAAGCTTGCTGTGTCTTGCCTCTTCTCCTGCTCTCAGATAAGATATTTTCTGTTTTTTGTTTTTGTGCTTGCCATTTGCATATTTCTCTGCATTTCTGTGAGGTTGGCCAGGTTCCCCTCCCCGGGGGGGCTTGGGCTCCTCTCGGTTCCTCTGGAGCCACTGTTGTTTGTTCATTTGCCTTTTCCAGTTTTTTCAGTGGCTGCGGCTGAGTTTTGTTACACCAGAGAACTAATTTACGTGGTAGAGGTCGTGTGATCTCAGGTGTTTTTGCAATTAGTAGCGTTGGCTTTTTTTAGGGTTTTTTTGATTGCAGTAAGTATCCTTCCTATCCTTTTCTGTCTAGGCAGATTGGGCCCCAGCGTTTGCTCATACTATTTTCTGTCTGTGTCTGTATTTCCTCTTGTCTAACCGCCATTACATGTTTGGGGGCTTCCTATGTTCTTTGGGGATCTGCTCCGGGGTAGATAGCTTTCCTCTTTCTATCTTTAGGTGTAGTTAACCTCTCAGGCTGTGACGAGGCGTCTAGGACCAACGTAGGAACGCTCCACGGCTGCCTTTAGTTGTGGTGGTTAGTCAGGGTACTGCAATCCAGTAGATTCCAACCTCTCTGGTGTATTGCCGTTTTTTGCCTGCTCTCCTCAGCTACCAAAACATAACATGTATGATTTTACGTGGAAATAATAAAATATTGAATTTTAATGATATTTACTATGAATAACACTTCTTGATTGTAGTACAACTTACTAGTCGTCCTGTTCTGTGTGGTTTATACTGTGATGGAGTGTTGCCCTCTCCAGAGGTGAGAGAGGGCGGTTGGGTAGTATGTTCATCAAGTACAGAAGAAGTGTATCTTGAGTCTGGAGTGTTTTGCTCACTGAGGATTTTCTACACTGGATACAAACTCTCAGCTGTGGGATGAAGTAGGACGGGAAGGGTGTTTCAATGCAATGACAGCAAGCAGAGGCCTTGAAAATGGTGAGAATTTCAAACATGAACTTTAGGACTTATTTACAGTCACATGCAGATTGTGTCGCCCGTTGTTCATTGTGTGTACATTACATCCATGTGTCCTTGTTCTCAGCACGGGGATATGCAGGATCGATGGACGTGGTTGTGGGTGAGACAGACTATCAGAATTACGCCATATTGTATTACCAGAGGTACAACAGGATAACCCTTAAGCTCTATGGTCAGTATGTGCGACCCCCTGACATCTTTGTCTTTACTTGCTCCATCCACATCAAGAACTGCTATCAAAATACAACCAGATGTCCCTTTAAACAGTTTAGCTCCACCCCTCTTATCAGTCATGTGACCTATCTGTACCCACAATGCACTGCTTCCTGTAACTTTTGCTGTGAATGGAGAAGACAAGGCAGTATTTCCTTTTAATTTTTAAGGTTTATTGATTTTTTTTATAGGACGCAAAACTTCTGTAAGTGATGACGTCTACCGCAAGTTGGATGATCTTGCTGCGAAGCAAGGAATAGATCTTCAGTATATCTACCCTTTCCCGTCATATGGTAGGTGTTGGCGTTACTCTTAGACAACAGGGTGAAGCTTCATAAAGTTTAGCGTTGATAGGGTGAGGCTTAATGACACAAGTTTGCAGCATAATAAAGCTAAGCCTATGTGTCATGTGTGCATCGCCACGAAGATCGTCGCGGTTGCACATTCTGACTTCTCACAGCTGAGTTGCTGTTTCTTTGTGTTTGGCAGTGAGGGAGTTAATTCTGTCTGTGCTCGGTTCTGGGACTGGGTTCAGTTTCTCCCGGCTGCAATTGATTATTTGTTGATTGGTTTCCTTTAAATCCCTGGTTGTCTGTTTTGGGAGTTGCCAGTGAAATTCTTCATGCAGACCACAGATAGGATTGAATCTGTATAGACTTAAGTTAAAGAGCTCCTTAGTTGTTTTAAGCTCAACTTGCTTAGAATTTTATATCCCAGACCATTTATGTTCCTTCTGTGTTTGAGTGTGTATGCGAGTCTGTGTTTTCTCCAGTCTGTCCTATATGTCTAATCTGTGTATTTAGCAGAGATCAGCCCATATCCCTTTGGTGGTAATCAGGGTCCTTCTTAGGACTGATTACAGGGTTCAGGGACTGATAGGAGACTAGGTTAGGCTGGAGACTTGGACCTCTGAACCATTATCAGTACCTCCAAGGTGAGGGATTAGTTAGGACCCCAGTTTTAGGGTCAGGTTAGACCCCGGTCCTCCTCTTTCCTGTGACAGCGTATCAAGTCCTCAAGATTAACCCTGAGTTCAACGGATATCGTGTCAGGTAAATCTATTCTATATTTACATGCTGATGTTGCTAAACTATATGTTGTATAGAGTGTTGTTTCTGTAAGAATAGTTTACTGACATCGTACACATATCATTAGACAGCGTGACACTATGAACCCCAGCAGTTCCCTTTTTTTGGCAGGTACATAACAGCGTCATGCTTTACGTTTGCAGGTTTCTGTGAAACGGCAGATCAGTTCCATATTCTTAATGGTAAGTTATCCCACCTAAATCTTATCTTTTCTGCACTTGAATGCAATCTATTGCTCCCTGTTATCAGCCCTTTACAGACTAAAGGGTATGCCACACTAAACAATATCGCTAACGGGATCGCTAAAAAACGTCACTATTTAGCGATCCTGTTAGCGATGTTGTTCAGTGCGGCAGCTTCCAGCGACGAGCTTCCTGCTGTGATCTCGCTCGTCGCTGGAATCGCTCCGGACCCTATTTTCTCGTCGGCGCTCCCGCTGGGTAAGTATCTAATCGCTGTGTGGCACCATTTCTTAGCGATTTAGCGGTACTTTTGTACCGCTAAAGTCGTTAAGAAGATCGCTAACGGCGATAGCGTCGTTAACTATATCGCTAAATGTGGCCGCATTTAGCGATATAGAAACAATCCCGCTAGCGATCGCATTAGTATGCGTCGTTATCGTGATCGCTAGCGGGATTGTTTAGTGTGGCAGTACCATAAGGACTGTAGTATTCAATGGGATCAGCGACAGACAGTGTAAAATCCTCCCTGCCCTCCGTATGTCACCTCTCTTCAACACAGAGACATATACAGTCAGGGCCAGAAATATTTGGACAGTGACATAATTTTCGCGAGTTGGGCTCTGCATGCCACCACATTGGATTTGAAATGAAACCTCTACAACAGAATTCAAGTGCAGATTGTAACGTTTAATTTGAAGGGTTGAACAAAAATATGTGTTAGAAAATGTAGGAATTGTACACATTTCTTTACAAACACTCCACATTTTAGGAGGTCAAAAGTAATTGGACAAATAAACATAACCCAAACAAAATATTTTTATTTTCAAAATTTTGTGGCGAATCCTTTGGAGGCAATCACTGCCTTAAGTCTGGAACCCATGGACATCACCAAACGCTGGGTTTCCTCCTTCTTAATGCTTTGCCAGGCCTTTACAGCCGCAGCCTTCAGGTCTTGCTTGTTTGTGGGTCTTTCCCTCTTAAGTCTGGATTTGAGCAAGTGAAATGCATGCTCAATTGGGTTAAGATCTGGTGATTGACTTGGCCATTGAAGAATGTTCCACTTTTTTGCACTCATGAACTCCTGTGTAGCTTTGGCTGTATGCTTGGGGTCATTATCCATCTGTACTATGAAGCGCCGTCCAATCAAGTTTGCAGCATTTGGCTGAATCTGGGCTGAAAGTATATCCCGGTACACTTCAGAATTCATCCGGCTACTCTTGTCTGCTGTTATGTCATCAATAAACACAAGTGACCCAGTGCCATTGAAAGCCATGCATGGCCATGCCATCACGTTGCCTCCACCATGTTTTACAGAGGATGTGGTGTGCCTTGGATCATGTGCCGTTCCCTTTCTTCTCCAAACTTTTGGCTTCCCATCATTCTGGTACAGGTTGATCTTTGTCTCATCTGTCCATAGAATACTTTTCCAGAACTGAGCTGGCTTCTGGAGGTGTTTTTCAGCAAATTTAACTCTGGCCTGTCTATTTTTGGAATTGATGAATGGTTTGCATCTAGATGTGAACCCTTTGTATTTACTTTCATGGAGTCTTCTCTTTACTGTTGACTTAGAGACAGATACACCTACTTCACTGAGAGTGTTCTGGACTTCAGTTGATGTTGTGAACGGGTTCTTCTTCACCAAAGAAAGTATGCGGCGATCATCCACCACTGTTGTCTTCCGTGGGCTCCCAGGTCTTTTTGGATTGATGAGTTCACCAGTGCTTTCTTTCTTTCTCAGGATGTACCAAATTGTAGATTTTGCCACTTCTAATGTTGTAGCAATTTCTTGGATGGGTTTTTTTCTGTTCTTGCAACTTAAGGATGGCTTGTTTCACCTGCATGGAGAGCTCCTGTGACCACATGTTTCCTTCACAGCAAAACCTTCCAAATGCAAACACCACACCTCAAATCAACTCCGGCCCTTTCATCTGCTTAATTGAGAATGACATAACAAAGGGATTGCCCACACCTGTCCATGAAATAGCCTTGGAGTCATTTGTCCAATTACTTTTGGTCCCTTTAAAAACAGGGTGGCACATGTTAAGGAGCTGAAACTCCTAAACCCTTCATCCAATTTTAATGTGGATACCCTCAAATGAAAGCTGAAAGTCTGAACTTCAACTGCATCTGATTTGTTTTGTTTCAAATTCATTGTGGTAATGTCTAGAACCAAAATTAGATAAATGTTGTCTCTGTCCAAATATTTATGGACCTAACTGTAGGATACCCGTCACACTATTATAAGCTGCAGGCTTTAGGGGCATTTCCAACTAACATTGTGATATATTTTAAGCCCAGTCCCCTTTCTGTCCAAACTTCAAGAAACACCCCTTTTATGCAAATTTGCACAAGCCCCACCTCATTGTACAAAAACCACCAGGAAAATACAGCACGTATATGACAGGAGAGCAAGGACGATTGTTGAGTTGGCGGTTGAGCTTTGGGTCTGTGCGTGGTTACATAAAATAATTGTAGAAGGTTGTAGATTGGTGGAGTTCCCCTTTAATTCTTCATCTTTTCTATTTTAGAAACCCCAAGATGACGGCGGCAGGCATCCGGCGGGGATAATTGCTGTATATGCTCATACAAGCCAGTTATATGCACACACTCCCCTGTGGGAGCGGTTCTCTTTGGTGGGAGTGGGGTTGGCTGGGCCCAACGTAATGGTTATTTCCCAGTAAAATCATTAAATGACCTGTAAATATAAGATTTTGCCCACTTTTATGTATTGTCTGGAGCAGTTTCTGAGTTGGGTGCCGTGCTAGCACTGCTCTGCACTGTACTTTTAGCAATCTATTCATGAACCAGGATGCGCCGGATGAACAGTGCAGAACACACCATATCATTATATTTGTAGTGCACGGATATGTAATATCACAGCTTTGAATGGATATATAAGTTGATGGACAGTGCATACTGCTCTGAGTCCAGATCATTCCCAGCAGGACCGGCCTGTCCACAGCGCTCACAGCCCAAGGCGCTGACACCTGCCCACCACGGCCTGGATCATTCTACCCTGAAAAACAAACCACGCTTGTCTTTCTGAGAAACTTGGGGTCAGCAAGTGGAGAGGTCCAGACCTTTGTCCCAAAGATTCTCTTTAAATCTAGCCCAAGACCCTCGCGGCCCCCTCTTTATTCCCCTGCAGGCACGGAGCTTGTATAATTGGAGATGGAATTTGTGGATGCAAGCTGCTTATATAACGTATGCAAACAGATGGAGGGTTCAGGAGGAGGACAGCGCTGTATGACTGGCCATGCACGTCCCCCAAAATACTAAGTGGGGTCTAGTGATGAGGCTTGACTGGCGAACAATGTGCAGCACTAAAAAGATTCAATGCTCTAGAGTCTTCTAGACCTTAGCTACATATTGAGTGGCATAACTGGAACCCAGGGGGGCATATGCAAAATCTTTTACACTTCTACTGGTCTTCTCAGGTCTTATTTAGACTTCAAAGCCGGCACCCCCTATAGTTGTAATAACCCCTTCATATAATGTAAGTGGTTGCAGAATCAGGCCCCAAGCCAACTCCTAAAATGATTTAGTTCCCAGACCAGCTCCTGAAATGAAACAGACCCCAGGTCAGAACTTGAAATGAATCAGACCCCAAGCCAGATACTAAAATGAAACAGACCCCAAGCCAGCTACTAAAATGAAACAGACCCCAAGCCAGCTACTAAAATGAATCAGACCCTAGACCAGCTCCCAAAATGAATCTGACCCCACGCAAGCACCTAAAATGAAACAAACCCCAGACTAGCACCTATACTGAATCAGACTACAGCCCAGCTCCAGAAATGAATCAGACCCCAGGCCAGCCTCTGAAATTAAACAGACCCCAGACTAGCACCTAAATTGAATCAGACCCTAGACCAGCTCCAGAAATTAATAAGACCCCAGGCCAGCACCTAAAATGAATCAGACCCCAGGCCAGCACCTAAAATAAAATGAATCAGACCCCAGACCAGCTCCCAAAATGAATCTAACCCCACGCAAGCACCTAAAATGAAACAAACCCCAGACTAGCACCTATACTGAATCAGACCACAGCCCAGCTTCAGAAAAGAATAAGACCCCAGGTCAGCTCCAGAAATGAATCAGACCCCAGGACAGCCTCTAAAATTAAACAGACCCCAGACTAGCACCTAAATTGAATCAGACCCTAGACCAGCTCCAGAAATGAATAAGACCCCAGGCCAGCACCTAAAATGAATCAGACCCCAGGCAGGCTCTGAAAATTAATCAAATCCCAGACCAGCACCTAAAATGAATCAGACCCTAAAATAGTACCTAAAATGAATTGGACCCCAGGGCAGCACCTAAAATGAAACAAACCCCAGACTAGCACCTATACTGAATCAGACCACAGCCCAGCTCCAGAAAAGAATAAGACCCCAGGTCAGCTCCAGAAATGAATCAGACCCCAGGCCAGCCTCTGAAATTAAACAGACCCCAGACTAGCACCTAAATTGAATCAGACCCTTGACAGCTCCAGAAATGAATAAGACCCCATGCCAGCAACTAAAATAAAATCAATCAGACCCCAGACCAGCTCTCGAACTGAAACAGATCAGACCTCTAAAATGAATCAGACCCCAGGCAGGCTCTGAAAATGAATGAAATCCCAGACCAGCACCTAAAATGAATCAAACCCTAAAATAGCACCTAAAATGAATCGGACCCCAGGGCAGCACCTAAAATGAATCAGACCCCAAGGCAGCACCTAAAAGGAATCAGACCCAGGGCAGCACCTAAAATATATTAGACCCCAGACTAGCATCTAAAATGAATCAGACCTTGAACCAGCACCTAAAATTAATCAGACCCCACACTGATGCCTAAAATTGATCTGACTCAGACCAGACCTCAAAAACTAATTCTGACCCCAGATAAGACTCTAAAAAAATCAAATTCACACCCCAGACTAGAACCAAAAAATGAATTCAGACCCCAAAGCTGCCTCAAAAGTTAATCAGACCTAAAATGAATCCAGCCTTTAAAATAGATCCCTAAAATTGACTCCAGAGACTCCAGGCCTGACCTCTAAAATGAATTGTTACCCAAACCAGCCCCTAAAATTAATGAGACCACAGACTAGATCTCTAACGTGTGTTGGACTTCAGACCCATAAAATGAATTAATATCCCACTTTAGCCTCTAAAATTAACTAGACCCCAGACCAAACCCCAGACCAGCCCCTGAAAACGCAATTCAATATTTTCATGTATTTACTGCTTCCTCATCCTCTTACCTTTGAAGTGCTGCTACACACAGGGCCTTGATGCTCAGGGCCCGGACCCTGTATGCCAGACACAGGGGGTTGTTTGTGTCCTGTCTGTCGAGTAATTCTGATAGAATTTAGTACCTCAATGTATAAAGAGTGTGCAGGGAACTCTCATTTCTTACTGATGTAGTTGTGGTCAGATTTTTCAAAATTTCGCACGATTTTCCCCAAACTGCCAAGATATAAATAGTCAGGGCATTATGCAGCTGCCCTAAAACTGCATTGTACGAAACATAGGTAACAACCCGTGCTCCGTACATGCTGTCCTATACATTCAGTCCCTGCAGCTATGCGGTTGGGCCTTTACCACCCACATTTTGGGAGCTCGGTTCCCATATAATGAGATTATCGGATAATCAGTGCTGCAACGTGAAAAGAGCCTGCGCTGGAGTAAAGGGTATGCCACACTAAACAATATCGCTAACGGGATCGCTAAAAAACGTCACTATTTAGCGATCCCGTTAGCGATATTGTTCAGTGCGGCAGCTTCCAGCGACGAGCTTCCTGCTGTGATCTCGCTCGTCGCTGGAATCGCTCCGGACCCTATTTCATCGCTGGAGCTCCCGCTGGGTAAGTATGTTATCGCTGTGTGGCACCTTTTCTTAGCGATTTAGCGGTACTTTTGTACCGCTAAAGTCGTTAAGAAGATCGCTAACGGCGATAGCGTCGTTAACTATATCGCTAAATGCGGCAGCATTTAGCGATATAGAAACAATCCCGCTAGCGATCTCATTAGTATGCAACGCTAACGAGATCGCTAGCGGGATTGCTTAGTGTGGCAGTACCTTAAAGCATTCCGGCGTCTATACCATTTCCTAGCACAATAGCTCAGCAGTCTGCGCTTAGATTTAAGGGGATAATTTCTGCATCCTGCAGGGAACCTGGACTCACCCCAGTGGTGGAAACCCCAGGGCAATACAAATCCTTTTATAATCTAAAGGAAAATGTTATGTAAAGAAGATAATCCTGTAATCTCGGCTCATTAGGGAAGGAGTCGGGGGGGGGGGGGGAGTTTTTAAGGAAATGTGATCCTGTTTACATCAACCTGGTTAAATAATTGCTGAATGCAAAATAAAGTTCTTGGGCCGCATCATAAGGACGGCAAACGAGATAGGAGCTTACCTACAACATGGAGGAAACACCAACCCTGCAGAGATACTGATTTGAGGACTAGCTACTATATGGTGGAAAGTATTGAGTGGAACGTCTTAATAATTTCTTCCTTCTAAATCTTCCCCCATCACTTGTGAGTGATATTATTAAGTGGAAGGAACCGCAGCAACTCAGCCATGAAGTGGAGACCCTGTAATGTTACAGAGTGGGGGGCCGAGTGCTGAGGAGCTGAGGGCAGAAAAGTCAACACCACTCTGCTGACCCATAACTACAGAACCCAGACCTCCTCTGGTATTACCATCAGCACAAACATAGTGCTCCCGCCGGGAGGTTCATGACTGAGCAGCTGCATGCAGCCGTACCTCACCAAGCACAATGCCGAGTGTCGGATGGAGTGGTGTAAAGCCGCCACCACTGGACTCTAGGGAAAACATATTCTGTGCAGTGACGGATCACACTTCTCTATATGACGTCTGATGGATGAGTCTGGGTTTGGTTAATGTCAGGAGAACATTACCCGCCTGACTGCATTGTGCCCGCTGTACAGTTTGGTGGAGGATAATGAGATGGGCTTATCAGGGGTCGGCCTCAGCCCCTTGGTTCTAGTACAGGGAAATCTTAATCTTCAGCACAAGAAATTGTGGACAATTGTAGCTTCAGGTTTGTGGGAACAGTTTGGGGAAGACACTTTTCTGTTCCCCAATGACTGTGTCCAGAGCACAAGCTCCATACAGATATGGGGGGAGACATGAGCGACCACACAGAGCCCAGACCTCAGTCCCATCCAAGAATGGAGGTGGTGAGCCCGGCCTCCCCAACATCAGGGTCTGACATCACAAATGCTCTTCTGGTTGAAGGGGAAAACCTTCCCACAGATATCTCTAAAATCTTGTAGAAATCCTTCCCAGAAGAGCGAGAGCCGTTATATCTGCAGATAGGACGACTCCATATTAATGTCTATGGATGTAGGATGGAGGACAGAGAAGCCCCTGGAGGTGAATGGGGGCGGGGCAAATACTTTTCTCTATATAGCGTATTATAATGAAAAAAACAAACAAAACCATTTGAAGTGTCAGTACATGGTTCGTCCAGGATAGATAAGATACATACAGTGGATTCGGAAAGTATTCAGACCCTTTAAGTTTTTCACTCTTTGTTTCATTGAAGCCATTTGGTAAATTAAAAAAAGTTCATTTTTTTCTCGTTAATGTACACTCTGCACCCCATCTTTACTGAAAAAAAAACAAATGTAGAAATGTTTGCAAATTTACCGTATATACTCGTGTATAAGCCGAGATTTTCAGCACCTTCTTTGTGCTGAAAATGCCCCCTCGGCTTATACACGAGTCATTGGGCAGAAACCAGCGGGGGAGGGAGTGCCGCGGCAGGAGCCGGTGGCTGGGACATCATACTCACCCTCCCCGTGCCATCGCTGAACGTCCCGGCAATCCTCCGTTGTACCCGGCTTCCTGAAGCTCTCCTGTGCTGAGCGGTGAGGTAATACCGCTCATTAAGGTCATGTAATATGGACGCGACGCCACTCCCATAGGCATGGCGTCCATATTCATGGCCTTAATGAGCGGTATTACGTCACCGCTCAGCACAGGAGAGCTGCAGGAAGCGGGTACAACGGAGGATTGCCAGGACGTTCAGCGATGGCACATGGAGGGTGAGTATGACGGGGGGAGGGGGAGGGAAGCATGGAGGAGGACAATGAGCACGGAGCAGGACAGGGGGGGGAGTACGGAGAGCACAGAGGAGCACGGAGCAGGACGGGGGGGAGGATGGAGGGCACAGAGGAGCACGGAGCAGGATGGGGGGGAGGATGGAGGGCACAGAGGAGAACGGAGCAGGACGGGGGAGAGGATGGAGGGCACAGAGGAGCACGGAGCTGGACGGGGGGGAGGATGGAGGGCACAGAGGAGCACGGAGCAGGACGGGGGGAGGATGGAGAGCACGGAGCAGGACGGGGGGGCACAGGAGGACAGAGCAGGAAGGGAGGAGCACAGATGAGTACGGAGCAGAAAGGGGGGAGCACAGCGGAGGACGGAGCAGGAGGGGGGGAGCACAGAGGAGAATGGGGGAGCACGGAGCAGGACGGGGGGAGCACAGCAGGACGGTGGTTTATACACCCGGCTTATACTCGAGTCAATAAGCTTACCCAGTTTTCCGTGGCAAAATTAGGTGCCTCAGCTTATACTCGGGTCGGCTTATACTTGCGTATATACGGTATTAAAAAAAGAAAAACTGAAATATCACATGGTCATAAGTATTCAGACCCTTTGCTCAGACACTCATATTTACGTCACATGTTGTCCATTTCCTTGTGATCCTCCTTGAGATGGTTCTACTCCATCATTGGAGTCCAGCTGGGTTTAATTAAACTGATAGGACTTGATTTGTAAAGATACACACCTATCTATATATGACCTCACAGCTCACAGTGCATGTCAGACCAAATAAGAATCATGAGGTCAAAGGAACTGGCCATGGAGCTCAGAGACAGAATTATGGCAAGGCACAGATCTGGCCAAGGTTACAAAAGAATTTCTGCAGTACTCAAGGTTCCTAAGAGTACAGTGGCCTCCATAATCCTTAAATGGAAGAAGATTGGGACCACCAGAAGTCTTCCTAGACCTGGCTGTCCAGCCAAACTGAGCAATTGTGGAATAAGAGCCTTGGTGAGAGAGGTAAAGAAGAACCCCAAGATCACTGTGCCTGAGCTCCACAGATGCAGTAGGAAGATGGGAGAAAGTTCCACAAAGTCAACTATCACTGCAGCCCTCCACCAGTTGGGCCTTTATGGCTAAGTGGCCCGACGGAAGCCTCTCCTCAGTGCCAGACATATGAAAGCTCGCATAAGAGTTTGCTAAAAAAAAACACATGAAGGACTCCCAGACTATGAGAAATAAGATTCTCTGGTCTGATGAGACGAAGATAGAACTTTTTAGTGATAATGCTAAGCAGTATAAGTGGAGAAGACAAGGCCCTGCTCATCACCTGTCCAATACAATCCCAACAGTGAAACGTGGTGGCAGCATCATGTTATGGGGGTGTTTTTCAGCTGGAGGGACAGGACGACTGGTTGCAACTGAAGGAAACATGAATGCGGCCAAGTACAGAGATATCCTGGATGAAAACCTCTTCCAGAGTGCTCTGGATCTCAGACTTGGCCGAAGGTTCACCTTACAACAAGACAATGACCCTAAGCACACAGCTAAAATAACAAAGGAGTGGCTTCAGAACAACTCTGTGACCATTCTTGACTGGCCCAGCCAGAGCCCTGACCTAAATCCAATTGAGCATCTCTGGAGAGACCTGAAAATGGTTGTGTGTAGCCCTGGTGTTAGGCACACGCAGTACCCTGGAGAGTGTGTGGCGAGACAGCAGTTTAATGCTAAAATATCCATTCACTCAACATATACTAGACACACCCTTAGGGTAGTGGAGTTTACTCTTGAGGGAGTGGTCAAGGCGTATGTGTTAGAGTGATTTAGTCAGTTTTAGTTCCTGACTTGAGAGAGAGAAGACGTCTGGAGGGAGGAAGCAGTCCAGATTGCTCTATCATCAGTTCGGAAAGTGGAGTCTAGTACAGGTGGTTTAATTCACCTCAGCCTAGTCAGAGCTGTACCTCATCAGCATACACTGGAAGGAAAGAAGAAGTTTAGTGCAGAAAGTCTTCAGTATCCTGTCTAAAGGACGGTGTAAGGTTCAGAGACGTGCTCCTGCCTATTGAAAACTGAGCATCTGTAACTAACTTTGAAGTGAAGGAAAAGAAAGAAGTGACTGCTCGACCCTTGGCTAGTGTGAGTGCTTATGTTACCAGCGAGGACAAGGCGAAAGGCACAGTGGTTTATTGGAATAGTGCTTACGGATTGAAGAAGTCCTGCACATTGCTACCGGTCACTGGGGACCGAAGGATCACATTTGTTACAAGCACAGTGATAAGAAAACCAGGAATTTACCGGACCCTAGGTCGCGGCAAACAAGCCCCTTATAGTCAGTACGTAACTGGGGTCAGGGGGAGTGAAGACTTTGAGTCAGTGCACGACACAATAAGAATTCAGCTCCCTCGCAGGAAGGCTCCTAACACAAAACTGACTGGGCGGTACAGCTATGGATTAGCTGGAGTTATTGAGGGAACTACGCTTCAGGCTGGTTGTACTCATTGTATTGGAAGTAAAGGAGGCCCCTAACTTGTCCAGCTGCTGTCTCAAAATACACTCTCCTTGGATCAGCCTCCCTGGGACCTGCCTGAACATCTTACAAGTAAAGGTATGGAAAGACGCTGACCGTGTGAGACTGTGTTATTTACCTGCACCCGACTTCACTAACTTCATAGACTTTGAGGGACCAGTCCCACCTGTAGGGGACCTGACATCTAGCTGCATCACCATCCCCTCAGAGATCTACAGCAGCGCTGGTACTAATTACCAGAAGACTACAGGTGGCGTCACGAACTGTATATAAACCTATCCCCTGTAAATATATCCCCAACAAACGCCAGACCGCCAGGGCCACAGACCGAGCCACAGCTACCTGTGACAAAACCCCCATAGACTTCCATGGGCTCGGCTCTGAGTACCCCATTGCCCTGGTAATCCACAATTGTGGTGGCGGGTCGACACAACTTGGCGTCACGAACAGGATGCGAAACTCGCGGAATTGCGAGCCCTGTGTGCCTAAGGAATTGTTTTTGTGAAAAGGACTGTTTGCACTTTTGGCGCCAAAATCGCCATTTTTGTCGCCATATTCGCGCCCTCAGGCGCTGGAGAAGAAGGTGGGCGTACCTTCGTGGGCGTCTACCCCCCTGTGGCGCGAAGAAAATGCCTGCCCTCTCAAAGTGCTATTACAACATGCGATCCTGCCCTACAGCAAAGGAGGTCCGCCTCCTCTTCACCTTCCCTGCGAGGAGGAGGAGACGCAAACCCCACCTCCACGGAAGAGACCGGATGTCTCCGAAGAAAGAAGAAAGAATCTTCTGGAACATCATGGAAGCAGGACGTGTGCAGCCGAGCAGGGAAGCGGAGGAAGGCAGGCCCCGTGCCCCAGCCAAGCTGCCACCAGCACCGGAGTTATCCGTGGTCCTGCACCTGCAGCAGGCGTTGTTAGAGATTCAAGAAGAAAATGCACGCCTGAAGAAGATGGTCCAGTACCAACCTGGCTTTGAAGAGATCGAGAGACGCCGGCGTACCCTGGAGCAGCGGAGGCTGTGGGACACGGTGATCTCTCCCCTCAACGACCCCCCACGATTCCAGATACCGAAGAGTCTGCTGCCCAAGGCGAAGGAGCAACCGGAGGCTGCCCCCGAAAGTACCAATCCTGATCCCACCGGTGAAGCGGTGGAGGCGAAGGAGGTTGAGGAGGTACCGCCAATTCCGGAACGCCCGCCCGGCCAGGAGGCCGCAGCAGATGATCGGTCCCCGGCAGGGACACCGGAGGGGTCCTGTCCGTCACTACCAGACGTGGACTGGGACGAAATGGCGCGCCTGGATGACGTCGCTTATACCGCCCAGTGGGAATATGAGTGGCAGAGTCGTGAGGAGAAGAAGAAACGCCAGCAGGAGGAAGAGCGGGAAGCTCAGTGGAACCGTCAGCGACAACATGCAGAGCTGATCGCGGACAAAGAGAGTGTCCGGAGAGATAAAGGTACCCTGAGGGAACCGCGGCGGCAGGGGTGTGTGACTGAGTTCCAGCTCCGAAAGGGCTGGGGCTTTATCCGTGAACCGGGCCTCTACCCAGGGGTCTTTGTCAGCAGGCGTGACGTAGAATCCCACCTGCCGCAAGGCCATCCCGGGAGGGACTTAGCCAATGGAGACATCGTCACATATACACGGCATTGGGGAATGAAGGGATGGTATGCCCTTAACGTCACCATCGTCCGTGACCCCGTCCCCGACGCAGGTAACGTCACCACTACCGCAGCGTCCCCGTCTCCAGCTCAAGCAGCATCCGGCCGTGCCCCAGCATCGCCCCCTGCAAATTCATCGCAACTAGCGACCCAGAGTTCATCGCAAATGAAAGTCCAATCTACATCGCAACTAGCGACCCAGTCTCAATCGCAATCCATGACACGGTCCATATCGTTAACTGTGATTGAAACGCAATCGGTGTCACGTGAGGAGAATGTACCCGTTGCGCCCCTAGAGGTTCGCACAAGAACTGTGGCGACCCAGACCCTAATCGCAGCGCATGATTTGCTAGTCCTGGGATCTAGGGCCCATTGCATTGTTCCAGCCCCCGGGGTGGAAAGTGTATTGGAAAGTGTATTATTTGAAAATGAATAGATAGAAAAGAAGAATCGGTGAGATCCATATCGGGTCTACCATAAGTAAAAAGTTTGAGAATGTTTTATAGAGTTTTGCACAAGTTGAAGAAGTATAGCGTATATAATGTATATATATATGTTTCTAACTGTAGAATGCCGGCTGGGTAAACAGTAACCAGAAAAAGTTTTGCACTTTAGTATAATAATGTGATATTATATGTCTTTGGTTTTACAATGGACTTTGAGGTTGAGGACTGTGCCAACCCAGAACTTACTTGTACATAGTTGCGCTTCGGTGCCTTATTTTGGTTTTACATAAACCAGCACAACTACCTCTGAATACAAAAACCCGTGTGGTGTGGCACTGAGTGAGGTCTGCATTCGGATGTCCTGCAGCCCACCCAGGACCTACGTTGAAGGTTTGGTGCGGGTCCTTCACAAGTATACTGTATATTTATTAAATGCTATTTAATACTTTTGTATTTCTATAATGTTTGCAACGTTCAAGATATCCTCACCTCCCGGATGGGACGAACCAATGTTAATTGTTTAATGTTTTCATGCATAAACAAAATGTCTCTTTTGTATTTTACAGCCCGGGAGTGCTGTCTTTTACCATGGGGGAATGTGTAGCCCTGGTGTTAGGCACACGCAGTACCCTGGAGAGTGTGTGGCGAGACAGCAGTTTAATGCTAAATATCCATTCACTCAACATATACTAGACACACCCTTAGGGTAGTGGAGTTTACTCTTGAGGGAGTGGTCAAGGCGTATGTGTTAGAGTGATTTAGTCAGTTTTAGTTCCTGACTTGAGAGAGAGAAGACGTCTGGAGGGAGGAAGCAGTCCAGATTGCTCTATCATCAGTTCGGAAAGTGGAGTCTAGTACAGGTGGTTTAATTCACCTCAGCCTAGTCAGAGCTGTACCTCATCAGCATACACTGGAAGGAAAGAAGAAGTTTAGTGCAGAAAGTCTTCAGTATCCTGTCTAAAGGACGGTGTAAGGTTCAGAGACGTGCTCCTGCCTATTGAAAACTGAGCATCTGTAACTAACTTTGAAGTGAAGGAAAAGAAAGAAGTGACTGCTCGACCCTTGGCTAGTGTGAGTGCTTATGTTACCAGCGAGGACAAGGCGAAAGGCACAGTGGTTTATTGGAATAGTGCTTACGGATTGAAGAAGTCCTGCACATTGCTACCGGTCACTGGGGACCGAAGGATCACTATTGTTACAAGCACAGTGATAAGAAAACCAGGAATTTACCGGACCCTAGGTCGCGCAAACAAGCCCCTTATAGTCAGTACGTAACTGGGGTCAGGGGGAGTGAAGACTTTGAGTCAGTGCACGACACAATAAGAATTCAGCTCCCTCGCAGGAAGGCTCCTAACACAAAACTGACTGGGCGGTACAGCTATGGATTAGCTGGAGTTATTGAGGGAACTACGCTTCAGGCTGGTTGTACTCATTGTATTGGAAGTAAAGGAGGCCCCTAACTTGTCCAGCTGCTGTCTCAAAATACACTCTCCTTGGATCAGCCTCCCTGGGACCTGCCTGAACATCTTACAAGTAAAGGTATGGAAAGACGCTGACCGTGTGAGACTGTGTTATTTACCTGCACCCGACTTCACTAACTTCATAGACTTTGAGGGACCAGTCCCACCTGTAGGGGACCTGACATCTAGCTGCATCACCATCCCCTCAGAGATCTACAGCAGCGCTGGTACTAATTACCAGAAGACTACAGGTGGCGTCACGAACTGTATATAAACCTATCCCCTGTAAATATATCCCCAACAAACGCCAGACCGCCAGGGCCACAGACCGAGCCACAGCTACCTGTGACAAAACCCCCATAGACTTCCATGGGCTCGGCTCTGAGTACCCCATTGCCCTGGTAATCCACAATTGTGGTGGCGGGTCGACACAACTGTCCACCAATGTTCACCATCGAACCTGACGGAACTGGACAGAATCTGCAAGGAAGGATGGCAGAGGATCCCCAAATCCAGGTGTGAAAAACTTGTTGCGTTATTACCAAGAAGACTCATGGCTGTACTAGCTCAAAAGGTGCTTCTACTCAATACTGAGCAAAGGGTCTGAATACTTATGACCATGTGATATTTCAGTAATTCTTTTTTAATAAATTTGCAAAAATTTCTACATTTCTGTTTCTTTTCAGTCAAGATGGGGTGCAGAGTGTACATGAATGAGAAAAAAATGAACTTTTTTGCATTTACCAAATGGCTGCAATGAAACAAAGAGTGAAAAATTTAAAGGGGTCTGAATACTTTCCAAACTCACTGTATATTGGAGAGTCGGTTTCCATGCAGAAGCTGCTCACCAGCGAGAAGGCTTAAGCTATCTCAGGGATCTGGACGCGGTTTTCCTGTACTTCTTGCACTGCACAGTATCTAGATACTTCCATCTTTTCTGTGTGATTTGCTAGTTCAGGGTCTGTTACACAATTGCTTGTTATACACACAGGCAGTTAAATAACATGTTTTCCATCCGCTCTCATAGACAGGCCACAGCACATGCAGGAATGTGCCAGGCGCCCAGATCAGCACACAACGATAAACCCAAATGCCTGCAGCCAGGAGGAACCAAACATTGCTGCAAATGTATCTTGCCCATCCGAATAACAGCAAAGAAACAGAACCACATAGTTCAGGGAATGGGGGAGATATTGAAAACGACCTCCTGCCTTCCCTTATTACAACTTTGTAAATTACAATTGCATTTAAACTCCTCACCATAGTCAAGATCTCTGCTCATGTGGGATCCTGGGATGACGCACTGTTATGGGGGATCTGTGGCTGACGCACTGTTATGGTTAATCTGAGGATGACACACTGTTATGGGGATTTTGCAGATGATGGTCTGTGATAGGGGATCTGCAAATGATGCACTGTTATAGGGGATCTGCGGATGATGTACTGTTTTGGGGGATCTGAGGAGGACACACTGTTATGGGGATCTGAGGAGGACACACTTTTATGGGGGGATCTGCGGATGACGCACTATTATGGGTGATCAGAAGAGGATGCACTGTTATGGGGATCTGTACAGGACGCACTGTTATGGGGGATCTGTGGATGATGCTTTGTTATATGGGGATCTGTGGATGATGCACTGCTACAGGAGATCTGTGGATGACGCACTGTTATGGGGATCTGTACAGGATGCACTATTATGGGGATCTGTGGATGATGCACTGTTATGAGGGATCTGCACAGGATGCACTATTATGGGGATCTGTGGATGATGCACTGTTATGAGGGATCTGCACAGGATGCACTATTATGGGGATCTGTGGATGATGCCTTATTATGGGCGATCTGTGGATGACATACAGTACAGACCAAAAGTTTGGACACACCTTCTCATTCAAAGATTTTTCTGTATTTTCATGACTGTGAAAATTGTACATTCACACTGAAGACATCAAAACTATGAATTAACACATGTGGAATTATGTACTTAACAAAAAAGTGTGTAACAACTGAAAATATGTCTTATATTCTAGGTTCTTCAAAGTAGCCACCTTTTGCTTTGATTACTGCTTTGCACACTCTTGGCATTCTCTTGATGAGCTTAAAGAGGTAGTCACCGGAAATGGTTTTCACTTCACAGGTGTGCCCTGTCAGGTTTAATAAGTGGGATTTCTGGCCTTATAAATGTGGCTGGGACCAGGGCTGCCACTAGGAATTTTGGGGCCCCATACTGGCAAAATTTATGGGGCCCCCCTTTAAGCTCCACCCAAGTTCCGCCTCCACCCTAGCTCCTCCTCCACCACGCGAACTATCCAAAATCCCTCTGCCTTTTCTTGGAAAAACTCCACTTCTGCACCACGCTCTCACCAATGACACATTAACATCAAATCACATGCATAGCCATCAGCTTTTGTTTTGACCAAAAGATTTTTTTAAGCCACCACCACGACAAGGTAATATGGGTGAAATGGTGTGCACTCAAGTCTAGTGTATAGGAGGTGCTGGTGAATTGGTCCTAAGCGGCACCAACAATATAGGAAGAGCAAAATTCACCACACACTACAATTGATTACTATGCAGAAAAATATTTTTATTTGAAAAATTATCCAATCCAAAAGAAGAAAGTGCCAGTGCCGTAATAATAATATGTACAATATACAGATACCCAACGTTTCGACCCTCCCGGATCTTAATCATAGGGTACTAGAGAAAAATAGAAGAAACATAGTGTGAGGCAATTATATAGTGATTACAATATAACATATATAACATATATACAGATATGGGCTGGATCATATATAATTGATTGCGAAAAATGTCATGTAGATAATAATCCAGAAAGTAGAATATATCGTTAAAGTACATATGGAGCATCATTATACAATCTCAACATGGAGATATATAGAGTAACGATTTATATAATCATAGTAGAACAAAAGCACAATGATATAAGAAACAAAGAAGTAGCGCATTTCTACCTTGTAAAATTAGTACAACAGAGATATGGCACATAGTAGAGGCAATAAATTCCTTGTAAATTCCCTTATAGCAGAGCCAGATGCTGCAGATAATATCAAAATGATAATTAAATAATATAGGGAAAAGGGGTCACCATCATTGAAATGTCAGAGATTACCTGCTGTGTACAAAGAGCAGGAGTTAAATGTATCCAGAATAGGGTAAAGTCTGTCCTGAGTGGCGTCCTGATAGCCTGTACAGGGCAAATGGAACACAAATTATAGCCCATTACAGTGGCAGATGGAGTGGACTATTTACATGAAAACATACCTTTGGAGGTGGATGAAATGAAAATATAGGCGGCGCACCTGCGCCCTGCTGTGTACAGAAAGTAGGGGTTAAATGTGCCTGGATGGGGTTAAAACATGTCCTGGATGGCGTCCACAGAGCCTACATGGGGTAAATGTGGCATAAGTTGCAGCCCAGAGTGATGGCAGATGGGGTGAACCGCTTTGAATCAAAGACATACCTTAAGAAGCGAATGTACAGGTTTACAGGCGGCGCTCCTGCGCCCTGCCTTGTCTGCTGGGTGACCAGGTGTATGGGAAGGGAGCAAATGGGAGTTTAAATGCGGCGCCGTGTAAAGCCGGACTGGAAGTGCGTCATCCGGACCGGAAGTGACACGGCGCCACATGCAGGCCTCTAGTCTCCTCCCCCTATATTTTGTCTCCTATACAGATTAGTGTCTCTCATAGTCCTACTTATATTTGCCTTTTCCCACCGAAAAGATGGCGGCTGCTACCGCTATCGCGCATGCGCGATTACATCAGATCATGTTGCGCCGTGTCACTTCCTGTCCGGATGACGCACTTCTGGTCCGGCGGTACACGGCATACAAAATACCTCCCATATAATGCTCCATAAAGGTTAATAATGGCCCCATAAGATGCTCCATAGAATAATATGGCCCATATGCTGCTCCATAAAAGTTATGCCCCCATAAGATGCTCCATATATTTTATGTCCCATATGATGCCCATAGATTTTATACCCCCATATGATGCCCCTTAGATTTTATACCCCCATATGATGCTCCATAGATTTTATGCCCTATATGATGCTCCATAGATTATGCCGCCATATGATGCTCCATAGATAATGCCGCCATATGATGCTCCATAGATGTATATTCCCCCATATGATGCTCCATAAATTTTCTGCCCCATATGAAGCTCCATAGATTATGCCGCCATATGATGCTCCATAGATGTATATTCCCCCATATGATGCTCCATAGATTTTATGCCCCCATATGAAGCTCCATAGATTATGCCGTCATATGATGCTCCATAGATTATGCCGCCATATGATGCTCCATAGATTATGCCGCCATATAATGCCCCATAGATTATGCTGCCATATGATGCCCCATAGATTATGCCGCCATATGATGCCCCATAGATTATGCCGCCATATGATGCTCCATAGATTATGCCGCAATAGGGTGCTCCAAAGATTATGCCGCCATATGATGCCCCATAGATTATGCCGCCATATGATGCCCTATAGATTATGCCGCCATATGATGCTCCATAGATGAATATTCCCCCATATGATGCTCCATGGATTTTATGCCCACATATGATGCCCCATAGATTATGCCGCCATATGATGCTCCAAAGATTATGCCGCCATATGATGCCCCATAGATTATGCTGCCATATGATGCCCAGAGATTATGCCGCCATATGATGCTCCATAGATTATGCCGCCATATGATGCTCCATAGATTATGCCGCCATATGATGCCCCATAGATTATGCCGCCATATGATGCCCCATAGATTATGCCGCCATATGATGCTCCATAGATGAATATTCCCCCATATGATGCTCCATGGATTTTATGCCCCCATATGATGCTCCATAGATTATGCCGCCATATGATGCCCCATAGATTATGCCGCCATATGATGCTCCAAAGATTATGCCGCCATATGATGCCCCATAGATTATGCCGCCATATGATGCTCCAAAGATTATGCCCCATATGATGCCCCATAGATTATGCCGCCATATGATGCTCCAAAGATTATGCCCCATATGATGCTCCAAAGATTATGCCGTCATATGATGCCCCTTAGATTATGCCGCCATATGATGCTCCAAAGATTATGCCGCCATATGATGCCCCATAGATTATGCCGCCATATGATGCTCCAAAGATTATGCCCCATATGATGCTCCAAAGATTATGCCGCCATATGATGCCCCATAGATTATGCCGCCATATGATGCTCCAAAGATTATGCCGCCATATGATGCCCCATAGATTATGCCGCCATATGATGCTCCAAAGATTATGCCCCATATGATGCTCAAAAGATTATGCCGCCATATGATGCCCCATAGATTATGCTGCCATATGATGCTCCAAAGATTATGCCACCAAATGATGCTACAATAGATTATGCCACCATATGATGCTCCAAAGATTATGCCGCCATATGATGCTCCAAAGATTATGCCGCCATATGATCCTCCAAAGATTATGCCGCCATATGATGCCCCATAGATTATGCCGCCATATGATGCTCCAAAGATTATGCCGCCATATGATGCTCCATAGATTTTATGCACCCATATGATGAGCAGGCGGGGGGGGGGAGCCGCACGCAGCAATCCAACAGGGCCCCAGCCCAGGGCAGGCAGGAGGGGCCCGCAGCATCCAGCAACAGGGTCCCCAGGCCCCCTGTTGCTGGATGCTGCGCCTGCGGGCCCCCCCCCGCCTGCCCTGGGGGGCCTTTTGGTGGATGCTGGGCCCCCCCTTCCTGCCCTGGGCCCTGTTGGTGGTGCGTGGTGGATGCTGGCGCTGTGGCTGTCCTGGCCGGGCCCCCCCTGCGACAGACTACTCACCCTGCTGAGCTCGCCTGCCGCCTGCACCCGGTCCGGTCCGGTCCGCCGCTCCCAGCCACGTGGCAGTGTGTGTCTGGCACAACACACGGACGTGACACGCTGCTCGCTCTGCTCCAGAATGAGGAAGTGGAGCAGAGCAGCGTGTGACGTCACGGCTGGACCATGATGCATCAGGGCGGGCCGTAGCTTAAAGCTACAGTGCCTGCCCATTTAATTTGCCAGCCAGGAGAATAGGAGGTCAGGACTGGGGACAGTGGGGAATATAAAGCAGCGAAGTGCTGCGCCTGCTGCCAGACCGTGCTGCCAGCGTGCTCGGGCGGCGGGCCCCCCTAAAGCACCGGGCCCCATACATTAGTAAGGGCTGTAATGCCCTGATGGCGGCCCTGGCTGGGACCATCAGTTGTGTTGTGCAGAAGTCTTGTGGATACACAGCTGATAGTCTTACTGAATAGACTGTTAGAATTTGTATTATGGCAAGAAAAAAGCAGCTAAGTAAAGAAAAACGAGTGGCCATCATTACTTTAAGAAATGAAGATCAGTCAGTCCGAAAAATTGGGAAAACTTTGAAAGTGTCCCCAAGTGCAGTTACAAAAACCATCAAGTGCTACAAAGAAACTGGCTCACATGAGGACCGCCCCAGGAAAGGAAGACCAAGAGTCACCTCTGCTTCTGAGGATAAGTTTATCCGAGTCACCGGCCTCAGGAATCGCAGGTTTACAGCAGCTCAGATTAGAGACCAGGTCAATGCCACACTGAGTTCTAGCAGCAGACACATCTCTACAACAACTGTTAAGAGGAGACTTTGTGCAGCAGGCCTTCATGGTAAAATAGCTGCTAGAAAACCACTGCTAAGGACAGGCAACAAGCAGAAGAGACTTGTTTGGGCTAAAGAACACAAGGAATGGACATTAGACCAGTGGAAATCTGTGCTTTGGTCTGATGAGTCCAAATTTGAGATCTTTGGTTCCAACCACCACCAGGCAAGAAATCCCACTTATTAAACCTGACAGGGCACACCAGTGAAGTGAAAACCATTTCCGGTGACTACCTCTTGAAGCTCATCAAGAGAATGCCAAGAGTGTGCAAAGCAGTCATCAATGCAAAAGCTGGCTACTTTGAAGAACCTAGAATATAAGACATATTTTCAGTTGTTTCACACTTTTTTGTTAAGTATATAATTCCACATGTGTTAATTCATAGTTTTGATGCCTTCGGTGTGAATGTACAATTTTCACAGTCATGAAAATACAGAAAAATCTTTGAATGAGAAGATGTGTCCAAACTTTTGGTCTCTACTGTACTTATGGGGATCTGTGGATAACGCACGGTTATGGGGGTTCTAAGGATTCCTATGTGTTCCTTCCTCACTTTATTTTCTGCCTGACTTCACAGGTTTATTAATTTCATTCTTGCTCTTGCATATCCACCTTGCCATCCATCTTGCTGGTTCACATTCAGGTCAGTGCTTTTCTTTATTGATTGTCTGGACCATTTGTACTTGCTATTTTCACCCGAGCCATAATTTCAGTTCAAGGTGGCATAAGACTTTGTTTACATTGTTGTTCTGTACTGAACATGTTGTGTTTATAGAGCGGTTTTCATATAACTGTGTTGGATCATTATTATTAAGGGTAATTTCCAAGATATTTCATTGTACTAAATCCCTATTGGATCATGCATGCTTATAATCGTTGTTAGATATCCTGTGAATTTATAATTTTGGGCATATGAGGATGAGCGGTGGTCTTATTATGGACTTATTATCAGTGTATTTATAACCTAGCGGTTTGTTAAGTGCTTTTCTACCATTTTTGTTGTTTGCAATACTTTTTCTTATTTGGTGATCCCAAAGTGTCTTTGCATACTTCTTTCTTTACCATGTGGAGGATCTATGGACGACACACTGTTATGGGGATATGCGGATGATGCACTGTTATGGGGACATGCTGGATTTGTGTTTCTTGTGTTTGCATTATGTGATGGTGTCACTTAGTATAAAGATGTTCTGTGTGTCAGGTCTCCAGCACACACACCACATGCCGCATTTATAGAGAGATCAGGATTTCTGCACTTACAGGGACTTTGTTATTCAGTGTAATGAAACCAATGTGCTGCACAGCTGGAATAGTCAGAAAAACTGATGACACCTTCCAACCCCTGAACCCCACGCCCCAGCGTCCTCCCCTACCCACTGGGCACATTCCATACCATTCTCTGCAGGGGGCACACGGGGGTGATGTTAAGACTTGCCAGCCCCAGTCCCCGGGCCAGCAACCAGCTGTGGGATTGTCCGCTGATCCTCTATATAAGGGTGGCAGGTCCAGCATCAACATCAACATAACAGGAGACATCAGAAGACTTTGGGAGCAACCTAGGACCATGAAGGGACTCGTGCTCAGCTTAGCCCTCGTCACCCTGTCTGCCCTGTGTGCCTATGGGGAAGTGCCCGTACAGCCGGACTTCCAGGAGGACAAGGTGAGTCACAAATAATATCCAACCCAAAAAAGGGGTATAGCATTATTTACATGGGCTTACAGCAGAGCTGGTGTTATCAGTTGGCACAGGTCAGAATAATATCACAAGAGCTGTATATTTATCTAGGACTGCTGGTAAAAGTACTGGAACAGTCACATTAAGTGGGTCTGCGTATCCCCCATATGTCAAGCATTAACTAGAACGGTCACTTGACGCATCATGAAAAAAATCACGCCATAGGAGAAGTTTTAGAACTTTCTAAAGACTTTGAGTTTTAATGACTCACTGTTCAAGATCTCCACTTGCTGTCAGTAATTGGGAACCTTTTAGTTTACAGCCAGGTGATAAAACCATGCACCTCCCTGATAATTGTCACAGGTGAAGGTATGTTACACTTGTATCCAGCGTCTTTCCTATACTGGTAGATTGTTACAAAGTATCAGTCTGGACTTATAGACTGGATATATGTGATGCTAGATTGGATACAACTGTAGCAAAATCTCAGAAGACTTACAGTTTTTTTATCCTCTGGATATAAATAATAAATGCTCCAAATGTTTGACTGCCAGCAGAGTTGTTGACAATGGTGAGGCAGTAGAACACAAAGTCTATTGGAACGCTGCAGAACCTTTTCTTATACATAGTAGCAGTAGTGTTGCTTGTGGCAACCATGCAGTGATAGTTTTAAATTGACAAGCATTGACTGCCAGGGATATAGGGGGTGCGGTGGAAGGGTTCGCATGGCTATTTTTGCTTTACCTAACAACCCTTCCTTCTGCAGATTGTAGGGAAGTGGTATGGTATCGGCCTGGCCTCCAACTCTGCCTGGTTCCAGTCCAAGAAGCAGCAGATGAAGATGTGCACGACCGTCATCACCCCCACTGCTGATGGGAACCTCGATGTTGTCGCCACCTATCCTAAGTAAGGGAAGAAAAATCAGGGTGGGAGCCCTAGGAAAACTGGGTGATAATAAATATGGCCACTCTATGGCTCAATGCAGGGTTGTTAGGGCCGTTTACATCCTATTTTTGTCACTTTCCAGGCTGGATCGATGTGAGAAGCGAAGCATGACCTATATCAAGACAGACCAGCCCGGACGCTTCCTGTCCAAGAGTCCACGTAAGTCACCGCTATGTTGGATATGGTATGTGTCAGGGACATCAGCCTGGAATAGTGGGAGCACAGGTATAGCATGTGCGGAGATGAGTGGCATACCTGGCACCACTTGGCTCCAGAAGTACCTATAGAATTATTCAATTCATGTGCTAAAATGCAATATCTAAGAGAGCTTCAGGGCGGCAAAGACAGGTAGAGATCATCAGGATTTACAGAACTAATGTAAGGTCTGCTTCATCCTCCAAGGTTATGGCAGCAACCACATCATCAGCGTGGTGGAAACCAACTACGATGAATACACTTTGATGCATGCTACCAAGACCAAGGGCAGTGAGGTCAACACCATTTTGTCTCTGCATAGTAAGTGCCCCTTCGAGGTCACAGGTCAGGGGTCATCTATGAGATCTTGTGATGTGATGTGAATATGTCTTGTTCCACATTTCCAGGCAGAAAGAAGGACCTGAGACCCGAGCTCCTGGAGAGGTTCAAAGAACTAGCAAAGGAGCAAGGACTGACTGACGACAACATCATAATTCTGCCTCACACCGGTAACGTATGGTATATTCACCACATGGCATGCCAGTATTGTGCCAGCACCTGTGCCACTATGTCCATATAGCAGCCATAGAGCTTCTCTACAGACGCCCCCATGACAACTACTACATATACTCACATAAATGTGCAGCACCCAATGACAAGCTCATAATAACAGCAACAGTAGAAACCCCTAAGTTCCCTGGACTCCCATGTATATAAATGATTTATGCCCCCCACAGTGCCCTCTTGATAACAATTGACAACCAATATCCCCCATAGCCACCTCATATATAATATTCTGCAAGCTGATCCCATCTTTTGTTTCCTCCTCACAGATAAATGCATGTCCGAAGTCTAACATGTGAGTATTATCGAGCAGACCAGACACCTGCGCGCTGAGAGGGGACTATAGGACTGTACAGTCTATGGGGACCCCACTATAGCACTTATTGATAGTCTATGGGGACCCCAGTATAGCACTTATTAATAGTCTATGGGGACCCCGGTATAACACTTATTGATAGTCTATGGGGACCCCGGTATAACACTTATTGATAGTCTATGGGGACCCCGGCATAACACTTGTCAGTACAGTCCATGGGGACCCCAGTATAGCACTTATTAATAGTCTATGGGGACCCCGGTATAGCACTTATTGATAGTCTATGAGGACCCCAGTACAGCACTTATTAATAGTCTATGGGGACCCCGATATAACACTTATTGATAGTCTATGGGGACCCCGGTATAACCCTTATTGATAGTCTATGGGGACTCCGGTCTAACACTTGTCAGTACAGTCTATGGGGACCCCGGTATAACACTTGTCAGTACAGTCTATAGGGACCCCAGTATAAACACTTGTCAGTACAGTCTATGGGGACCCCAGTATAACACTTGTCAGTACAGTCTATGGGGACCCCAGGATAACACTTGTCAGTACAGTCTGTGGGGACCCCAGTATAACACTTGTCAGTACAGTCTATGGGGACCCCAGTATAACACTTGTCAGTACAGTCTATAGGGACCCCAGTATAACACTTGTCAGTACAGTCTATGGGGACCCCAGTATAACACTTGTCAGTACAGTCTGTGGGGACCCCAGTATAACACTTGTCAGTACAGTCTATAGGGACCCCAGTATAACACTTGTCAGTACAGTCTATGGGGACCCCGGTATAACACTTGTCAGTACAGTCTATAGGGACCCCAGTATAACACTTGTCAGTACAGTCTATGGGGACCCCGGTATAACACTTGTCAGTACAGTCTATGGGGACCCCGGTATAACACTTGTCAGTACAGTCTATAGGGACCCAAGTATAACACTTGTCAGTACAGTCTATAGGGACCCCAGTATAACACTTGTCAGTACAGTCTATGGGGACCCCGGTATAACACTTGTCAGTACAGTCTATAGGGACCCAAGTATAACACTTGTCATTACAGTCTATAGGGACCCCAGTATAACACTTGTCAGTACAGTCTATGGGGACCCCGGTTAACACTTGTCAGTACAGTCTATAGGGACCCCAGTATAACACTTGTCATTACAGTCTATGGGGACCCCGGTATAACACTTGTCAGTACAGTCTATAGGGACCCCAGTATAACACTTGTCATTACAGTCTATAGGGACTCCAGTATAACACTTGTAAGTACAGTCTATAGGGACCCCAGTATAACACTTGTCAGTACAGTCTATGGGGACCCCAGTATAACACTTGTCAGTACAGTCAATGTGGACTCCAGTATAACACTTGTCAGTACAGTCTATAGGGACCCCAGTATAACACTTGTCAGTACAGTCTATGGGGACCCTGGTATATCACTTGTCAGTACAGTCTATAGGGACCCCAGTATAACACTTGTCAGTACAGTCAATGTGGACTCCAGTATAACACTTGTCATTACAGTCTATAGGGACCCCAGTATAACACTTGTCTGTACAATCTATGGGGACCCCGGTATAACACTTGTCAGTACAGTCTATAGGGACCCCAGTATAACGCTTGTCATTACAGTCTATGGGGACCCCGGTATAACACTTGTCAGTACAGTCTATAGGGACCCCAGTATAACACTTGTCATTACAGTCTAAGGGGGCCCCAGTATAACACTTGTCAGTACAGTCAATGTGGACTCCAGTATAACACTTGTCAGTACAGTCTATAGGGACCCCAGTATAACACTTGTCAGTACATTCTATGGGGACCCTGGTATATCACTTGTCAGTACAGTCTATAGGGACCCCAGTATAACACTTGTCAGTACATTCTATGGGGACCCCAGTATAACAAATGTCAGTAGTCTATGGGGACCCCAGTATAACACTTGTCAGTACAGTCTGTGGGGACCCTAGTATAACAAATGTCAGTAGTCTATGGGGACCCCAGTATAACACTTGTCAGTACAGTCTATGGGGACCCCAGTATAGCACCTCTCAGCACAGTGTATGAGGACCCCAGTATAGCACCTCTCAGCACAGTGTATGGGGACCCCAGCATAACACTTGTCAGCACAGTGTATGAGGACCCCAGTATAGCACCTCTCAGCACAGTGTATGGGGACCCCAGTATAGCACCTCTCAGCACAGTGTATGGGGACCCCAGTATTACACTTGTCAGCACAATGTATGGGGACCCCAGTATAGCACCTCTCAGCACAGTGTATGGGGACCCCAGTATAGCACCTCTCGGCACAGTGTATGGAGACCCCAGTATAGCACCTCTCAGCACAGTGTATGGAGACCACAGTATAGCACCTCTCAGCACAGTGTATGGGGACCCCAGTATAGCACCTCTAGGCACAGTGTATGGAGACCCCAGTATAGCACCTCTCAGCACAGTGTATGGAGACCCCAGTATAGCACCTCTCAGCACAGTGTATGGGGACCCCAGTATAGCACCTCTCGGCACAGTGAATGGGGACCCCAGTATAGCACTTCTCAGCACAGTGTATGGGGACCCCAGTATAGCACCTCTCAGCACAGTGTATGGGGACCCCAGTATAGCACCTCTCGGCACAGTGTATGGGGACCCCAGTATAGCACCTCTCGGCACAGTGTATGGAGACCCCAGTATAGCACCTCTCAGCACAGTGTATGGGGACCCCAGTATAGCACCTCTCGGCACAGTGTATGGGGACCCCAGTATAGCACCTCTCGGCACAGTGTATGGGGACCCCAGTATAGCACTTCTCGGCACAGTGTATGGGGACCCCAGTATAGCACCTCTCGGCACAGTGAATGGGGACCCCAGTATAGCACCTCTCAGCACAGTGTATGGAGACCCCAGTATAGCACCTCTCAGCACAGTGTATGGAGACCCCAGTATAGCACCTCTCAGCACAGTGTATGGGGACCCCAGTATAGCACCTCTCGGCACAGTGTATGGGACCCCAGTATAGCACTTCTCAGCACAGTGTATGGGGACCCCAGTATAGCACCTCTCGGCACAGTGAATGGGGACCCCAGTATAGCACTTCTCAGCACAGTGTATGGGGACCCCAGTATAGCACCTCTCGGCACAGTGTATGGGGACCCCAGTATAGCACCTCTCCGCACAGTGTATGGGGACCCCAGTATAGCACCTCTCGGCACAGTGTATGGGGGCCCCAGTATAGCACCTCTCAGCACAGTGTATGGGGGCCCCAGTATAGCACCTCTCGGCACAGTGTATGGGGACCCCAGTATAGACCTCTCGGCACAGTGTATGGGGACCCCAGTATAGCACCTCTCGGCACAGTGTATGGGGGTATCCCCTCAGTATGCCCTAACCTCTCGCACAGTGTATGGGGACCCCAGTATAGCACCTCTCGGCACAGTGTATGGGGACCCCAGTATAGCACCTCTCGGCACAGTGTATGGGGGCCCCAGTATAGCACCTCTCGGCACAGTGTATGGGGACCCCAGTATAGCACCTCTCGGCACAGTGTATGGGGACCCCAGTATAGCACCTCTCGGCACAGTGTATGGGCCAGTATAGCACTCTCGGCACAGTGTAGGGACCCAGTTGCACTCTCGGCCTGTTGGACCCATATACACTTCGGCACAGTTATGGAGTTTCTGCTGTACATATTTGCAGACCTTGTCTGTAAGGCGGCGTGTCCACGATCAGGAATGGCAGCGTTCTACATTAGACGCACAGTGGATGAGACTTATAGAAATCCCGTGCCCGCTGTGCTTCTATTTAACGCAGTGTAAACTCGCCCGCGGTGTGGGTTTATCAGCCGCAGCATGTCAATTTCTGCAGAGGAGACACCAGTCTCCGCTGTGGATTTTCAACAGTAGAACATCATTAGATGCAGGAAATCCACAGTCACCTAAACACATACGCTGTAATAAAACGCAGCGTTTTGGATGAAGTGAAAATACGCTGCGTCCAACACGCTACTCCTCCTGATCGCCGCTACGTAGCCTAATTGTATTTGCTTCATCTCTTAGATGTTTTGTTTCATAATTGTTTTATATTCACGGTGGCTCAGTGGTTAGCACCGTAGCCTTGCAGCACTGGGGTCCTGTGTTCATATCCCACCAAGGACACCATCTGCAAGGAGTTTGTATGTTCTCCCCGTGTTTGCGTGGGTTTCTTACGGGTTCTCCGGTTTCTTCCCACATTCCAAGGACATACTGATAGGGATTCTAGATTGTGAGCCCCAATGGGGACAGTGATGATAATGTCTGTAAAGCGCTGAGGAATTAATGGCGCTATATAAATGAGTAAAATAAATAAATGAATTAATATTTTGTTTATCCCCAGAAAGAAGATCCTGTACTATCAGTGTCCACTAGATGGCGTCTATGTTATAGATGGAGTTAGCTCGCTACATAATGTTTGTACAAGTCTGCGCACAATAAACTGCATGATCCCCACAGCCGCCTCTGTGTGATTTCTACCCTCCTTCCTGTACAGCACTGAGTACACAAGAATTCTGCACACAGTTTCTAGGGATAGTTAAATACTCTGGGCTACTGTGGGACCATTCACCTACTATAACGCCCACTTCTTTTTTTTATTTACCTTACATTATGACACTCTTAAATACTCTGTGCTGCTGAGCACCCTGCTCCTCCCTTAAATATATGGGACCTACCATTTGTACACATGCCGTCCTGTCCTCTCAAACATCACCACATGAGTGGACAGGCCATAGATCCACACATGATCAGAACACACCTCCCTGAAACACTCTGTGCTGCTGTGGAAGCCTCATTTATTGTTTTTTTTTACATTCAAAATTAAAATCTCATGAAATAAAATTACTTTTTATGGTCTTTTTCAATGAAATTATTTTTTTTATTGACCCGTGACCTCGTGTTACCCTTAAGGGTGTCTTATATTACAGGTGCTATCAGTGACAGGAGGGGAAAACTAAGGAGATGTTCTTCTTGAGCTGGATTTGGCAGAATCAGGCCTCTGATAAGACCGATATGTGAATAGGATATGATATACTGTTAGGAGGTAATACAATCTGTACTTGAGTCCTGCGGACAGGACGTTATTGTCCCACCTGTGACCCCTTAAATTCAGAGACAAATCCCCCCCTCTCAAGTCAAGAAGAGCCCTTTGCTGCTGTTTTCTGCAGAGCTAAGCTCTTAGGCTGGAGTCACACGGCCGTAAAACTCGTGCGATAATCGCATCGCACTGCACGGACTGGCCTGACACTCTCCTGACCTGAGCAAGACAGCGTGATGGATTACTATGCAGAGGTCAAGCTCAGGTCAGGAGAGCCGACAGCCAGAACGAGTTTTACGATGCGATTCTCGCACGTGAAATACGGCAGTGTGTCGGGCAGAGACACACTGCCGTATTTCACGTGCGAGAATCGCATTGTAAAACTCATTCTGGCTGTCGGCTCTCCTGACCTGAGCTTGACCTCTGCATAGTAATCCATCACGCTGTCTTGCTCAGGTCAGGAGAGGTGTCAGGCCAGTCCGTGCAGTGCGATGCGATTATCGCACGAGTTTTACGGCCGTGTGACTCCAGCCTCATACTCACTGGCTGGAAAAAAATCGGTCCGTTTTCGGCAGGAAAAAAAACAGTACATTTGTTGTAAAAAGGCATGCGATTTTTATGCGATTTTAAATCGCACCATGCGTTTTCTGTCAGTTTTCCATCAGTTTTCCATCTGTATGCAATGCGATTTTAACATGAAGTTTTACATAGAGCAGTTATCTCTATGTAAAAAGTCATGTAAAAATCACATTGTAACAAAAAAATTTACACAAAAAGCAAATAATTATATATATAATATATATATATATACATCTAATATATATATATATAATATATTGTGAGACAGTGAAGGAATATGTGGTGAATGAGGTGTATATTTCACCTAAGTACCTTGCTGACTGGTATGAGCGAAATGTGTGGCTTTGTAAACCTGGTGGTAAAGAAAGGTCACTACACCTGCCATTCAGTACACGCTTGCAGCTCAGACCTGAATCCACTCAGGTGTTGATTAGGAAGCCAGAAGTAGGTGCTTGGGAGCACAGTCAGAGAGCTCATTCAGTCTGGACAAGGGGTCCAGACACAGAAGGTGTCTCCAAGAGTGTGGGAGCTGTCTTTAGCCCGGACACAGGGAGGTGTCCTGGCACAAGGAAGCAGTCTCTAAGAGTGTGAGCTATCTCAGTCTGGGTGCAGGAAGTACCCCGGACACAGGAGTAGTCGCTGTGAGAATCCGTGCGAATAGCGACTGAATAGGAGGTGACCTCTCTCAAGTCTGGACATTGGAGTTGCCTTCGGACATAAAGAGGAGTGTCTGTGAAACTCCATACTGGTAACATATGTGATATGTGTTGTTTTGGGCACAGACTGGTAGAGTCTGGGTCCCGGATAGAGAGGGCCATCTATCTAAGTGTAATTAGAGGCTAGACAAGCCCAGGGTTTCTGTTTATGATTTGTTTTTATCTGTGTGCTGTGGACTTTAATAAAACTGGTTGCGGCCAGTTTTCACCAAACTGCTGTCTGAATGAACTGTTTCCGTGCCATTCTGTCTACCCAGACAGCGATCCTAGAGCTAAACCCCCCGAAAAGCTTACAATTGGCGGAGAATGCTGGGGCAGCGCAGGGCCTGGTACAGTTAGTGCTGGAGTGTGCATGCAGCACAGTGGCAAGAGACAGCATTAAAGGTGAAGTCTATTGAAATAGCAGCAGAAAAAAAAAAAAAAGTGTGTGTCAGCAGAAACGTCTGTTTGGAGCAGTCTTGGAGAGACAGTGGCCCTGATAGGGTCTGCAGAAAGAAAATGTATGCACAGCAAAGCTGAACTTGTTGTGAAAATGACTGTGGAATGTGCAGCAGCAAAAGAAAAGTTTGTGGAGCAGTCTTAAAGAGACAGGAGCCCTAATAGACTTTGCAAAAGAAAAAAAAAAAAAAAGTGGTTGCACAGCAAGGCTGAATTTTCTGTGGAAAAAAAGCTGTGTAGTGTGTATGTCTTGAGTGAAGACTGCCGTTGTGAAGACAGAGAAGTCTGACAGCATGGATGACAGCATGGAGGCGCTGTTTGAACAAATGGCACAAGTTAATGTGCAACATAAAACTGCCGTGGTTGAGACAGATGAGTCCGGCAGTATGGAGGAGCTCATTGAGTACCTGGCCCAGGCCCAGCGAAGCATGGAGCAGAGCATGGAGCAGCAGCGCCTGCAGCACCAGCAGCGCATGCAGGAGGACCGGCAGCAATTCCTGCAGCAGCAGCAGGAGAATAACCGGTTATTTATTGAGCAGATGACAGCACCAAAAAAGGATTTCGGTGCCGCGTCCCGAAGTAATGTTGTGAAGGCACCGGCGTTGTCCGCTATAAAGAAGGCGGTAAGACGGTCCTTGAGAAAAATGACACCTCGTGATGATGTGGAGGTATATCTTACTAGGTTTGAGAGACTGGCAGAGAAGGAGAATCTGCCACTATCTGAATGGGCCATGGCGGTCGTACCCTATCTGATTGGGGAACCCCAAAAAGTCTGGGCTGACCTGAGCAAGCAGGACAGCGAAGACTATGCCAAGTTGAAAGCGGCGATTCTTACCCGGCTGGGTGTTACGGTTGCAGCCCGTGCCAGGAGAGTCCATGACTGGAGATACAGTTGGGAGTCTGCAGTCAGCAGGCCTGATTATGGAGTTGAAAAGGTGATAGTGGACCGCTACACCCAAGCACGTCCTCCTGAGGTACAGCCGTCTGAGAGGTCGTCACTTCGGAGTTCCCGGACGCTGAACTCTCGCGGTAAGAGCGTTCCAGCTGTTGGGGACATGGGGTATGCTGATAAGCGGGTTCAGGCCCGAGGGGACATGTGGGTGGGAGAGTGTGATGGACAGTGTTGGAGCTGGCGTGAAATTGCAGCCAACTGTCCAATAGAGGGGGAGCCTATGTGTTGTGATGATGGCAGATCCCTCTCTCCCTGCGCAGAGCCTGTGTGTGTGTCCACCTCAGCCGAAGAGACTGGACCACAGGGGTCCCCGGTGGTTGTAAGTGACTGCCCAGCACAGGCCCTCTTGGACTCAGAGAGTCCAGTGACTTCCGTATGTGACAGCCTGAGTGATAGGGACTTCATCCCTGATAAGCACCTGAGTGTGGTGTACATCCATGAAGACACCAAAGTCTACCCAGAGACTGCCGTGGACTTGGTCCCCAAACTCGGGGAGGTTTCATATGAAGTGGGGGTAGTGAAGACCCTGGTGCACCCCGTTATATGGGGTAATGACTTTCCCCGGTCTAAGGATCTCTGGGGGAAAAATGTTTCTGATGGACAGTGTGATGAAGCTCCTACTGAGGGTGCGCAGTCCCGAGGGCGGAACACAATGCTAGTGGGCCGTTAAACTTATGTGATAATGATGATGACCATGAAAATGGTGCTGATGCTGGTAATGATAGTGATGATAATACTGATCGTAATCATAATAGTGATGATACTGATGATGACCGTGATAAAGATGACATTTCTTTGCAGGTGATGTTGGGAGACGAGGATGGTGGTTCTCGGGAACCGAGTGTCCCTGACCTGCCTGGCTCCTGTGACAATTTTGGGAGTGAGCCGGTGCGAGACCCCACTCTTAAAACGGCACAGGAGAATGTAATTGTTCTGAATGAGGTTCCCCAAGAGCCTGGCTCTGAGGAAAGGTTTCCTCATGCTGCCATGAACAATAACCTATTGTATAGGGACACTGAAGTCCAGGAGAGGTCGTGAGTCAGCTCCTGGTACCTGAGCTATATGGAAGTATAGTGCTGGGGTTATCACATAGTCACATACTTGAGGGACCACCTGAGGGAAACCAGGGACCAGATGGTGAAGTTAATGTTGTGGATGACATGTTAACTAAGGTTCCCGATCAAGATGTGAATGAAAATGAATTGTATAACCCTGACAGTGAGCCGGATGTGAATGAGAATGAATTGTATAACCCTGAAAGTGAGCCAGATGTGGCTGAGAAAAGGGGGTCAGACAGGGATAGTGGTGGTGATAGTGAGTCATCTGATGACAATAAAGCAACCAGTGCAAGTGAGGAAGGCATGGTAGCAGAGGAGATTGAGAGTCCTGAGAGGAAGGCTGAGGCTGACCTTGCAGTCGGACGGAGGATGGCATCTGAAGATGTTGTACAGTTGGTCGGTTCCCTGGCGAAGACTAAGGTGAAAGACAGGACTCTGAAACTGAACACAGCACAAGTGGATGCTGTTGAAAATGAGAAGTTATCAATGTATGGTGTGGATCTGCATCAGGCCAAGGACTCTGAAGGTGATGCTGCAGAGGTGGAAAAAGCCATGGAAGTGGTGGTCACCAAGCCAGATGCCTCATCAGAAGCTGAGGTTTCAAGTGAAGCTGTGAGGAGCAAGACTGAAGATATGGGGACTGACTCTGTCCAGGAATCTGTTTCTGCCGAAGACAGCGGCGTGGACGGGTTACGGTCCGGATCAGTAGCTGGCATTGGTGAGCTCAAGCGCACTTTCAGGGAGGCTACATCGGAGCCACGTCCCAACAAATGGGAAAAACGATGTGTCACTCCGTTGCCACTGCAGACACACGGGAGCCCAGATGGGATGCAGAACGTGGCTGAAGAGGTAAAGAAGACTGATGGTAGGGCTTCTGAGCATGTCCTACCAGAAGAGCCTGAAGAAAGGGCCGAAGACGTAAAGGACGTCCAACAACTACAGGAGAAGATGCGTAGCCATGAGGATCTCCTGGAGAAAGAAGTAAGAGCTCTGAGTCTTATGCAAAGTGAGCCTGTACCAGAAGAGGATAAATTATGTGTACCGACCAAGAAAAACGATCAGCTCCCTCTACAGTGCCAATCGTTTGAACAGTGTGGCTCGGAATGGTCAGAGACCATGACAGAGGCGCTTGGGTTCTGTGAGGTAGAATTTATGAATCAACTGATATTTAAGAAAGTAGATGTGCTAAAGAAAGTTCAGGGGGAATTAGAGAAAACCCCTATACCTCCTGTGACAGTTGGTGACACAGGGTCAGTGCCCCAAAGGCAGGAGGTACGAAAGTTTCTGAGGAAGAATCAGCAGAGCTGTTCTGACGTGCCTGGTCGTACTTATCTGGTGAGCCACTATACCGAGACTGAGGCTGGCACTAAGGTCAAGATGAAGCAGTGCAGGATACCCGAGGCCCGCAGAGAGTATAGGCCTGGGAGGGTACAGGGTAGTGCGGATGCTTCAGATGAAGAGAAAACTGATGTTGGCTATGACAGTGGTGAGGATGAAGCTGATGAGGGCCATGACTGGTCCAGAGTTCACTGTCTCTGTTGGATTGTTGACCAGCCCTCCGGTCTGGATGACCAGCCCTCCGGTCTGGAGAAGAGGGAAGGGATATGTGAGACAGTGAAGGAATATGTGGTGAATGAGGTGTATATTTCACCTAAGTACCTTGCTGACTGGTATGAGCGAAATGTGTGGCTTTGTAAACCTGGTGGTAAAGAAAGGTCACTACACCTGCCATTCAGTACACGCTTGCAGCTCAGACCTGAATCCACTCAGGTGTTGATTAGGAAGCCAGAAGTAGGTGCTTGGGAGCACAGTCAGAGAGCTCATTCAGTCTGGACAAGGGGTCCAGACACAGAAGGTGTCTCCAAGAGTGTGGGAGCTGTCTTTAGCCCGGACACAGGGAGGTGTCCTGGCACAAGGAAGCAGTCTCTAAGAGTGTGAGCTATCTCAGTCTGGGTGCAGGAAGTACCCCGGACACAGGAGTAGTCGCAGTGAGAATCCGTGCGAATAGCGACTGAATAGGAGGTGACCTCTCTCAAGTCTGGACATTGGAGTTGCCTTCGGACATAAAGAGGAGTGTCTGTGAAACTCCATACTGGTAACATATGTGATATGTGTTGTTTTGGGCACAGACTGGTAGAGTCTGGGTCCCGGATAGAGAGGGCCATCTATCTAAGTGTAATTAGAGGCTAGACAAGCCCAGGGTTTCTGTTTATGATTTGTTTTTATCTGTGTGCTGTGGACTTTAATAAAACTGGTTGCGGCCAGTTTTCACCAAACTGCTGTCTGAATGAACTGTTTCCGTGCCATTCTGTCTACCCAGACAGCGATCCTAGAGCTAAACCCCCCGAAAAGCTTACAATATATATAGGTCATACACTTCTACATAGTATAATAGCCGCTAATTCATCCCTGGCATTACTGTAAAATCACACTGACAGCTTTAATAAAGAATAGAAACAATACATATACACACATAGAATACATATATATATATATATATATATATATATATATATATATATATATATATATATATATATATATATATATAATATATATATATGTAATTGTGACATGTATACACTACCGGTCAAAAGTTTAGGGTCACTTAGAAATTTCCTTATTTTTGAAAGAAAAGCAGTTTTTTTCCAATGAAGCTAACATTAAATGATTCAGAAATACACTCTATACAGTGTTAATGTGGTAAATGACTATTCTAGCGGCAAACGTCTAGTTTGTAATGCAATATCTTCATAGGTGTATAGAGGCCCATTTCCAACAACCATCACTCCAGTGTACTTATGGTATTTTGTGTTCGCTAACTGTGTAAGAAGGCTAATAGATGGTTAAAATACCCTTTAAAACCCTTGTGCAAGTATGTTAACACAGCTGAAAACTGTTTGGTTGATTAGAGAAGCTATAAACCTGACCTTCCTTTGAGCTTGTTGAGAATCTGGAGCATTACATTTGTTGGTTCAATTAAACTCTCAAAATGGCCAAAAAAAAAGAACTTTCTTGTGAAACTCGACAGTCTAGTCTTGTTCTTAGAAATGAAGGCTATTCCATGCGAAAAATTACCAAGAAACTGAAGAATTCATACAATGGTGTGTAGTACTCCCCTTTAGAGGAGTGCACAAACAAGCTCTAACCCAGACCCGGGCAAGGGGCGGCCCGCGGGCCGCATCCGGCCCGTCGGCTGTCAGTGACCGGCCCGCCAGTGGCGTAGCGCGGGGGGGGCGGTTCGCCCCAGGCGGCACGTGTGTGTGGGGGCGGCACCCTTTACTTGCCCTCCGTCTCTACAGCATTAGCCTCACAGCAGCTAGCAATGACGCTGCTATTGCTGTAGTCTTCTGTGCCCACAGGACCTGTGATGAGGTCACAGGAGGGGAGGAGTCAGGGGTCAGATGATCAGTGTCCTCCTTGTGTGCAAGACTCTGCTGTGATGTTGTCATGGTGCTGGATTAGGGTAAGTTTGTGTGTGTGTGTGAGGGTCGGGACTCGGGTTTACAGTGTGGATGTAGCAGAGCCGTGTGTGTACGAGGTGTACGGAGCAGAGCCGTGTGTGTACAAGGTGTGCGGAGCCGTGTACGGAGCAGAGCCGTGTGTGTACAAGGTGTGCGGAGCCGTGTACAGAGCGGAGCCGTGTGTGTGCGGAGCCGTGTGTGTACGAGGTGTACGGAGCGGAGCCGTGTGTATAAGGTGTACGGAGCGGAGCCGTGTGTGTACTAGGTGTACGGAGCGGAGCCGTGTGTGTACGAGGTGTACGGAGCGGAGCCGTGTGTGTACGAGGTGTACGGAGCGGAGCCGTGTGTGTACGAGGTGTACGGAGCGGAGCCGTGTGTGTACGAGGTGTACGGAGCGGAGCCGTGTGTGTACGAGGTGTACGGAGCGGAGCCGTGTGTGTACGAGGTGTACGGAGCGAAGCCGTGTGTGTACGAGGTGTACGGAGCGGAGCCTTGTGCGTGTGAGGTGTGTGGAGCGGAGCCGTGTGTGTACAGGGCCACAAAGAGCGGAGCCGCGCATGTACAAGGGTCCTGTTACTTGCGGGATCTGTGTGCTTGGGGCTGCAGGGGGAAGGAGGGGTGCCATTATGTGCATGGGTCTGCGTGGGGACGGAGCGAATGCTGTTATCTGTGTAGGGCTGGTCCCTGTCCCGCTGTCCTGGCCGGGAGGTTTACTTTCCCGCATTAGAATCGTACATGCGGAAACCCGGGGACCTCCCACACGTTCTGGCAGCCACATGTCACGTTCCACCGGAGGTGACGTGCTGTAAATCAGCTGAACGCTGGAAATGACCGCTGACCTCATTTCCGGCGGTCAGCTTACAGCAGCAGGTACTGTAACTCGTTCTCGGGAGAGTCTTCAGAACGGCGACGCATCAAGCCACTGGATCTGTTGGAGTGAGAGCCGGGTATTGTACGGACCGCTGCATACAATACCCGACTCTCACTGAGCGAGACAAGCAGGATGTGGGGATCTCAACATGGGATCTGTTCAACAGATGAAGAGATCCCCAGATCCTGCCTGTCTCGCTCAGTGAGAGCCGGGTATTGAATGGAGTGCCTCATAGCTGGTGAGATCCCCACATCCTGGGGAAATGAAGTCAGCGATGGAATGTGACTTGTGGCTGCCAGAATGTGTGGGAGGTCCCCGGGGTTTCCGTATGTACGATTCTAATGCGGAAAGTAAACCGCCTGGCCGGGACAGCGGACAGGGTCCCGAAATCGGGACTGTCCCGCTGAAACCGGGACGGTTGAGAGGTATGTGTTTATAATTATTGTTTATGAAACAGTGTGATCAGCAGTGCTAAGTGGGTGTGGTCAGGGCGTGGATATGGGTGTGACCAGTGAAATGGGTGTGGCTAGGGGTGTGGCCTAAAATTTGCCGCCCCGGGCGCCACAAACAGTTGCTACGCCACTGCGGCCCGCGGAGGCGCTCCGGCAGATCAGCAAGGATGCATGATCTCACCTTGTCTGAGGTCTGAGTCGGCGCAGTATTTCAGAAGTCACACCATACAAGCGCTACCCGGAATTGGCGGGGCGCTGAACGCTATCTATATGCGTTCCAGCCGGGGAATGCGCAGTAGACTATCTGCTCCTGTGTTATATTGTTTATCTGTCACCCGGAAGCAATTCAATTAATACCGGAAGTGAAAGTGATGCGCTCTAGCTCAGTGTGTACTTCCTATCAGGGACGCAGGAGGGAGATACCGGACATGAGAGAGAGAAATAAATGTGAGTTTCAACCTGGGCATGCGTGTTTGAACTTCTTCATGGTGCTATTGCGCAGTTGGGAACTTCCGATCCGGGACGCAGGAAGGAGGTATCCTGGCGGTTTATTTAAAAGGAGGGATAAGGTATCGGCGTTCATATCATCTCACACCAGGACACGTGATGTTGCTATATCGGCCTCCTGATGAGCCAAGAGAGGCAAAACGTGTTGAGGCGGTAATTTTGATGGGCAGTTGGCAGATGAGTACCAATAATACATCAGTTGATGGATCATCATTTGGTCATGTTTGATAATCATTTGGTCGTATAAAAGGGGCCGGTGGTGTCCCCTCGCTACCGGATATGGTGGCAAGCATTTACTTATATACTGTGGCATTAGGTGCTGGGTGCACCGTTGAGGAACAACAGTATTACCCTGTTAAGGGTTTTATATATATCTAGCAACTGAGACCTTGATGTGATCTGAATATCTTTCTAATGAATTGCACATGTTTTATACATCTTGTTTGTTAAGGGTCTAAATAACTGACCTTATGCGTGCAAATTGATTGGACTCAGGTCAGTTGAAAAGTGGAACTTGGGAGGATTTTTTTCCTTGAATATAGTATTTTTTATAACAGACCTGGTGCGTGGAAAGATCATCTCGCTTCATGATTTAAATGCCATATTCTGCCAAATGTGTTTCTTCACTTTGTTTTTAATATTTTTCTTTGTTTGGGGTTTAGGGTTTCTTTAGGTATAGGATTGATCTATGTATATTGCTAGGGGTTCCCTTAGTATCCGGGTGGAGAGATCCCCTAGTCTTTGCATTGTTTAACATACTGTTTGTTTATGAAAAGATAGCATATGTATATAAACAGTATTGGGTAGAACGGAGTTAATTATATTAGTCCGGCCCTCTAAAACCATCCCAATTTCTCATGCGGCCCCCTGGCAAAATTAATTGCCCACCCCTGCTCTAACCAGAGAAGAAAGACAAGTGGGAGGCCCCGCTGCACAACTGAGCAACAAGACAAGTACATTAGAGTCTTTAGTTTGAAAAATTGACGCCTCACAGGTCCTCAACTGGCAGCTTCATTAAACAGTACACATTAAACGCCAGTGTCAACATCTACAGTGAAGAGGCGATTTGGGGATGCTGGCCTTCAGGGCAGATTGGCAAAACAAAAGCCAATATTCCTCTGTCCAATGTCTGTGTTCTTTTGCCCATATTAATCTTTTCCTTTCATTTAAGCCAGTCTTAAATATGGCTTTTGTTTTGCCAATCTGCCCTGAAAGCCAGCATCCCCAAATCGCCTCTTCACTGTAGATGTTGACACTGGCGTTTAATGTGTACTGTTTAATGAAGCTGCCAGTTGAGGACCTGTGAGGCGTCAATTTTTCAAACTAAAGACTCTAATGTACTTGTCTTGTTGCTCAGTTGTGCAGCGGGGCCTCCCACTTGTCTTTCTTCTCTGGTTAGAGCTTGTTTGTGCACTCCTCTAAAGGGAGTATTACACACCATTGTATGAATTCTTCAGTTTCTTGGTAATTTTTCGCATGGAATAGCCTTCATTTCTAAGAACAAGAATAGACTGTCGAGTTTCACAAGAAAGTTCTTTTTTTTGGCCATTTTGAGAGTTTAATTGAACCAACAAATGTAATGCTCCAGATTCTCAACAAGCTCAAAAGAAGGTCAGGTTTATAGCTTCTCTAATCAACCAAACGGTTTTCAGCTGTGTTAACATACTTGCACAAGGGTTTTAAAGGGTATTTTAACCATCTATTAGCCTTCTTACACAGTTAGCGAACACAAAATACCATAAGTACACTGGAGTGATGGTTGTTGGAAATGGGCCTCTATACACCTATGAAGATATTGCATTACAAACTAGACGTTTGCCGCTAGAATAGTCATTTACCACATTAACACTGTATAGAGTGTATTTCTGAATCATTTAATGTTAGCTTCATTGAAAAAAAACTGCTTTTCTTTCAAAAATAAGGAAATTTCTAAGTGACCCTAAACTTTTGACCGGTAGTGTATATATATATATATATTTATAGTTCCTAGACTTCTACATACTGTAATAGCCGCTAATTCAATTGCCGGCTTTTGTGAAATCACAGAAGCCGACATGAAATGATACATTGTTTCCACACAGTTAACCATGTCATTTCCTGTATTTTGATATATGGTTTGAACTTACAATTACATGAGTGTATTTGTACAAAATTTCAGACATGTAGGGGTTAAAGGTGTAAATTCGTTGAAAAAAAATGCGTGGGCTCCCGCTGTATTTTCTCCACCAGACAAAGCAAGCGAGTGGGGGCAGATAATAATAGCCTTGGGAGGGTACATTTTTTTGTGCCCCCCCTGGCTACTAACATCTGCCCCCAGACACCCCAGAAAGGGCAAATCTATAATTAGATTCGCCCTTTCTGGCACTTTGCCCGTCTATTCCCATTGCCCTGTAGCGGTGGCGAATGGGTTAATAATGTCACCTTAATGTCACCGTAGTATTGAAAGGTGACCTTAAGGCAGGTTAATAATTGAGAGCTGTCAATTAGACAACTATCAATTATTAATCCTATTGAAGTAAATAAAAAAACACACACACACTTTAAGAATAAATAATTTTAATGAAATAAAAACACATTTTTTTGACCATATTTTATTTTACACTTAATCCGTGCGAAGCCATTGATCTCCTAAAATAAAGAAAAAAAAATAAAACAACATTATTCTTACCTATTCCGCCGATCTGTCACGTCCCACGCTGTAATCCTTCACAAAGGGTTAACTAGCTTTGAGCCAAGCAGTGCAAGTAATCCTGCATGCTCAGCTCAAAGCTCCTGAATGAATAAGTTCCTCTCCTGGCGACAGGAGAGGATGTGTTTAATGAATGAAGCTTAATTGATTGTGTCCACTTTCCCTTTAGGTCAGGTCACTAAAGTTAAATTGCCAATAAATCAATTAAGCTCCATTCATGAATCTATTCCTCTACTTTCTGTGGTAGAGGAACTTATTCATTCAGGGGGTTACAGCTAGGAGACAGAATTATCTCCCTGCTAACTGTAACCTCTTAACCCTTTCTGATGGATTACAGCGTGGGACCTGACTGTACATCGGATTGGTAAGTATAATTTTGCTTTTTTATTTTATTTTTATTACAGGAAATGGTTTTAGCAGGAAAATAAAATATGGTCAAAAACTGTGTGATTATTTAATTAAACTTATTTTTTATTAAAGTGTGTGTGTTTGATTTTTCTTTCATACAATAGGATTAATAATTGATAGTTGTCTAATTGACAGCTCTCAATTATTAACCTGGCTTACAGTCACCTTTCAATTGCAAGGTGACATTAACCCCTTATTAACCCATTCGCCACCGCTACAGGGCAATGGGAATAGACGGGCAAAGTGCCAGAAAGGGCGAATCTAATTATAGATTTGCCCTTTCTGGGGTGTCTGGGGCAGATGTTAGTAGCCAGGGGGGGCACAAAAAAAATGTACCCTCCCTAGGCTGTTATTATCTGCCCCCACTCGCTTGCTTTGTCTGTCTGGTGGAGAAAATACAGCGGGAGCCCACGCATTTTTTTTCAACGAATTTACACCTTTAATTAACCCATACATATCTGAAATTTTGCACACATATACTCATGTAATTGTAAGTTTCAACCATATATAAAAATACATGAAATTACATGGTTAAATGTGTGTAAACAATGTATCATTTCATGTCGGCTTCTGTGATTTCACAAAAGCCGGCAATTGAATTACCGGCTATTACAGTATGTAGAAGTGTATGAACTATAAATATATATATATGTATGTGTCACAATGACATGTACATATATATATATATATATGTATTCTATGTGTATATATGTAGTGTTTTGTGAGCTGTCAGTGTGATTTTACAGTAGCCGGGGATGAATTGCCGGCTTTTCAAAGGAGACTGGTGCGTATACATCGGACAGCACTTGCATGGGGCGAGTGCTGTGCGATGATTTCTCGCACCCATTGACTTGCATTGGCGATTATCATGCCAAAATCGCATCAAATCGCAGCATGCTGCGATTTTTTTCTCACACCGATTTCTGATGAGAAAAAAATCGCAAATGAAAACTCACCCATTGACTAACATTGGTCAGATTTGAATCCGATTTTTTTTCATCAGATTTTCATCCGTTTTCGGCGCAAGTGAGTATGAGGCCTTATACTGAGATTCAGGATTTGTGGATACGAAGAAGAATGAAGGCGCCGGTTATAATACAGAACTGCAAAAGGCGCCTTCCTGCGGTTTATAGGATCTAATCCACAGGTAGAAAATGTCATACGATTATTATCTGTATTATAAAGCTGATCGTATACACATTACTGGAAGGTCACCAGAGTCTAAAATATACATCAGTAACAGCTATTTCATCTACAGTATACACCATGCTTTACACTGCAGCTCATTCCCTTCTGAGTGGCTACTAAGTATCATGCAGACTAAGGGGGATGAGTCTGAATATCTGCAAGTAGCTGAGTAAATGAAATGCCGGAGAACAAAAAGTCAGAAAAACGTATCTCTAAAAAGGTATAAATTTATTATTGTACCACATTATAAAAAAAAAATTAACAAAATATTTTTTATTATTATAACAATATAGTATATATGGATTAATTTACAAAGTGATCCACCAGATTAGTATGATGTATAAAGGACGCACCGGGCACCTACAAAGGACTCAAAATAATGTGTAACGCTGGTAATATATATTATTTCAGATGCTAATACAGAGCCTTTAAATTAGATTTATCCATCACAAAGACCTATTAATTAGTAAAATGCATTGTGCATCTGCAGCCCATATAGGGGTACTAGAAAGACAGGTCTATTTGCATGTGATGCCTATTACAAGGAACGAAAGCTCACTGATATATACATCTATCTTTATAGCCAGCGTTAGCCCAAAGAAATCAATAGAAGTCATATAGTAAAGTTTTCACAGGTTAAATTATCCATTGTAGAAGTAGGGATGTTTCAGCCACGGAGCGTCCCGGACCCTGACGTACGTTTCGCAAGCACTAGGCTCGCTTCCTCAAAGGGGGCGTGGTGAGTAAATGATACATCACTGGAATCAGGGTTCCTACATTATGCTTTTCTTACATGGGGTAGAAAAACCTGGTGACACATTCCCTTTAAACCAGATGATCAATCTAATACCAGATTTTGACCTTCTGTATTATCAGAGGCTGCTGCCACAACTTTCGTCCTTGCTTTCCAGCTATGCTTCTTCTGATAGGCTTCTAAATTAAAAAAAAAATCTCAACAGAAAGAAAAAATAGAAAATACGAAATAACAACCACCAGTAGGGAAAATGTAACCATTCCTAACCAGTAAGCACCACTGTCTGAATGTGACACTCCTAATACCAGCAAGATGTACAATGCATACTATAAAGTCTGTGCCTAAGTTATAGCCTGTATGGAAATCCACAGCTGCATTAAGAAAACATCATGTATTTACACTACGGTGCTATACCAAACCTCAACTCCCAAGGAAAAGTATGGTGATCTCCAACACAGTATGATCCCCCAACTGTGACCCTCCATGCAGTATAATGGGCCTAAATAAGGTATAATAGCCCCACACTGTATAATGGCCAACACGAGCCCTCCAAATATTATAATGGCCCCAAATAACCTTCCACATAGTATAATTCACCCCTATAATCCTCCATCTGGTATAATGCGCCCACATAATCCTCCATATAGTATAATATTCCCCACGGTCCTACATAGAATATAATGCACTCCCCACGTCCTACATAGAATATAATGCATCCCCCCATGGGCCTCCATACAGTATAATGCACTCCCCATGGTCCTCCATAGAATATAATGCACTCCCCATGGTCCTCCATAGAATATAATGCACTCCCCATGGTCCTCCATAGAATATAATGCATCCCCCATGGTCCTCCATAGAATATAATGCACTCCCCATGGTCCTCCATACAATATAATACACTCCCCATGGCAGGGCCAGCGTCAGCACCCGGCGCACCCTGGCAAGTGCTGGGGCCCTGAGCAGGCAGGGGGCCACTCACAGTCGGGGACACCGGCATGCTATGGGGGGCACGGTGCCTGTGCCAGTACCGGGGGCTGGTGCCTCAAGCAGAGCAGCGGCCAGTGAGGAGAGGTGAGTATTTCATTTTTTTTTTGTTTGTCGCAATATATGGAGACCATCATATGGGGCCCATCATACACTGACTGGAGTATCATATATGGGGCACATCATACACTGGAGCATCATATATGGTGCCCATCATACACTGGAGCATCATATATGGAGCGTTACATGGGGCCTATCATATACTGGAGCATCATATATGGAGCCCATTATATATGGAGCATTATATGGGGTCAATCATACACTGGAGCATCATATATGGGGCCCATTATATATGGAGCATTATATGGGGCCCATAAAATACTGGAGCATCATATATAGGTCCATTATATATGAAGCATTATATGGGGCCCATCATGCACTGAAGCATCATATATGGGGCACATCATATACTGGAGCATCATATGGGGCCCATTATATATGGAACAACATATGGGGCCCATTATATATGGATCATCGTTTGGGGCCTATTATATATGGAGCATCTTATAGGGTCCATTATATATCGAGCATTATATGGGGCCCATTATATATGGAGCATTATATGGGGCTCATTATTCTGTATACAGCTCTATGTGGTGACCATAATACTGTATGGAGCAATATATAGGGCTCATTATTCTGTATGGAACACTATATGGTGCACATAATACTGTATGGAGCAATATATGGGGCTCATTATTTTGTATGGAGCACTATGTGGTGCCCATAATACTATATGGAGGACTATACTGTTTGTCTTTTGAGCTATTGTAGAATTTACAATAGATATCACTCATGTAATGTATGAAGTACCGTAAGTTAAATGTTTGGCATTGTACTACACCTATATTTCTCTGCCGTATCTGTGCATCATGAATTGTGGTATGTGTTAAAGGGGCCCATTGAGACTCTTTCGCCCAGGGCCCATGAAAACCTGGAGCCAACCCTGCTCCATGGCCCTCCATACAATATAATGCACTCCCCATGGTCCTCCATACAGTATAATACATTCTCCAATGCACTCCACATGGTCCTATATAGAATATAATACACCTCCATGATCCTCCATACAATATAAGAACTCCTCACGGTCCTATATAGAAAATAATGCACCCCCATGATCCTCCATACAATATAATGTACCCCCTAGTCCTCCACACAATATAATACACTCCATATGGCCCTCTATACAGTATAATGCACTCACCATGGTCCTCTATACAGTATAATGCACTCACCATGGTCCTACACAGAATATAATGACCCCCCATGGTCCTCAAAGAATGTAATGCACCCCCTATGGTCCTCCATATCGTATAATACTATCCATGGTCCTCCATACAATATAATGCACCCCCCATGGTCCTCTATATGATATAATGCTCTCCACATGGTCCCCCATACAATAAAATGCACTCCCTATGGTCCACCATGCAATATAATGCACCCCATGGTCCTCCATACAATATAGTGCACCCGGTATGGTCCCTCATACAATATAATGCACCCCCCATGGTCCTCCATACAATATAATGCACCCACATGGTCCTCCATACAATATAATGGACCCCCATGGTCCTCCATACAATATAATGCACCCCCATGGTCCTCCATACAATATAATGCACTCCCCATGGTCCTACATACAATATAATGCTCCCACCCATGGTCCTCCATACAATATAATGCACTCCCCATGGTCCTCCATACAATATAATGCACTCCCCATGGTCCTCCATACAATATAATGCACTCCCATGGTCCTCCATAGAATATAATGCATTCCCCATGGTCCTCCATACAATATAATGCACTCCCCATGGTCCTCCATACAATATAATGCACCCCCCATGGTCCTCCATACAATATAATGCACTCCCATGGTCCTCCATACAATATAATGCTCCCACCCATGGTCCTCCATACAATATAATGCACTCCCCATGGTCCTCCATACAATATAATGCACTCCCCATGGTCCTCCATACAATATAATGCACTCCCCATGGGCCTCCTTACAATATAATGCACTCCCAATGTTCCACCATACAATGTAATGCACCCACCCATGGTCCTCCATACAATATAATGCACTCCCCATGGTCCTCTATACAATACAATGCATTCCCCATGGTCCTCCATAGAATATAATGCACCTCCCATGGTCCTCCATACAATATAATGCACTCCCCATGGTCCTCCATACAATATAATGCACTCCCCATGGTCCTCCATAGAATATAATGCATTCCCATGGTCCTCCATACAATATAATGCACCTCCCATGGTCCTCCATACAATATAATGCACTCCCCTGGTCCTCCATACAATATAATGCACTCCCCATGGTCCTCCATAGAATATAATGCATTCCCCATGGTCCTCCATACAATATAATGCACTCCCCATGGGCCTCCTTACAATATAATGCACTCCCAATGTTCCACCATACAATGTAATGCACCCACCCATGGTCCTCCATACAATATAATGCACTCCCCATGGTCCTCTATACAATACAATGCATTCCCCATGGTCCTCCATAGAATATAATGCACCTCCCATGGTCCTCCTGTCACGCTGTATAGCAGATATATATATGTGATGACATAGAATTACCTGACAGAATGTCCAGTGGGTAAATACGGAATCCGTTATACGCTGTCTCTGGCTAGAGGGTGACCGGGGTCTATGCTGACCCTAAACTGGGGTCCTAACTAATCCCTCTACCTGGAGGTACTGTTAAAGGTACAGAGGTCCAGGCCACCAGCGTAAACCCTGTCTCCTATCAATCCCTACCAACTGTAATCTAGTCCTAAGAAGGACCCTGATTACCACCAAAGGGAATGAACAGGTAACGGTTAATGAACAGAAAGACATACAAGAAAGACAAGAATAAAGTAAATAAAGTCTTACATACAACACTCACACACAGTAGGAACACCTAAGGTCTCAGAGATAAACTATAAGCTATAAGAGTAAAAACAACTAAGGAGCTCTTAGCTTAAGTATTCTCAGAACCGATCCAGTCTGCTAGACTACATGAAGGCTTTCACCGGCATCTAACACCCAGACTGGCAGGTATATAAAGGAAGCTAATTAGAACATAATCAAAAGCAGCCGGGCGAGGCTGGACCTAGTCTTAGCAAAGAGCTAGGTAAAATTAACTCTCTCATTACCAAACACAAAGTAACAGCAACTCAGCTGCGAGAAGTCAGAATGTGCAATCGCGACGATCCTCGTGGCGATGCACCCATGACACCTCCATACAATATAATGCACTCCCCATGGTCCTCCATACCATATAATGCACTCAACATGGTCCTCCATAGAATATAATGCATTCCCCATGGTCCTCCATACAATATAATGCACCTCCCATGGTCCTCCATACAATATAATGCACTCCCCATGGTCCTCCATACAATATAATGCACTCCCCATGGTCCTCCATACAATATAATGCACTCCCCATGGTCCTCCATAGAATATAATGCACTCCCCATGGTCCTCCATACAATATAATGCACTCCCCATGGTCCTCCATAGAATATAATGCATTCCCCATGGTCCTACATACAATATAATGCACCTCCCAAGGTCCTCCATACAATATAATGCACTCCCCATGGTCCTCCATACAATATAATGCACTCCCCATGGTCTTCCATACAATATAATGCACCTCCCATGGTCCTCCATACAATATAATGCACTCCCCATGGTCCTCCATACGCTAGTATGGCCAACGATCACTGATTTAAATAAATAAATGCAATACTCACCCCTCCTCATTCCACCCGATGCTTCGGTCTGCTGAGCCTGCGGTGTGAAGCGCCGCACATCTCATGACATCATTGCTCCCGCTGCTCTGAAACGTCAGACGCAGAGGAAAAATTATGGGGGTGTAAGCGTCTGCTGACGCTCCCTCCACCATCGTCATTGCTCACACTGACGGTCGTAGCCCAACTCTGGCCGTCAGCGCGAGCGATGATGATGGGGGAGGGAGCGTCAGCAGACTCAGACACTGAGGGGCAGAAAGGGGTCAAGTGTGAATGCTGACATCAGGCCACCTCGGCTCAGGGGCTCCATAGCAGTGGTGTGGCCTGTTGCAATTGGTGGTATACCACTAGGATCAGTAATTTAATGTACACAGTGACTGCACCAGCAGATTAGTGAGTGCAGTTCTGGAGTATAATACCGGATGTAACTCAGAATCGGTATGTTACGCCCAACCATGGCACATGTGGATTTGTGGACGCACTGTGCCACAGGCCTGGGCTTACCCAGGAAGGGGCTAAGCACCTACTTTGCTGTTCACTGGAGCCTCTAGTGGTGAGGTCAGGCCTGCGTGGTAGGTAGCCACCAGGCACCACTCCTGGGCACAACCTGGCACTGCAGCTGTTGACCCCAAGGTTCAGGTACACTGACATTGATTTAGGGCTTAGTTCAGACACATCAGTCTAGGATACTGTCACGCTGTCTAATAATATGACTACAATGTCAGTAAACTATTTATACAGGAACCACACTCTATACAACATATAGTTTAGCAACATCAGAATGTAAGTATAAAATAGATTTACCTGACACAATATCAGCAGAACTTAGGGTTAATCTTGAAGACTAGATGTGCAGAAACGATATCAGTTGAACTCAGGGTTAATCTTGAGGACTTGATGAGCTGTAACAGGAAAGAGGAGGACCGGGGTCTAACCTGACCCTACACTGGGGTCCTAACTAATCCCTTACCTTGGAGGTACTGATAATGGTTCAGAGGTCCAAGTCTCCAGCCTAACCCTGTCTCCTATCAGACCCTGAACCCTGTAATCAGTCCTAAGAAGGATCCTGATTACCACCAAAGGGATAGGGGCTGATCTCAGCTAAATACACAGATTAGACATATAAGACAGACAGGATAGCACTCTCTTGCATACACACTCAAACACCGAAGGAACATAAATGGTCTGGGAAATAAACTCTAAGCAAGTTAAGCTTAAAACAACTAAGGAGCTCTCAACTAGAGTCTATACAGATTCATTCCTATCTGTGGTCTGCATGAAGGGTTTCACTGGCAACTCCCAAAGCAGACAACCAGAAACTTAAAGGAAACCAATCAACAAATAATTAATTGCAGCCGGGAGAAACTGCACCCAGTCCCAGCACCGAGCACAGACAGAATTAACTCCCTAGCTGCCAAACACAAAGAAACAGCAACTCAGCTGTGAGAAGTCAAAATGTGCAACCGCGACGATCTTCGTGGCAATGCACACATGACAGATACTGGATCAAGGTATGGCAACTCATAGACCAAGGGATAATGTTCAAGCACTGACAGCTCTGGGCCCAAGGGACTTTAGGCACAGGACTGGCCATGCCATGACCAGGAGACAATGTTCAAGCACTGGCTGCTTCGGGACCAGGGGACGAGGTACAGGCACAGGCCGCTCTAGGACCAGGGGACGAGGTTCAGAAACTGGCCGCTAAGGGACCGGGGACAAGGTTCAGGCACTGACCGCTGTGGGACCAGGGGACTATGGACACCGGACTGGCCACACACAGCACACAGGCAAGCAGACCTGGTGGAGAAGATGGCGACATTGCTGGCTGACCTGCACGTATGGGCATCAGATACCTCTTGTGACTCAGCTGTCCCAAATGCAGCACCACATGAGGTCTCAAGACAAGAGTGGGAAGCAGAGTTCTCAATTCTGGACACGCAGCCCTTAGTCACCCGATATGTACATTGGATACAAGGTCCCAGGTCGCTGATCGTTGGTCTCCCGCTGTCACACGCAGCGATGCGCGCTGGCCCGCGGGAGACCAACGATCATAAAAATGTCCAGGACATTCAACGACGATCAGCGATACCCAGCAGGGGGGCTGGTCGTCGCTGCATGTCACACTAAGCGAGATCGCTGGCTAGGTCGCTGTTGCGTCACAAAATCGGTGACGCTTCAGCGATCTCGCTTAGTGTGACGGGGCCTAAGGCCGGCGTCACACTAGTGAGTTTGATGCGAGTTAGTCGCACGACTTACTCGCATCAACACCCGGCACGGCCACCCGCTCTCGGACCAGAGTGCGCAGCTGCATGTATTTCTATGCAGAAACCTGTACAGTCGTGGGCAAACGTTTTGAGAAAGACACAAATATTATATTTTCACATGATCTGCTGCCCTCTGGTTTTTATGTGTGTTTGACAGATGTTTTTATCACAGACAGAAATATAATAATTGCAAAAATATGAGTAACAAAAGCTTATATTGACAGTTAGAATGAGTTAATGGTGCAGCAAGTCAATATTTGCAATGTTGACCCTTCTTCTTCAGGACCTCTGCAATTCTCCCTGGCATGCTCTCAATCAACTTCTGGACCAAATCCTGACTGATAGCAGTCCATTCTTGCACAATCAATGCTTTCATTTTGTCAAATATTTAGACTTGAGAGTCCTCAGTGGTTGATACCTTTTAATGGCTTAACTGAAAAGATGGTAACAAATTGCAAGCTTTCGAGACTACTCAGGTCTCTTCATCAGGCGAAGACTAATACAACATCTGAAGAATCACATATTTCTACACAACACAGCACAGAAAAAATGCAATAAGATAAGACAAGTGACGTGAAGCAGAACTGTCATTATGGCAGAGGGATGAACATAAATATTGGAACAGTTCATAGATAAGGAGTGAAAGTTTTATTGCCCTCTGATTGGGGTCTGCTATTGTGTGTTGATGCTCCTAGAAGGTCAGAGAAGCAGATTCCTTAATTGATGTAGAAAGACATGAATCCGTGTGATATATTCATTCCAGCACTAAGAGTGTCAAAGGTCATCATGAGTTTATATTCCCAAACCTTTCTATGTCTCTCAGATTTAAAGTTAGATTTTAATACAAGTAATTCCATGTCCATCATGCTATGACCGGGCATACAAAAGTGTTTTGCCACAGGCCATATCATAGGCCAGGTCATAGCATGATGGACATGGAATTACTTGTATTAAAATCTAACTTTAAATCTGAGAGACATAGAAAGGTTTGGGAATATAAACTCATGATAACCTTTGACACTCTTAGTGCTGGAATGAATATATCACACGGATTCATGTCTTTCTACATCAATTAAGGAATCTGCTTCTCTGACCTTCTAGGGGCATCAACACACAATAGCAGACCCCAATCAGAGGGCAATAACTTTCACTCCTTATCTATGAACTGTTCCAATATTATGTTCATCCCTCTGCCATAATGACAGTTCTGCTTCACGTCACTTGTCTTATCTTATTGCATTTTTTCTGTGCTGTGTTGTGTAGAAATATGTGATTCTTCAGATGTTGTATTAGTCTTCGCCTGATGAAGAGACCTGAGTAGTCTCGAAAGCTTGCAATTTGTTACCATCTTTTCAGTTAGCCATTAAAAGGTATCAACCACTGAGGACTCTCAAGTCTAAATATTTTTCTATCTACTGGCTAATACCGTACGAAGATACACATCATTCATTTTGTCAGAATTTTTAGGTTTTTGTTTGTCCACCCGTCTCTTGATGATTGACCACAAGTTCTCAATGGGATTTAGATCTGGGGAGTTTCCAGGCCATGGATCCAAAATCTCTATGTTTTTTTCCCTGAGCCATTTAGTTATCACCTTTGCTTTATGGCAAGGTGCTCCATCATGCTGGAAAAGGCATTGTTGATCGCCAAACTGCTCTTGAAGGGTTGGGAGAAGTTGCTCTTGGAGGACATTCTGGTACCATTCTTTATTCATGGCTGTGTTTTTAGGCAAGACTGTGAGAGAGCCGATTCACTTGGCTGAGAAGCAACCCCACACATGAATGGTTTCAGGATGCTTAACAGTTGGCATGAGACAAGACAGGTGGTAGCGCTCACCTTGTCTCCTCCGAATGAGGCGTTTTCCTGATGTCTCAAACAATCGAAAAGGGGATTCATCAGAGAAAATAACTTTACCCCAGTCCTCAGCAATCCACTGCCTATAACTTTTGCAGAATATCAGTCTGTCCATGATGTTTTTTCTGGAGAGAAGTGGCTTCTTTGCTGCCCTCCTTGAGACCAGGCCTTGCTTCAAGAGTCTCCGCCTCACAGTGCGTGCAGATGCACTCACACCTGCCTGCTGCCATTCCTGAGCAAGCTCTGCACTGCTGGTAGCCCGATCCCGCAGCTGAAACACTTTTAAGAGACGGTCCTGGCATTTGCTGGTCTTTCTTGGGCGCCCTGAAGCCTTTTTGGCAACAATGGAACCTCTCTCCTTGAAGTTCTTGATGATGCGATAGATTGTTGACTGAGGTGCAATCTTTCTAGTTGCGATACTCTTCCCTGTTAGGCCATTTTTGTGCATTGCAATGATGACTGCACGTGTTTCTTTAGCGATAACCATGGTTAACAGAAGAGAAACAATGATGCCAAGCACCAGCCTCCTTATAAAGTGTCCAGTGGTGTCATTCTTACTTAATCATGACAGATTAATCTCCAGCCATGTCCTCATCAACACCCACACCTGTGTTAATGGAGCAATCACTGAAAAGAGGTTAGCTGGTCCTTTTAAGGCAGGGCTGCAATGATGTTGAAATGTGTTTTGGGGGATAAAGTTCATTTTCTAGCCAAATATTGACTTTGCAAGTAATTGCTGTTAAGCTGATCACTCTTTATAACATTCTGGAGTATATGCAAATTGCCATTAGAAAAAGTGAAGCAGTAGACTTTGTAAAAAATTAATATTTGTGTCATTCTCAAAACTTTTGGCCATGACTGTATGTATAAATACAAAATATATATAAAAAATATGTGATATATATATATATAATAAACCATAAAAATCATGAATAATAAAAAATAATAATAAAACTCAAGTAATAAAATTAGCCTTTATTAACATACAGTGGTGGCCAACAGTATTGGCACCCCTGCAATTCTGTCAGATAATACTCAGTGTCTTCCTGAAAATGATTGCAATCACAAATTATTTGCTATTTTTATCTTCATTTAATTTGCTTGCAAGGAAAAACACAAAAGCTAATGAAGCAAAAATCAAATCATTGATCATTTCACACAAAACTCCAAAAATGGGCCAGACAAAAGTATTGGCACCCTCAGCCTAATACTTGGTTGCACAACCTTTAGCCAAAATAACTGCGAACAACCGCTTCCGGTAACCATCAATGAGTTTCTTACAATGCTCTGCTGGAATTGTAGACCATTCTTCTTTGGCAAACTGCTCCAGGTCCCTGATATTTGAAGGGTGCCTTCTCCAAACTGCCATTTTGAGATCTCTCCACAGGTGTTCTACGGGATTCAGATCTGGACTCATTGCTGGCCACCTTAGAAGTCTCCAGTGCTTTCTCTCAAACCATTTTATAGTGCTTTTGGAAGTGTGTTTTGGGTCATTGTCCTGCTGGAAGACCCATGACCTCTGAGGGAGACCCAGCTTTCTCACACTGGGCCCTACATTATGCTGCAAAATTTGTTGGTAGTCTTCAGACTTCATAATGCCATGCACACGGTCAAGCAGTCCAGTGCCAGAGGCAGCAAAGCAACCCCAAAACATCAGGGAACCTCCGCCATGTTTGACTGTAGGGACCGTGTTGTTTTCTTTGAATACCTCTTTTTTTTTTCCTGTACACTCTATGTTGATGGTTTTTCCTAAAAAGCTCGACTTTTGTCTCATCTGACCAGAGAACATTCTTCCAAAACGTTTTAGGCTTTCTCAAGTAAGTTTTGGCAAACTCCAGCCTGGTTTTTTTATGTCTCGGGGTAGGAAGTGGGGTATTCCTGGATATCCTACCATACAGTCCCTTTTCATTCAGACGCCGACGGATAGTACGGGTTGACACTGTTGTACCCTCGGACTGCAGGGCAGCTTGAACTTGTTTGGATGTTAGTCGAGGTTCTTTATCCACTATCCGCACAATCTTGCGTTGAAATCTCTTGTCAATTTTTCTTTTCCTTCCACATCTAGGGAGGTTAGCCACAGTGCCATGGGCTTTAAACTTCTTGATGACACTGCACACGTAAGACACAGGAACATTCAGGTCTTTGGAGATGGACTTGTAGCCTTGAGATTGCTCATGCTTCCTCACAATTTGGTTTCTCAAGTCCTCAGACAGTTCTTTGGTGTTCTTTCTTTTCTCCATACTCAATGTGGTACACACAAGGACACAGGACAGAGGTTGAGTCAACTTTAATCCATGTTAACTGGCTGCAAGTGTGATTTAGTTATTGCCAACACCTGTTAGGTGTCACAGGTAAGTTACAGGTGCTGGTGATTACATGAATTAGAGAAGCATGACATGATTTTTCAAACAGTGCCAATACTTTTGTCCACCCCTTTTTTAGGTTTGGTGTGGAATTATATCCATTTTGGCTTTAGGTCAATTCTTTTTGTGTTTTTTCATTGAAGACAAATTAAATGAAGATAATAATACCAAAGAATTTGTGGATTGCAATCATTTTCAGGAAGAAACGGAGTATTATCTGACAGAATTGCAGGGGTGCCAATACTTTTGGCCACCACTGTATGGCATGATACAGCACACTACATGTAATACTACATGTGTTAAAAATAAAATACAATAAAATAGGGCACACACAAATATAAATACAATTCAATACATCATATAATTGTGGATATAAATAAATAAACAAGGCTCATGAGTATAACCAGGCAAGTGACCCAAGATCTACTCTAAAAAGGAAAGTAATATCAAACCTAAATCTTTTTATATTACTTTCCTTTTTAAGAGTAGATCATTGGGTCACTTACCTGGTTATACTCATGAGCCTTGTTTATTTATAGCCACATTTATATGATGTATTGAATTGTATTTATATTTGTGTGTCCTATTTTATTGTATTTCATTTTTAACACATATAGTATTACATGTAGTGTGCTGTATCATGCCATATGTTAATAAAGGCTAATTTGAGTTTTATTATTTTTTATTATTCATGATTTTTATGGTTTATTATATACAGCACGGTGGCTCAGTGGATAGCACTACAGCATTGCAGCGCTGGAGTCCTGGGTTCGAATCCCACCAAGGACAACATCTGCAAGGAGTTTGTATGTTCTCCCTGTGTTTGCGTGGGTTTCCTCCGGGTACTCCGGTTTCCTCCCACACTCCAAAGACATACAGATAGGGAATCTAGATTGTGAGCCCCATCGGGGACAGCGACAATAATGTGTGCAAACTGTAAAGCGCTGTGGAATATGTTAGCGCTATATAAAAATAAAGATTATTATTTATTAAAGATTATTATATATATCATATATTTTTTTATATATATATTTTGTATTTATACATACTCTTGTCCTACCGGTTTGCCATCCCGCCATTCCCTAGTTTTCTGTTTTTTTTCATTTATCCGGATGGTCTGTCATCCACATTCTAGGTGATATCATAATATTAATTATTTGGGATATTACTACTATTTATATCTTTTTATTATTCATTTTATAGATATTGTTGATATCCCCTTGTGCTCTTCTAGGATTCTGCAGCTGTCAGATTGGAGCCTGACAGACTATTCATGGATTACAGCACAAACTCTCCTGCCAAACTGAAGACTCCACTTGCCACGAATACAATCTCAGCCATTTGTGGAGAGGGAATACTCACCCAAGGGCAGTCTCTCCCACTGAGCTTTAGAGTTCTTTAAGCTTCACTGGACAAAGACTGTCAAGATGTTCAGCACAACCACAGTGATACCACAGTCTCATCTCACAACTGAGTTCCGGCTTCTGCTCAGCCTGCCAACCACGGTAGACCTTCATTGGCTCTGCTCGGGTAGCTGCTTTAACACTTTGGGGAATGGGTTGTCTTTGAAAGAACAGGGCCAGTCATGACTGTTTCCTCACACGTGTTACCCGTCTGGTCTGCGTCTGGTCACACGTGTTACCTGTCAGGTAACTAGGTTCAGGCATTGGCAGCTTCGGGTCCAGGGGGTGAGGTTCAGGCACTGACCATTCCGGGACCAGGCAACAAGATACAGACACTGGCCGCTCCGGGACCAGGGGACTACGGATACAGGTTTGGCCACACTGGGACCAGGGGACTTTGGGTACACAATTGATCACACTGGGACCAGGGATACAGATTCAGGACACTGGCTGCATCGGGACTAGGGGACCTCACAACTCACTAGCTGTAAGCCTTGCTAACTAATTGAATACGTTGCTTGGTAACTCCATAGGGGAGAGGTAGTCTTTCACAAAAGATGCCTCCCAGTTATTGGCTGCTGGGAGCCATCTTGCAGATGTACTACTTATGCTAAATGCATCTCATCAAAAAGCTGAGGGCATTAAGCAAAATGCACTCGCAGGCCCTTTAAGAACGGGGGGTGCGCACCACTGAGAACTGCGGAGCACATACCAGGAAGCAGTAAGTGACAGGGAGCAGGAGAACGCCAGGACAGTGAGTAAGCCGGAGTCCCTGCATGGAGAAAGGGACACCATACAGGGGCACCGGTAGCAGCGCTACAAAGTACAGAATAAGTAATGGAATGTACAGTCGTATCCAAAAGTTTTAAGACTGACACAAATTTTGGTTTTCACATTTTTCTGCTTCAGTTTTTTTTAGATCTTTTTGGCCTCTTTCACACATCAGGCTTTTTGAATCAGGCGCGATCCGGCGTGTTTCTAAAAAAACGGATCCGGTAGCGGATGCGTTTTTTTAGCATTGACTTACATTAGCGCCGGATCGCGCCTGATGTCACTGCGTTGCATCCGTTTTTGGCCGGATCCGTCGGAATCTCTCTCTCTCTCGTCAATGCTGGTAGTTTATGACAATTTCTGCAATTTTTTTGTTGGTTATTGAGCATTGACCACAAGTTCTCATAGGGATTGAGATCTGGGGACGTTCCTGGCCATGGATCCAAAATGTGAAAGTTTTGTTCACTGTGCCACTTAGTTATCACTTTTGCCTATGAAATGGTCTCCATCATGCTGGAAAAAACCATCATCACCACATTGGTCCTGGATAGTTGGGAGAAGACGTTTAGATCCTATTATTTATTTATGGCAGTCTTATTAGGCAAAATTGTAAGTGAGCCCCCATCCATGGATGGAAAGCGATCCCACACATGAATAGTCTCAGGAAGCTTTACTGTTGTCATGACACAAGTCAATCTTAGGCTGCTTTCACATTAGCGTCTGAGAGCGCAGCGTCTGCGGCGCAAAGTAGCGCATGTGCCATGCGCCCCTATCTTTATAATGGGGGGCGCATGTTCATGCGCGTGTATGCGTTATGTTGCGTTATTGGAAGCATGTGTCGTGTGGGCGTGTGCGACGTCTCCTCCAGAACGCAACATATTGCATTTTTTTTGCGTCGTCATTTCTTAAAAAAGACGCATGCGCCCGCCTGCGCACAGAATGCGCCGAAAAAACACATTACAGTCTATGGGGGCGCATATGGGTGCACCGAGATGCGCACTACAGCGTTACCGTGCGCATGCGCTTTTAGAGGTAACAAGTCTCCGGACAGTCTAGACATCTTCTGACCACCCCCCAGACCAAGATAAATAAATATAGGGGGTTGGCATTGTTCCAATTCACAATTCTACAGACTCTGGAGAAGAAGACAGAACACCTTTGTGACAGGACTGAACACCTTTGGACAATGTAAGTATACCAGCTAATGGATGTTTGGATTTTTGGTTTATTCTAGCAGTGTGTAATTTTATTTTTGCATTTCATCCTGCAGAATTAATACCACAGGAACAAGGAGGATCATGCCTTCAAGCCATGAAAATTCCCAGAGTGGACAGCCCAGTGAAGTGAGTATATTATCTATTGATCTTTCAATAATCACTGTCACTTGTACACGTGTCCAATTTTTTGTTTGCTTCACAGAGCTCTTCAAGTGTTGATGACCCACAGGGGCAGGCATGGGCATACCCAGGATCAAAACTAGGGGGGGCAAGCCAATGTCGCATCTTATACAGGTTAAATCATATACACTGTACATTATCCTGCATATTAGGTATGGAGCATTAGAACTGTTGTATATTGTATAATACAGCAGTGTATGCGACACTACGCTGTATATACCATATATTATACATGGCAGTCGCGCTCATGTCAGGAGCGGCACCAGCAAGTCCGAGGATTGCAGTGCGATCCTCGCATGAGTTATACGGCCGTCTGTCTATGCCCTTGTTATAATAATACTGAAATATTAATCTATTATTAAAGTATTAAGGAGCTCACAAGTAAAAAAAAAGCCCCCTACCTCCTCCTGTCCTACACCCACACCCCAACAGCCCATCGTCTCACATGCACCCCTTAGTGTTCTGTCCCACTGACCCCACAATACCCCCATCCTCTCACATGCACCCCTCAGTGCTCTGTTGCCCCTCCCCCACTTCAGCCCCCACAATACCACATCCTCTCACTTTAACCCCCCCAGTGCCCTAGCCCCCACAATACCCCATCCTCTCACATTAACCCCCCCAGTGCCCTAGCCCCCACAATACCCCATACTCTTACATTGACCCAGTGCCTGTACACCTCCCCCACAATACCCCATCCTCTCACATTAACCCCCCCAGTTCCCTAGCGCCCACAATACCCCCATCCTCTTACATTCACCCCAGTGCCCTGTACCCCTCCCCCACAATACCCCCATCCTCTCACATTAACCCCCCCAGTGTCCTAGCCCCCACATACCCCATCCTCTCACATTACCCCTGTGCGCCATCCCCCACAATATCCCGATCCTCTCACATCCACCCCAGTGCCCTGTACCCCCTCCCCCACAATACCCCCATCTTCTCACATTCCCCCCACAGTGACCATGACATGCCTGAGCTGAATGAATTTAATAAATTCCATCCCCACTTACCAATGAAGCTTGCAGGCAGTGGCTGAGGCAGGAGCAGGAAGTGTCCAGTGTATGCACACAGAGGGCACTAGGACCCAGTGTGGCTGAGACAACCAGAGCCTGCAGGGCAGAAAGTGAAACTACAGCTGCTACAGCCAGGAAGAAGCTCCTCTGGTGAGACAGCAGCTCCGTGCACTGCGCACACAGACAGGCACTGCAACCTGAGGCAGAGGGAGCCGGCATTGTGCTGCTCTCTCCGCTCTCTTTCATTGTGTGCCCCTGCTTCTAGGGAGGGGCAAGTGCCCCCCCCTGCCCCACGGTGGGTACGCCCATGGGGGCAGGCAACTCGGGGCCAAGCAGTGGTGGCAACACGGAGTGTAAGTATTTTTTATTTTTTAAAACTTTTATCTTTCAAACATTAATGTCTTTCTTTCAATTCTAGGTTCCACAACGGGACGAGTAGGAGGACGTCAACAACGACCTCCTCATCACATCTGTCCATGAGCGCGTTCCACTGTGGGACACCCATGATCCCCTGCATTCCGACGCAGTGGCTACCCGGCGGCTGTGGAACGAGGTGGCAAAATCACTGTGGGATGGATGGGACAATGCCTCAGCTAGGGGTCAAAAATGACTTTTGTAAGTATTGCAACAACGCTGCAGTGAAACAGTAGGCCGGAATCACACAACCGTGTTTGATGTGATGAACTCCTGTGAGTTTCTTGCATCACACACATGGTTGTGTGATCCCTGCCCAAAATGCAATTTTAAACAATTTTTTTTTCCTTTCACAGTGAAGAAAGTCAAAACTAGATGGTGTTCCATGAAGGACCGCTTTAATCGGGACCTCAGGCAGGAAGGCCAGGTTAGAAGCGGTGCTGGTGCAAGGACAAGGAAGTACAAGTACCATCGGCTCCTCAGCTTCCTGAGACCGGTCCTTGCATGACGAGTATAAGTATTTTGATGTTGTATTCCATTGTGTTGTGTAACCTTATCGGAATATTTATTTTCCACAGGAGTTGGCGAATGTACAAATTGAACTTTTGGGATACTAATATTTTCATTTTCCTCTTTTCACAGAACCCATAGCAGCACCGTACAACCTGGACCGGCATCTAGAGCGGTCCCTCATGTCACGCCATCTGACCCGTCCCAGCCATCCCACAGCAATGCGGTAAGTATGCCTGCATCACAGTCTGGAGAATCGGCAGCCGGTCCATCCGGTCTTCCCCTGTCCCAAATCTCTGTCGCACCTTTTTGGCCTCTTCCCGCCAGCGGCAGCGGGTTTGGGACAGGCCACTCATGCCCGAGTTTTTACATTTGAGCACGGTGTTCCAGAATTGCTACAAGACGCTGGGTGACACAGTGGAAAATGGTTTGTCCAATGTCACCCGTCGTCTAGACGTAATGGCAGCCGAGCTCCAGAGACCGGCAAGACACTTTTTTAGTGCCATAGAGAAGGGCATGTCGGAAAACCTAACACCGGAACTCCAGCTTGCTGTGATGCAGGCCTGCAACGTCGCATATGTCAGTGCTATGCAGCAGACTCGGTTCATGCAGCCACCACCAGCGGCTGCCTTTCCAACACTTCCACAGCTGTCAAGTCTAACTATACCGAGTTCTGCTGCATATCATTGTGCGGCCACAACTTTGTCCACAGCCGCCCAACACCACTACACGATGCCGGGTGCAGAGGACCGCCAATACACGCGTCAAAAAACGCAAACGCATGAAAAACGCATACAAACGCGTGTAAACGCTGCATTTTTAGGCGCATGCGTCGTTAAAAAGGTGCGTTGACATGCGTTTTTACATGCGTTTTTCATTGCGTGCGCAACGTTGTGCACTCAGACACTAATGTGAAAGCAGCCTTACAAGCTGCAATGTCCTTGCCTGTAAAGTGCTTTTTATGCAAAGCAATGATGACTGCACATGTTTATTTGGAGGCTACCATGGTTAATGTTAGACAATGATTTCAAGCACTAGACTTCTTTCAAAACAAGTTGTCTACTATTATAATTGAATCTAAATTATAGATTGACATATGCTTTCTTGTCCTGATTTATACTTTCCCTTGAGCTAATAAAATCACTGAAATTATGTAAACAGGTCATTATGTGACACGGCTAAAATTAGTGGTAATTTCTCTTGTGATTAAATTATTTTTTTTACACCAAGGAATGACCTTGAAATTCATTGGATTGCTCTTCATACCAAGCTTGAGTTAATGCAAATTGCCACTATGAAAACTGAAGCAGCAAACTTTAGGCCACATTTGTATGTTCACAGTCACCCAACTGTTCTATGTACATTATGTCTATGAAACGGTCCTTAAAGTTAGACATACAATTTACTTTTTTTATTTTTGGGTCTAAAAGTTAAAATCCAGAAATACACACAGTATATTGCACTTATTGTAAGGATATAGCTAAACATAAAAAATAATAGCTTAATTTTAAGGTTTTGGCAACTGCTGCTCCACAAACTGAAACTGATCCCTCGTTAGAAGTACACCAAAGACTTCAAGTCGCCTATTACACAATGTACTTACCATCAACAATGGCTTTTTTATCTCTTGCATTATTTTTCTTGCTACCAATTTGTGTATAAATAGCAATGACAAGTGTCACGAACCTCACATAAAAAAATCATCACAACTGCAATCATGCTTCAAGTCAAAGCAGCCATCGTACTCCTCCTCTGCTTCCAGTGCCAGGCTGTAGATTTACAAGTGCAAGACAATTTTGATGAGGAAGGGGTAAGAAAAATTTACTATTTTTCCGTCATGTACAAGAATATAACTACTATAATACCAGCTCCTATATACAAGAATATAACTACTATAATACTGCCCCTATGTACAAGAATATAGCTACTATAATACTGCCCCATGTACAAGAATATAACTACTATAATACTGCCCCCTATGTACAAGAATATAACTAATATAATACTGCCCCTATGTACAAGAATATAACTACAATAATACTGCCCCTATGTACAAGAATATAACTACTATAATACTGCCCCTATGAACAAGAATATAACTACTATAATACTGCCCCATGTACAAGAATATAACTACTATAATACTGCTCCTATGTACAAGAATATAACTACTATAATACTGCTCCTATGTGCAATATAACTACTATAATACTGCTCCTATGTACAAGAATATAACTACTATAATACTGCTCCCTATGTACAAGAATATACTATAATACTGCCCCCTATGTACAAGAATATAACTACTATAATACTGCCCCCTATGTACAAGAATATAACTACTATAATACTGCTCCTATGTGCAATATAACTACTATAATACTGCTCCTATGTACAAGAATATAACTACTATAATACTGCTCCCTATGTACAAGAATATACTATAATACTGCCCCCTATGTACAAGAATATAACTACTATAATACTGCCCCTATGTACAAGAATATAACTACTATAATACAGCTCCCTATGTACAAGAATATAACTACTATAATACTGCTCCCTATGTACAAGAATTAACTACTATAATACTGCCCCTATGTACAAGAATATAACTACTATAATACTGTCCCTATATACAAGATATAACTACTATAATACTGCTCCTATGTACAAGAATATAACTGCTATAATACTGCCCCTATGTACAAGAATATAACTACTATAATACTGCCCCCTATGTACAAGAATATAACTACTATAATACTGCCCTATGTACAAGAATATAACTACTATAATACTGCCCCTATGTACAAGAATATAACTACTATAATACTGCCCCTATGTACAAGAATATAACTACTATAATACTGCTCCCTATGTACAAGAATAACTACTATAATACTGCTCCCTATGTACAAGAATATAACTACTATAATACTGCCCCTATGTACAAGAATATAACTACTATAATACTGCCCCTATGTACAAGAATATAACTACTATAATACTGCCCCTATGTACAAGAATATAACTACTATAATACTGCCCCTATGTACAAGAAATAACTACTATAATACTGCCCCTATGTACAGAAATAACTACTATAAACTGCCCCTATGTACAGAATAACTACTATAATACTGCCCCCTATGTACAAGAATATAACTACTATAATACTGCCCCTATGTACAAGAATATAACTACTATAATACTGCTCCTATGTGCAATATAACTACTATAATACTGCCCCTATGTACAAGAATATAATTACTATAATACTTCCCCAATCCCCAATGTATAAGAAAATTACTATAATACTGTTCTTATGGGCAGCATGGTGTCTCAGTGGTCCTTGGTTCAAATCCCACCAAGGACAACATCTGAAAGGAGTTTGTATGTGTTCCCCATGTTTGCATGAGTTTCCTCTGGATTCTCCGGTTTCCTCCCACATTCCACAGATAGGGAATCTAGATTGTGAGCCCTAGTGGGGACAGTGATGAGGATGTCTGTAAAGCACTGTGTAATTAATGGTACTATACAAGTGAGTAAAATAAATAAATACATGTAGAAATATATAAGTACTATAATACTGCCCCATGTCTTCAAGTATTCAGTATCAACCTTTGTTGCTGCTGTCTCCACAGATTCTGGGTAAGTGGTTTGGTATCATGGCAGCATCAAATTGTCCTGCGTTTAATTTAATGAAGATGGACATGACGATGCCGATCATTATATATGCTAAGAAAGACAATACCGTGAAAAGAAGCATAGCTTTCAAAACGTAAGTGGTCATCACACAATGAAGCAGAAGAATGATTTGTGGATACATTGATGATGTATTATTACCATATTTCTTTATTTCCTTACTTTGTTTAGACATCAGGGATGCCAGCAGATGGATTCCACCATGGAGACTGTGGAAAGTGGGCACTACACATACAAGTCAGGTTAGTCTCTTCTGCATCGTACTATCATTTTCACCTCTTATCTACTGTGATTATATAGGACTGCACCTTTACTTGCATATGACAATGACTCCCATCGTTTCTGCACAGTGCAAGGAGATAATGAGGTCATGATCCTGAAAACAGATTATACATTATTCGCTATGGAATACACGAAGTCCAACCATGGGGGAATAGACTGCATAACCTTGGATCTGTATGGTAAGGGACACACTACAGTGGTACAAGCCACTGACCCTTGGTTATCAAGGGGTTAAATCTGATATAAGGGCCCGGCTCTCCGCCAGCTGCAGCTGAAGACTCAAGGTGCGTGCCCTCAGCCCTGGCATCTGCCCAGGAATAAAACTGCCCTGTAGTGCACCCATAGAAATCAATGCTAAGATAGCAGTGAGCTGCTGGGCGGACGTGTCCCAGGCTGCCATGTAACTGGTTTTAATGGTTTTCTTTCCTCAGGACGAACAACGGAGCTGCCAGAGAAGATAACTAAGGCATTCATGATGGGCGTCCACGCTATGGGCCTCAAGGACGAGGATTCACTGACATTACCAGGAGAAGGTGCAGAGGAAATGGGGACACGGGCTGTGACTGGGATCTATGGGATATAGGACAGTAATATGGGATGTATGGATATAGGACAGTAATATGGGATGTATGGATATAGGACAGTAATATGGGATGTACGGATATAGGACAGTAATATGGGATGTACGGATATAGGACAGTAATATGGGATGTACGGATATAGGACAGTAATATGGGATGTACGGATATAGGACAGTAATATGGGATGTGCGGGATATAGGACAGTAATATGGGATGTATGGGATATAGGACAGTAATATGGGATGTATGGGATATAGGATAGTAATATGGGATGTATGGGATATAGGAAGATATGGGATATAGGACAGTAATATGGGATGTATGGGATATAGGACAGTAATATGGGATGTATGGGATATAGGACAGTAATATGGATGTATGGGATATAGGACAGTAATATGGGATGTATGGATTAGGACAGTAATTATGGGATTAGGATAGAGTAATATGGGATTGGATATAGGACAGTAATATGGGATGTAGGATATTAGGACAGTAATATGGATGTCGGGATATAGGACAGTAATATGGGATGTAGGGATATAGGACAGTAATATGGGATGTGGATATAGAGTAATATGGGATGTATGGGATGATGATATAGGAAGTAATATGGGATGAGGTATAGGACAGTAAAGGAGTAGGATATAGGACAGTAATATGGGATGTAGGGATATAGGACAGTAAATATGGAGATGGTATAGGACAGTAATATGGGATGTAGGTATAGGACAGTAATATGGGATGTAGGATATAGGACAGTATAATGGATTTGGGATAGGACAGATATGGGATGTATGGGATAACAGAAGATATGGATAGGTATGATGATGGATATATGGATTATGGGATATAGGACGTAATATGGTAGGGATGTATGGATATAGGACAGTAATATGGGATGTATGGATATAGGACAGTAATATGGGATGGGTAAGGATATAGGACATAATATGGATGTAGGATATGGACAGTAATATGGGATGTATGGGATATAGGACAGTATATGGGATGTATAGGATATAGGATGTATATATGGAGATATGGATTAGGAAGTATATGGAAGTATGGGATGTATGGAATAGAGTAATATGGGATGTATGGAATATAGGAAGTATGGATATGGGATTAGGACAGTAATATGGGATGTATGGATATAGGACAGTAAATGGGATGTAGGGATAGACAGTAATATGGGATGTATGGGATATAGGACAGTAATGATGTGGGATAAGGCATAATATGGATGTAGGGATATAGGACAGTATATGGGATGTATGGATATAGGAGAGTAATTAGGATATAGGATATGGAAAATTAGGGACTGTATATGGTATATAGGACAGTAATATGGGATGATGTGGATATAGGACAGTAATATGGGATGTATGGGATATAGGACAGTAATATGGGATGTATGGGAATAGGACAGTAATATGGGATGTATGGATATAGGACAGTAATATGGATGTAGGATATAGGACAGTAATATGGGATGTAGGATATAGGACAGTAATATGGGATATAGGACAGTAATATGGGATGTAAATAGGAATGATATAGCAGTATATGAGGACAGTAATATGGGATTGGGATATAGGAAGTAATATGGGATGTATGGAATAGACAGAATATGGGATGTATGGGATTGACAGTAATATGGATGTATGGATATAGGACAGTAATATGGATGTATGGGATATAGGACAGTAATATGGGATGTACGGGATATAGGACAGTAATATGGGTGTACGGATATAGACAGTAATAGGGATGTATGGATATAGGACAGTAATATGGATGTATGGATATAGGACAGTAATATGGGATGATGGCGTATATAGGAAGTAATGGATATGGGAATAGGAAGGAATTATGGGATTATGGGAATATATGGGATATGATGAGATATGGGAATAGAAGTATGGGATGTGGGATATAGGACAGTATATGGGATGTATGGGATATAGGACAGTAATATGGATGTAGGATATAGGACAGTAATATGGGATATGGGATATAGGACAGTAATATGGGATGTATGGGATATAGGACAGTAATATGGGATGTATGGATATAGGACAGTATATGGGATGTACGGATATAGGACAGTAATATGGGATGTATGGGATATAGGACAGTAATATGGGATGTATGGGATATAGGACAGTAATATGGGATGTATGGGATATAGGACAGTAATATGGGATGTATGGATATAGGACAGTATAGGATGTAGGATATAGGACAGTAATATGGGATGTATGGGATATAGGACAGTAATATGGATGTATGGATATAGGACAGTAATATGGGATGTATGGGATATAGGACAGTAATATGGGATGTATGGGATATAGGACAGTAATATGGGATGTATGGGATATAGGACAGTAATATGGATGTATGGGATATAGGACAGTAATATGGGATGTATGGATATAGGACAGTAATATGGGATGTAGGATATAGGACAGTAATATGGAATGATGGACAGTAATATGGATGTAGAGATATAGGACAGTAATATGGGATGTAGGATATAGGACAGTAATATGGGATGTATGGGATATAGGACAGTAATATGGGATGTATGGATATAGGACAGTATATGGGAGTATGGATATAGGACAGTAATATGGATGTATGGGATATAGGACAGTAATATGGGATGTAGGGATATAGACAGTAATATGGGATGTAGGATATAGGACAGTAATATGGGATGTATGGGATATAGGACAGTAATATGGGATGTATGGGATATAGGACAGTAATATGGGATGTATGGATATAGGACAGTAATATGGGATTATGGATATAGGACAGTAATATGGATGTAGGATATAGGACAGTAATATGGATTATGGATATAGGACAGTATAGGGATGTACGGATATAGGACAGTAATATGGGATGTATGGGATATAGGACAGTAATATGGGATGTATGGGATATAGGACAGTAATATGGGATGTATGGGATATAGGACAGTAATATGGGATGTATGGGATATAGGACAGTAATATGGGATATATGGGATATAGGACAGTAATATGGGATGTAGGGATATAGGACAGTAATATGGGATGTATGGGATATAGGACAGTAATATGGGATATATGGGATATAGGACAGTAATATGGGATTATGGGATATAGGACAGTAATATGGGATGTAGGATATAGGAAGTAATATGGGATGTACGGGTATAGGACAGTAATATGGGATTATGGGATATAGGACAGTAATATGGATGTATGGGATATAGGACAGTAATATGGGATGTAGGATATAGGACAGTAATATGGGATGTACGGATATAGGACAGTAATATGGATGTAGGATATAGGACAGTAATATGGGATGTAGGGATATAGGACAGTAATATGGGATGTATGGGATATAGAACTGTAATATGGGATGTAGGGATATAGGACAGTAATATGGGATGTAGGGATAAGGAAGTAATATGGGATGTATGGGATATAGGACAGTAATATGGGATGTATGGGATATAGGAAGTAATATGGGATGTATGGGATATAGGACAGTAATATGGTGGATATAGGACAGTAATATGGGATGTATGGGATATAGGACAGTAATATGGGATTATGGGATATAGGACAGTAATATGGGATGTATGGGATATAGGACAGTAATATGGGATGTATGGGATATAGGACAGTAATATGGGATGTACAGGATATAGGACAGTAATATGGGATGTATGGGATATAGGACAGTAATATGGAATATATGGATATAAGTAGGAATATAGGATGTACGGATGGATATAGGATATAACTTTAATTTCACAATGTCTGAGACTCTCCTGGTTTTACTCTTTTCTCAGCTGAATGTGAGGTGAAAGAAAATTAGGTAAGTTTATGGAATGAGCTTCTGTCTTGGGACGAATATAAATCAGAATCCTACAATGTCAACAGCGGAGTGACAATGATGATAGTCCAGTCATTGGAACAGATCGTCAGTCATTATAACAGGAGGCCACCACTGGAAGCTATAAGGCCCCTGGAGAGAAGGGCCCAGCAAATATTTAATTAGGCTTTTCTCCTGCCCTGAAATTGGGAAGGAAGAAGTAGGAAATAATGCAAAATCAAAGGGGCGAGGTGTAAAGAAAAAGAAGAACCTCTGGTATCGCGGGCTTGTGGTGTAGTGGCATGACCAGCACTAACCTAGAGCCCCCTCACCTATAAGCACCCCTCAGAGTCGTCCTACAGGGGCTGTATCATAGAAGTGCATCTGAGTCAATTGTTTCTACCAATATTGACTGTGTGAAGAGCAAAAACTCCAGGATCAACCACCTCTGACCTTCTGTCCTATTTATGTTTTACAGAGATTGCACCAAGCAAACCCATCACATCCCCCGAAAATCACACCCCGCATCTCACTATATCCTAATCTCCAAGATTCATGCTAATGAAATAAAACCAAAGAAAGCAAAGCATTGTCTCCTGTATGATGTATCTTAGCCCATCGTGTGTGATACTGTCTGCATAACTATGAATCTGCCGAGCCGTATATCTAATCCTATCCTGTGTTATACTGTCTGTTGAGCCGTGTATCTAATCTAATCGTGTCATACTGTCTGTTGAGCTGTGTATCTAAACCTATCCTGTGTGTTACAGTCTGCTGAGCTGTGTATCTAATCCTACCCTGTGTGATACTGTCTGCTGAGCGTGTATCTAATCCTATGCTGTGTGTATTGTCTGCTGAGCTGTGTATCTAATCCTGTCCTGTGTGATACTGCCTGCTGAGCCGTGTATCTAAACCTATCCTGTGTGTTACAGTCTGCTGAGCTGTGTATCTAATCCTATCCTGTGTGATACTGTCTGCTGAGCTGTGTATCTAAACCTATCCTGTGTGTTACAGTCTGCTGAGCTGTGTATCTAATCCTACCCTGTGTGATACTGTCTGCTGAGCCATGTATCTAATCCTATGCTGTGTGATATTGTCTGCTGAGCTGTGTATCTAATCCTGTCCTGTGTGATACTGCCTGCTGAGCTGTGTATCTAATCTTATCCTGTGTGATACTGTCTGCTGAGCTGTGCATCTAATCCTATCCTGTTTGTTACTGCCTGCTGAGCTGTGTATCTAATCCTATCCTGTGTGATACTGTATGCTGAGCTGTGTATCTAATCTTATCATGTGATACTGTTTGATGAGCTGTGTATCTAATCTCATCGTGTGATACTGTGCTGAGCTGTATTTCTAATCCTGTCCTGTTTGTTACTGCCTGCTGAGCTGTGTATCTAATCCTATCCTGTGTGATACTGTCTGCTGAGCTGTGTATCTATGCCTGGTTTTTACATACATCAGTGGGGCAGATGATCAGAGTTGTTAGTCCTGCGTGCATTGCTGGGAGTTGTTTCACTTGGGTTGGACATTACAGTTGTTGGCTTTTCTGCAATACTCACAGCTTACAATTTAGCAGAACTACAAGCACCAGCATACCCAGCTTATTCCACAGCAGCCAAGGAAGTGTAAGTTGCCTAAATCTGATACAGTAAGATGTATATCTTTGTACCGTGTTAGCCAGTAGATAGAAAAATATTTAATTGAGAGTCCTCAGTGGTTGATACCTTTTAATGGCTAACTGAAAGATGGTAACAAATTGCAAGCTTTCGAGACTACTCAGGTCTCTTCATCAGGCTAAACTAATACAAAATCTGAAGAATCACATATTTATACACAACACAGCACAGAAATAATGCAATAGGTAAGACAAGTGACGTAAAGCAGAACTGTCATTATGGGAGATAGAGATGAACATAATATTGGAACAGTTCATAGATAAGGAGTGTGAAGTTTTATTGCCCTCTGATTGGGGTCTGGTAATGTTTTGTGATGTTTTCACAGGGTCTTTGGAGTAAATTCCTTAATTGATGTAAAACGTCATAAATCCGTGTGACAGGTTCATTCCAGCATTAAGAGTGTCAAAGGTCACCATCAGTTTGTATTCGCAAACTCTTCTGTGTCTTTGAGATGTGAAGCTACCTTTCAATACAAGTAATTTCATATCCCACATGCTATGACCAGGGGAAGAAAAATGTTTTGCCACATGTTTTGATGGTGACCTTTGGCACTCTTAATGCTGGAATGAACCTGTCACACGGATTTATGACGTTTTACATCAATTAAGGAATTTACTCCAAAGACCCTGTGAAAACATCACAAAACATTACCAGACCCCAATCAGAGGGAAATAAAACTTTCACACTCCTTATCTATGAACTGTTCCAATATTTATGTTCATCTCTATCTCCCATAATGACAGTTCTGCTTTACGTCACTTGTCTTACCTATTGCATTGTTTCTGTGCTGTGTTGTGTATAAATATGTGATTCTTCAGATTTTGTATTAGTTTGCCTGATGAAGAGACCTGAGTAGTCTCGAAAGCTTGCAATTTGTTACCATCTTTTCAGTTAGCCATTAAAAGGTATCAACCACTGAGGACTCTCAACTCTAAATATTTGCCTAAATCTGGACACTCAGTGCCTATAACATGAGGATACCCCCAAAACATATCATGGTAGTGCAGTGCTGGTGCTAGCTCCCCCCAGCAGCGACTCTCGGCTGTGCCCTCCCCGTCCCCCGCTCTCACCGGCTTCAGGTTAAAGTTGGCTACAGTCTATCTTTTCTATTGGACTTTCTTTTGGCTTCTTGTTCTTTTGTCCCCATGTGTAAAGAGGGGCGCACAGGATGACAAGGAATAGGGCCACTTTTGGGGTTGACATGACTTGTGTCGGAAGTAGAATGAAGAGTTCTCCACTCACAGTCCCAGCACAAAGCTATGCTCACAGCTGGTGTTTGCTACTGTTTGTGGAGCTGATTATCTAATCCCATCCTGTGTGACTGTGTCTGCTGAGCTATGTATCTAATCCAATCCGAAGTGATACTGTTTGCCGAGCTATGTATCTAATCCAATACTGTGTGATTCTGTCTGCGGAGCTGTGTATCTAATCCCATCCTGTGTGATTCTGTCTGCGGAGCTGTGTATCTAATCCCATCCTGTGTGATACTGTCTGCTGAGATGTGTATCTAATCCCATCTGGTGATACTGTCTGCTGAGCCGTGTATCTAATCCTATCCTGTGTGATACTGTCTGCTGAGATGTATCTAATCCCATCCTGTGTGATACTGTCTGCTGAGCCGTGTATCTAATCCCATCCTGTGTGATACTGTCTGCTGAGATGTGTATCTAATCCCATCCTGTGTGATACTGCTGCTGAGCTGTGTATCTAATCCTATCACTGCCTGTATCTAGCTAAGCATAGCTCTATTTTATTGTGAAGTCTAGTGAAAAACAACAAGAACATCTAATTTTTGATCTTTAGGATAAACTTTTGCTTCCTGGTTAATGATTTTGAGTAAATAGAAGTCAGTGTTCAAAGGTGAAAGTGACAGAGAGAGAAAGTCACTGACAAAACCTTCCACTGAGGACATGAAAGAGCGTGGGGGAAGATTTAATATACTGAAAGCTGATGTCACAAGTACCAAGACACCCCAAGTGTCAGTGTCATTATCCTATACTCCGAGTGTCAGTTTCATTATATTGTACCCCGAATGTCAATGTCGCTATCCTCAATCCCGAGAGTCTGTGTCATTATACAGTACCTTATGCTGTTCTCCGTGTCTCATTACCCTGTAACCCGAGCATCAGTGTTATTATCCCGTATCCTGAGTGTCAGTGTCATTATCCTGTACCCCGAGTGTCATTATCCAGTACCTTGAGTTTCGGTACTTTATCCTGTACCCTGAGTGTCATCATTATCCAGTACCATGAGTGTCATTATCCCGTAACCCAAGTGTCAGCGTCATTGTCCTGTACCCCAAATGTCAGCATCATTATCCTGTACCTCAAATGTCAGCATCCTTATCCTGTACCTCAAATGCTAGCGTCATTGTCCTGCACCCCAAGTGTCAGCTTCATTATCCTGCACCCCAAGCGTCAGTGTCATTATCCTGCACCCCAAATGTCAGCGTCATTATCCTGTGCCCCAAGTGTCAGCATTATTATCCTGTACCCCAAGTGTTAGCGTCATTATCCTGTACCCCAAGTGTTAGCGTCATTATCCTGTGCCCCAAGTGTCAGCGTCATTATCCTGCACCCCAAGTGTCAGCGTCATTATCCTGTACCCCAAGTGTCAGCGTCATTATCCTACACCTCAAGTGTCAGCGTCATTATCCTGCACCCCAAGTGTCAGCGTCATTATCCTGTACCCCAAGTGTCAGCGTTATTATCCTGCACCTCTAGTGTCAGCGTCATTATCCTGCACCTCAAGTGTCAGCGTCATTATCCTGTACCCCAAGTGTCAGCGTCATTATCCTGTACCGCAAGTGTCAGTGCTATTATCCTGTACCCCAAGTGTCAGTGTCATTATCCTGTACCCCAAATGTCAGCATCATTATCCTGTGCCCCAAGTGTCAGCATTATTATCCTGTACCAAGTGTCAGCATCATTATCCTGTGCCCCAAGTGTCAGCATTATTATCCTGTACCAAGTGTCAGCATCATTATCCTGTACCCCAAGGGTCAGCGTCAATATCCTGTACCCCAAATGTCAGCATCATTATCCTGTGCCCCAAGTGTCAGCATTATTATCCTGTACCAAGTGTCAGTGTCATTATCCTGTACCCCAAGTGTTAGCGTCAATATCCTGTACCCCAAATGTCAGCATCATTATCCTGTACCCCAGGTGTCAGCATTATCCTGTATCCCAAATGTCAGCGTCATTATCCTGTACCCCAAGTGTCAGCATTATTATCCTGTACCCCAAGTGTCAGCATAATTATCCTGTACCCCAAGGGTCAGCATCATTGTCCTGTACATCGAGTGTAAGTGTCGCTGTGCTTGCCTCTCATATCCCGACCTATATTCTGCAGATAACTTTAGGTTCAGGGGTCTTCTAAACTCGCTAACTTTCATAGGTGACACATTTCATTCATTTGCTGCACCCACTGGGGCCCCCGCAGGGTGGGAGGGATCGCCGTGTCGCTTTTATTTGAAGTTCAGATCGATAGACCTTTTTTGCCATTGGTCAGCTTTTGTGATCTAACCCTGAGTCCATCTCCCAGGTAATTTCTTCCCATTACCCAGTTAGGAGCTGACGGGCGGCAGTGAGCAGACCGTGGACATGAAGATTTGCCTGTGTCTCCTGCCCGTTATCCTGGCCTTAGTGACCGGGAGCCCTGTACAGACAGAAGACTTCATCCCAACTCAAGAGAATTTCGATGTGAATGGGGTATGAATCTATAAACTATTAATTACCTTGAGGTTTCATGGACAATCAGCATTTGCCTCCATTGATTTAGTATTTGCCAATTGTGACTCTGGTAAACGTAATACACGGTTTTGTGAACGTGGCAAAAATGTGCTAATATTTATTTTTATCCAAATGTCCCTCTCTCCGCTCTTCTTAGATTTTTGGTAAGTGGTTTGACGTTGCCATCGGTTCCACGTGCAAATGGCTTAAGAAGTACAAGGGCAAATATGACATGGGGACAATAGAGCTGAGTGAAGGCGAGACGGAGAAGGAGATCCAGACCCTCAGCACCAGGATGAGGTACATTAGTATATGGCAACTATGAGGTGCTAAAAAGGGATCCTGAATATTTGCCATGAAAGGTGAACGGAGGAGGGGACATCTGCAATTGCTTCCAGTGCTTAGTCCTTTTATGGCCCCCTAGCGGCAAACTTAGAATACAGCAACCTTAAAGCACATATTAATATTTCTTAATAGACGTGGAACCTGCAAACAAATTTCGGGTACCTATCAGAAGACCGACGTCGCAGGGAAATTTAAGTACTTCAGTGACAGTAAGTTTACCTGTAGATTTCCTCATGCGGCCTGCTGTGACCATTGCGATAACAGCCCTTGTGTCCTCCCTTTAGAATATGGTGCTGAAGTCGTAAATTACATTGTTTTTACCAACTACAATGAATACGCGACTATGTTGATGAGGAAGATCAAGAGAGGGGAGACACCACGACAGTCAAACTGTACGGTGAGTGCACAGGAAGATGGTGCGAGATGCCACAAAGTACACCCAACCAGTCATATAAAGGAGGCCTCCGACAGAACTGCTACACAGCGTAATGGTCGTGATCGGTGGGACCCTCAGTGATCAGACGCTCACCACCTATTCACACAAGGTTTTTGGAAGCACCTCAATGTTTGAAGATAACAGTCACTTTTCTCTCTGAGGACAGGGCGAACCCCAGAGCTCAGGCAGAGCCTCATCGAAGACTTCAAGCAATTTGCTATGGAACAAGGAATTGCAGAGGATTCCATTTTCGTCCTTGAGAATAAAGGTAATTGTCGCACTATTATTATTGTCCCATAAATCTAGGAACTTTCACATGGAAAGCAGAGCGATTAGTAGTGGCCATGAGCCTTAGTTAGTTAAATTGCCATCGCCATTCCTTCATTTATTTTCAGGCCTCCCGTAAAGAAGTTTACAGGTCGTCCCTGAGTTTAGCATTTTCTCCTTTGGGATCTCCCTACCTGTAATGTAGGCTGGATATAAGGTCTATGTTCAGGTATCAGCACAGCTTCATTCCTGGACTAATTTCTCCCTAGTTCCTGACAGACATTAGTTTGTATACATTGCTTTCCCCTTTCTCCTCCTCTGTTGTAGGTGCTCTGTAGAATGCACACCTTCTCCCTGCAGAGTGATGTGTGCTCTCCCTGTGATGTGCATGTGTGATCAGCTCTCCTCGAACATTGGGATTCGCTCCCTCAGTTCTCTGTCTTTCCCTCCCTGCTGCAATCTACAACACCGGATTAGGGAAGCGAGGAGGAGATATAGTGCTGACAAGGCCAGTGCCCGTGTGTTGTCAGTAGTGATGAGCGAGTATGCTCGTTGCTCGGGTTTTCCCGAGCATGCTCGGGTGATCTCTGAGTATTTGGGCATGCTCGGAGATTTAGTATGTGTCGCCGCAGGTGCATGATTTACGGCTGCCAGACAGCCTGAATACATGTGGGGAATGCCTGTTTGTTAGGGAATCCCCACATGTATTCAGGCTGTCTAGCAGCCGCAAATCTTGCAGCTGCACCGACACATACTAAATCTCCGAGCACTTCCAAATACTCGGAGACCACCCGAGCAATGAGCATACTCGCTTATCACTAGTTGCCTGATCTAAGTCAGAAGCAGCAGGACAGCCAGCTATGTGGAGGCACACAGTCTCTACAGTAACAAAATAAGACATTTTAAGGCTACTTTCACACATCAGGTTTTTTGTGTCAGGCCTAATCCGTCGTATACCTGATAGGACGGATCCGGCGCTGATTTTGAAAAATCTGATGCAACGGATCAGTTTTCTTGCCGGATCCGACCTGACCTTTTCAACCCGGAAAATGCAGGTACGCATGTCCGGACCGAGGAGAGAGAGAGAGAGACACCTTGGTTTCCAGAATCCGGATCAGTCTTTTGACGGATTGCACAAAAGACTGGTTCGGTACCATGCACTTCTATTATTTCCGGCTGCCTGATGCGCCACTTCAGGCACTATCAGGCGGATCCGCTAAAAAAAAAAAAAACGTTACAGTGACCGTCTTGTCCGGCCGCCGGAATGTACATTTCCGCCGGATCCGGACAAAAACGGATGCAACGCAATGACATCAGGCGCGATCCGGCGCTAATGAAAGTCAATGACAAAAAAAACACATCCGGTACCGGATCCGTTCTTTTAACAACACGCCGGATCGAGCCTGACGTCAAAAAACTGATGTGTGAAAGAGGCCTGAATCCTATTTGGAAAGTTAAAACACCAAACGAAGAAAACCTCATAGCAAGCCAAGTATGAAAAAACAAATACTCTTTATTAAAGCACAATAGAAACAGTTAAAATGGCAATACCACAAGTACAGAAAAAAGTGGGACTCAACCAGAATACTTCCAATAGACAAAAAGTACCATAATGTAAATAGTAATAAATTTGCACCAAAATATATCATATAATGGCTCCAATGTATTGAGCCAATCACTATGAAATGCTAATGATTCAGCTCAATTCACAGTAGTATAAAGACATAAAACCTCTATAATATCAACATGTCACCAGAATACCAACAGTGGATACATGTAAAGGATAACATAGTGCAAACTAAACATGGTACTTTTGACTATAAAATAAATAAAGGCATAGTTACCAGAGCAGGAAGGAGACCGGAGAGACCCACCACACACCCGACGCGCGTTTCGCTCTGAAATGCTTAGTCCTGGACTGTTTCTTTATTGTGCTTTAATAAAGCGTATTTGTTTTTTTCATACTTGGTTTGTTATGAGGTTTTCTTCGTTTGGTGTCTCATGTATTTACCTCATGGCCCTATAAGGGATATACTTAGGTGTTTCTTCTATTTGGAAAGTTGCCAAATTTCGTATTTAGGAAGCAAATCAACAATAAAAAAATGCAAAAAAAAGTCTCCAAAATCTGTAAAAGTACTTGAAATTTAAGGAGCTGCTAGCCCTAAAGTGTAGCAGTGTGATTGGGTCTCTGATGGTTCTTAGCACTGCAAAGATGTGATCTAGACTTTTATATGAGGACGTATCCTGACTGATAACAGGGAGCGACAGAAGTCACCTGCTCTATAGTAAAGCATCTACCCAGCTTGAAATGACTAATAATAGAAAGCAATAGATTCTAGTTATTATTCAGGCCCATAAGAGGGAGATTCATCTCAGCATAATGCTATGCCCTAAATTACTTTTTGACTTATCACAATATGCCTACAATAAGGGGTGAGTCAGGGTTATACAAGTAATAATCAGGGGAGTTAAGAGGCCTCAGAACTTTCTGTGCCAGAATGGTGGGCTATACCAGAGTGCACCAGCAGGGGACCCCCTCTGTTCTAATAGAGACAGTCTACAGCAGGGGTGGGCAATTAATTTTGCCAGGGGGCCGCATGAGAAATTGGGATGGTTTTAGAGGGCCGGACTAATATAATTAACTCCGTTCTACCCAATACTGTATATATACATATATATTATATAATATATATATATTATATGTATACTGTATATATACATACCTGCCCATTATCATCATCTTCTCCCCATCATCATCAATGCCTCCCCATTATCAGCAATGCCTGCCCATCATCATCTTCTCCCCATCATCAATGCCTGCCCATTATCATCAATACCTGCCCATTATCATCATCTTCTCCCCATCATCATCAATGCCTGCCCATCATCATCATCATCTTCTCCCCAACATCAATGCCTGCCCATTATCATCAATACCTGCCCATTATCATCATCTTCTCCCCATCATCATCAATGCCTGCCCATCATCATCATCATCTTCTCCCCAACATCAATGCCTGCCCATTATCATCAATACCTGCCCATTATCATCATCTTCTCCCCATCATCATCAATGCCTGCCCATCATCTCATCTCATCTTCTCCCCATCATCAATGCCTGCCCATTATCATCAATACCTGCCCATTATCATCATCTTCTCCCCATCATCATCAATGCCTGCCCATTATCAGCAATGCCTGCCCATCATCATCTTCTCCCCATCATCAATGCCTGCCCATTATCATCAATGCCTGCCCATTATCATCATCTTCTCCCCATCATCATCAATGCCTCCCCTTATCAGCAATGCTGCCATCATATCTTCTCCCCATCATCAATGCCTGCCCATTATCATCAATACCTGCCCATTATCATCATCTTCTCCCCATCATCATCAATGCCTGCCCATTCATCAATGCTGCCATCATCTTCTCCCCATCATCAATGCCTGCCCATTATCATCAATGCCTGCCCATTATCATCATCTTCTCCCCATCATCATCAATGCCTGCCCATTATCAGCAATGCCTGCCCATCATCATTCTCCCATCATCAATGACCTGCCCATTATCATCAATGCCTGCCCATCATCTCCACCACACACAATCCTCCCATACACAACCACCACACACACACACAACACACACAAAGCACCGCACTACATAACACAGACACACACAGAGACACTCTTACCTGTCCAGCGTCCCGCTCTCTGACACAGCCGGCCCCTGAATGATGACGTCATCAGCGGCCGGCTGTGAGAGGAAGCGCCGTTGGAGCCCGGGCTGCAGCAGCGGAGGCACGGGAGAGTATAGTATTGTGCCAGTGATGCCGGGGCCCTGAGACTGCAGAGCGCCTCCGCGGGTAGTCACTGACAGCGGCGGGCCGGATGCGGCCCGCGGGCCGCCCCTTGCCCGGGTCTGGTCTACAGTAATTACCACACATTCAAAAAATTAATACAGATTTTTTTCCCTAACATGGCAGACAGATGGAGACACTAAAAAAGTGAAAAATTATTAAATGCTTATTTTGTCTCCCTGAACAGGTGAATGTACCCCAGGGGATATTGAGGTGACGCACAGGGTAAGAGCCTTTACAAGAAATCATGGCCTGTTATAGCAAAACTAAGGTAACGTGACAAAGATTTATGGATTATCAGACTAATTTCAAAGTTTCTGCTTGCTGTCAGTGAATGTGAACATCCAGATGCTGAAAACCCATCCTGATTACGTTCTGCACACACAATGGAGAGCTGCAACAACAGCAGAGTGATAGGGACATCTATATCCCTGATAGAGATGAAAACAAGCCATTTTTCCATTCACTTTCAGCAAGCAGAGATCTTGAATGACACTGCCTACTTAGAGTTATTGGTCCAGCAGCATTTCATCAACAAGATTTCTGTTGAGCGCCAGGCCAGAGACATTTCTGGTGCTGCTGATCTCTAACCACCGTTCTATTTACCCTCTATAGGTTCCAATAGTGTATGGCTTTCAAAAGGAATTGGGCAAATGCCCATCAGTGCCCGCCCGTCCTAAATGTTTGCATGTTACAACGGCTGACACTTGGGACCGCTGCTATGGTTATCACTGACCTGGATCTTACTTTTCAGAGATCTCAGAGAGCAGTGGCTGCTGAGGAGGAGGAGGGCTCAGGGGCTGACACCCCATTTATCAATAACAGGGCTGGTGAGTGTAACTCCATCATCACAGAGATATTAAGCTTTTACTTCAATAGTCTTAGTTTTTCAATTATTTACTAAACACCATGCAGGCTGCCAGTAAATGAAAGAATCTTTGTGAACATCCAGAAGATGACGTTTGGTTACACAGATACTGTAAAAATTCTCATTAGAGATCATCCCTACGTCTCACATTATTCCACTTTGATCCTGTGGCAGCCGGAGCAGGGCAGTGTGAGTTTTCTCATCTGACATCCATTGTGCGTCATGCGATTACAGGGCCCCCACAAATGCAAGAGGCGCCCAGGATGCCCAAAGGAGGCTCGCAGTGCCCTGATCCAGCTGCCACAGAGTATCAAAGAGGAGACTGGACCAGGGTCCTGCAAATCTTTCAGCTGGTCTCTATTTGTGAAGCTGATGTTTGGTTACATTGTATTTCTTCGCTAAGCACCGCAGCAAGAAAGATAATTATCCTAGAGCGTAGACTTTGATACATTGTAACAGTCTCCAGGTCGCTGATTGGCCTTCAATCTCAGATTTTAGAACGTTTCCATTCAATGACAGCAAACAAAAATAAACTATATGAAAAATCATCAGTGATACGTTTGGAGCCCAGTCCTAAGCAACTCTTCTATAAGATGTGCCCAGATGGTGACGGATGTACCTGTTCTCGTCCCCACAGGCTCCTGCCATTTGGCCCCGGCTGCTGGTCCATGTCTGGGATCTGTAAAGCGTCATTTCTACAACTCTTCTTCCATGGCCTGTGAGATTTTCCAATATGGTGGTTGCCTTGGAAATCTCAACAACTTTGATACAGAGCGCTATTGCCTCCAGACCTGCAGAACAGAAGGTGAGCACGTTATGGGGTATACCATGATTGATGGACTTACAAATATTGTAGCCCACCATGAAACAGGGAGTTCTGTCCAATGTGGCCCTGAAAACATCTAAGGTCTTGCTGCCCACGCCACTAATAGCAATGCCCTTCCTTCCTTTACAATCCGGTTGACTCACTACACTCACAATCTGAGCCGATTGAGCCGAGCTAGGGAGCTCCACTGACATCTTTTTCAACCCCACAAAATGTCTCCAAATGCAGTAATGGTGCCACAAGAGGTCATATTTCCCCTTACATCCACTCATCTTCTTTCTTCTAGCTGCTTGCCGCTTACCAATTGTCAAAGGCCCTTGCCGAAATGTTCAGTCCCGCTGGGCATTCGATGCCAATGAAGGAAAGTGCGTGACCTTCGAATATGGCGGCTGTCAAGGAAACGGTAATCACTTCTACACGGAGAAGGAGTGCAAGGAGTACTGTGGGGTACCTACAAATGGTAAGTATGGGGGAGAAGTTGTATCTACTAAACCATCAATTACTGACATTCACCCATGAGATGCCAGGGCTGAATTCAAAATCTAACTTTGTATTTCTACCTTTCAGATGAAGAAGAATTTCTAGATATCGGCAATTGAGAGGAGTTTCTGCTATTGTATCGTTCGATGTAACTGGGTTAATCTACAGATCGCTATGTATAAATATGAGCTAATTGGAGCAGGAGACAGCGAGATCTGCACATCCTTTGTTTTAACTTTAATATAATTGTCTATAAAGTCTTCAACATTTTTTTTCATTGCTCAGAAAGTGTTAAAAAATTGTTGAACGGGAAGGAGAAAGTGGCGAATGTGTTAACTACTTTATTAAACTCATCCAACTCCATGCTGGGCCGTTCAGTCTATGCCCCTTCAACAGTGTTGTAATGCTAAACTATAGCCACCAGATGGCAGCAAAAGACAGACGATCAAATTAGCAATCAAAACTTCCCAACTTCCGGAAAACTTTTTCAAAACTTTTTATTTCTCCAATATATATCTAATGTATTCTGTTTATGAATGAATAAATAACTAAGCGAGTCCTGCTGGTTTGAAAATCTAAATGGACTCGATAATTCATATCATCTCTCCAGTTAATATTATTGGCATCCGAATACATACATATTTATTTCTCAGCTATCATTCCAGTCGCCTTTTAACAGCTACATCCACTGTACATTCCTGAAATAAACTGCCCTGCGGCTGGTTAACCCATCAGCTTTCAGATCCACCTGCCCCAACATTTCATTGAGGCTACGTTCCCATGATGAGCTTTTGTCACGTTTTTGATGCTGCGTATTTTCCCTGAGTCAAAAATGCAGAATCATACAGTTCCAGCAAAGTGGATGGGATTTCCAGAAATCTCATGCCCTCTGTGCTTCTTATATATACTGCATAAACTGACCTGTGATGTGTTTTTCAAATATGCAGCGCGTCAATTTCTCTTGCAGAAACGCTGAGTTTTATGTGTAGATTTTTGCCATAGACTTACATTAGATGCGGAAAATCCACAGGTAAAAAACGCATGTAATCTGCACCTATGTATATCAATAAAGAATGACAGACCAGAAACAAAACCTGCACCATCAAAAACACAATGAAAACGCATGTTAAAAAAACGCAAATAACCTCAATTAAATAATAGGAGCAGAAATTCTGCAACATCAAAAGCTCATTGTGGGAACGTAGCCTTATACTCACAGCCCTGACCTCAGTATCATCACTGCCCTCCACAAGTGTAAGGGGAGGACGGGACTGTAGTCGTGACCCGAAATACTGAAACATCTATGTCCAGTCCTTCCCCTACAGAAAACTGTATTCTTCTCTTAAGCGTACCTGCATCTCCAAATCCAGTTCCCCCGGGCACTTCCAGGCGACGACGGTCCTTCTTTCAGGCGACCCCCAGTAATGGAGACATAGTCCAGGATAACTTGAAAATTCTCTTTACTTAACACTTCACACGTTACATCCACAGTTGGCACTTCATGGGATTCACTTGTTTCCTTATCTTTCCCTGCTTTGCTATCACTTCTGTGCAGTACAAGCCCGGACCGGACCATCTTAGACTGCTCCCCAGTACCTTCCTGGCCTGACCTCGCCATGTTGACAATTCCTTCTACCTGTTTCGCCCCAGACTCGAAAACATCAGTCACCAAGTTTGGCTGCCACTGGTAAAGCATCCGGCCCGTCTGTACCGTTCTCATCTACGCTTCAACTCCCTTCATCTCCTCAGTCCAACCGACTATTGCCCTAAAGGCATCAGCCCAGGCTATGAGTCACCACATCTTCCTTCTCCTGTACTGGCCCACTACAATGATGCCCAGGTGGCCGTGGATAATGTGGGCTTCAGCTACTTAACGTTGCGTGGCTACCGAGATGTCCGGGCCTATAGCCCATGTGGACACTTGGGCACCCTGGCTCCGTCTGACTTAACTTCCTAGAAACTTCTCTCTTACTACCCGGCAGCCCTTCCTACACTTAACCCTCTATAGACATCCTATCAACTATACCTTACAGTGCACACTAGTATGCCCCATCTAGTGGCCCATAAAGGAACTACATCTACCCTTATCTATAGGAACTATATACACTGCTCAAAAAATTAAGGGAACACTTAAACAGAATATAACTCCAAGTAAATCAAACTTCTGTGAAATCAAACTGTCCACTTAGGAAGCAACACTAATTGACAATCAATTTCACATGCTGTTGTGCAAATGGAATAGAAACAGATGGAAATTATTGTCAATTATCAAGACACATTCAATAAAGGAGTGGTTCTGCAGGTGGTGACCACAGACCGCAGCTCAGTACCAATGCTTTCTGGCTGATGTTTTGGTCACTTTTGAATGTTGGTTGTGCTTTCACACTCGTGGTAGCATGAGACGGACTCTACAACCCACACAAGTGGCTCAGGTAGTGCAGCTCATCCAGGATGGCACATCAATGCGAGTTGTGGCAAGAAGGTTTGCTGTGTCTGTCAGTGTAGTGTCCAGAAGCTGGAGGCGCTACCAGGAGACAGGCCAGTACATCAGGAGACGTGGAGGGGGCCTTAGGAGGGCAACAACCAGCAGAAGGACCGCTACCTCTGCCTTTGTGCAAGGAGGAACACTGCTAGAGCCCTGCAAAATGACCTCCAGCAGGCCACAAATGTGCATGTGTCTGCACAAACGTTTAGAAACCGACTCCATGAGGATGGTCTGAGTGCTCGACGTCCACAGATGGGGATTGTGCTCACAGTCCAACACCGTGCAGGACGCTTGGCATTTGCCACAGAACACCAGGATTGGCAAATTCGCCACTGGCGCCCTGTGCTCTTCACAGATAAAAGCAGGTTCATACTGAGCACATGTGACAGACATGACAGAGTCTGGAGACGCCGTGGAGAGCGATCTGCTGCCGGCAACATCCTTCAGCATGACCGGTTTGGCAGCGGGTCAGTAATGGTGTGGGGTGGCATTTCCTTGGAGGGCTACAGAGCCCTCCATGTGCTCGCCAGAGGTAGCCTGACTGCCATTAGGTACCGAGATGAGATCCTCAGACCCCTTGCGAGACCATATGCTGGTGCAGTTGGCCCTGGGTTCCTCCTAATGCAGGACAATGCCAGACCTATGTGGCTGGAGTGTGTCAGCAGTTCCTGCAAGATGAAGGCATTGAAGCTATGGACTGGCCTGCCCGTTCCCCAGACCTGAATCCGATTGAGCACATCTGGGACATCATGTCTCGCTCCATCCACCGTCACGTTGCACCAGACTGTCCAGGAGTTTGCGGATGCTTTAGTCCAGGTCTGGGAGGAGATCCCACAGGAGACCATCCGCCTCATCATGAGCATGCCCAGGCGTTGTACAGTAGGGAGGTTATACAGGCACGTGGAGGCCACACACACTACTGAGCATCATTTTGACTTGTTTTAAGGACATTACATTACACTTTAATTTTGGTTGTGACTCCCAAAACCAGACCTCCATTGATTAATAAATTTGATTTCCATTGATGATTTTAGTGTGATTTTGTTGTCAGTACATTCAACTTTGTACAAAACAGAATATTCAACGATAATATTTCATTCATTCAGTTCTAGGATGTGTTATTTGAGTGTTCCCTTTATTTTTTTGAGCAGTGTACTAAAGTGCCCTCCTCTAATATCCCAAAAGGATGCACTTTACTTACCCTAAACTGTACATGAACATCAGTCACATTATATTATACAATATTATACTAAAGGAATACAAAACAATATAATACAGTTCTCTACAGAATGGTAACATACATGTGGCAGTACCATAAAATATGAGCGATAATACATATTTCTATGTAGCAGTACCGCAAGCATTTATTATAGACATTATCGACATTAACATATATAAACATCAACAAATAAAAGACAATTAGAAGAAGGGAAGCAAGAAGGTCATTCTATCTCACCCCCTTACACAAGCTCAGCACACTCATCTTCAGAAGTGCTATGTGCTACTGAAAATAACTGCTTTTACAATTATGAGGGCAAACAAACCCCTTTAACAAACCCCTCTTAATATACCTTCATATTAGTCCTAACCCTTCAGTTTGTCGGTCACTAACCTGCTACTCTAAATGCCTATAGACCCCTGGTCTCCGAATTGATCATTAACTGCAAAATAACAGCCTCACATACAATTGCATTCACTGGTTAGTCATCTCCAATAGTGGGTCCTTGGCTACAATGTCAATGGTCCAAATCTCAGCTCTTTATCTGGAGTTATAAAGCTCTCTAAAAAGCCTATTGGGGGAGGGGAGATTACAACATCAAATACCCCCCCCACACCTCCTCCATCCAAGCTGGGCCTACTCTATACAGGCATCAATCCATCCCTGCATTTTCTGTGTGGCTGCACAAGGTGAATGAAGCCTTTGAAAAGTTGGTAAAAAGGGGGAGAGGACAGAATTGTGCAGTAGGGCTGGGCATTTAACCCCATCCCTACCAGGAAGGCAAAATGATTTGTTGCTTTAAGAAGCTATGACAGAAGGGGGTGAGGGGTTACTTGCATAGGACCTCGTCATCTCTTACATGACATGTGTCCCGATGACTATACTTCACACGCGCTGCCGGAGATGCTGAGCGCAGCACGAAAGTGCAATTATATCCAGCACTGTGGGGGTTACCAAACGTCTTGTCTTTGGGGTCTGAACAGGATCAGTAATGTAATGTATGTACACAGTAACTGCACCAGCAGAATAGTGAGTGCAGCTCTGGAGTATTATACAGGATGTAACTCAGGATCAGTAATGTATGTAGACAGTGACAGCACCACCAGAATAGTGAGTGCAGCTCTGGAGTATAATACAGGAACTCAGGATCAGTACAGGATCAGTAATGTAATGTATGTACACAGTGACTGCACCAGCAGAATAGTGAGTGCAGCTCTGGAGTATAATACAGGATGTAACTCAGGATCAGTACAGGATCAGTAATGTATGTACACAGTGACTGCACCAGCAGAATAGTGAGTGCAGCTCTGGGGTATAATACAGGATGTAACTCAGGATCAGTAATATAATGTATGTACTGTTGTGAATGGGTTTGAGATGAGTTCTGAGCAGAGGCTCCCTCTGGTGGTTACAAGCGGTACTAGTGAGGATTGTGAGGACTGGGAATCAGGTGTTACTGATTGGTCTTATATAAGGGAGTCATTTTCCCATCAGGGTTGCCGGTGATCAATTGTTCTGGTCTGAATCCTTCTTTCCAGTTTCCCTTGTAGCCTGCTGTGTCGTGTCTGCATCTCCTGCTATCAGATAAGACAATTACTGTTATGTTCGGTAGCTGAGGAGTGCAGGTAAAAAAGGAAATACACCAGAGCAGTTGGAATCTATGAGATTGCAGTACCCTGACTAACCACCGCAACTAGAGGCAGCCGTGGAGCGTTCCTACGTTGGTCCTAGACGCCTCGTCACAGCCTGAGAAACTAACTACACCTAAAGATAGAAATAGGAAAGCTATCTGCCCCGGAGCAGAACCCCAAAGATAATAGAAAGCCCCCAAACATGTAATGGCGGTTAGACAAGAGGAAATACTGACACAGAAAGAAAATAGTATGAGCAAACGCTGGGGCCCAAACTATCTAAATAGAAAAGGACAGGAAGGGTACTTACTGCAATCTCAGAAAACCCTGAAAAAACACCAACTCTACTAATTTCAAAATCACCTGAGATCACACGACCTCTACCACCTAAATTAGTTCTCTGGTGTAAAAAAATCAAAACAGCAGCCACTGAAAAAAAACTGGAAAAAGCAAAAGTACAAAACACAGTGGCTGGACTAAACTGAGAGGGCAAAAGCCCCCGGAGGGGACCCTGAAGGCCCCCACAGAAGTGCAGGACAAAATGCAAAAATATAGCAAAAACACAAAATAAGAAATTGTCTTATCTGATAGCAGGAGATGCAGACACGACACAGCAGGCTACAAGGGAAACTGGAAAGAAGGATTCAGACCAGAACAATTGATCACCGGCAACCCTGATGGGAAAATGACTCCCTTATATAAGACCAATCAGTAACACCTGATTCCCAGTCCTCACAATCCTCACTAGTACCGCTTGTAACCACCAGAGGGAGCCTCTGCTCAGAACTCATCTCAAACCCATTCACAACAATGTACACAGTGACTGCACCAGCAGAATAGTGAGTGCCGCTCTGGAGTATAAAACAAGATGTAATTCAGGATCAGTACAGAATCAGTAATGTAATGTATGTACATAGTGACTGCACCAGCAGAATAGTGAGTGCAGCTCTGGGGTATAATACAGGATGTAACTCAGGATCAGTACAGGATAAGTAATGTAATGTATGTACACAGTGACTCCACCAGCAGAATAGTGAGTGCAGCTCTGGGGTATAATACAGGATGTAACTCAGGATCAGTACAGGATAAGTAATGTAATGTATGTACATAGTGACTGCACCAGCAGAATGAGTGCAGCTCTGGAGTATAATACAGGATGTAACTCAGGATGAGTAATGTAATGTATGTTCACAGTGGCGCACCAGCAGAATATTGAGTGCAGCTCTGGAGTATAATTCAGGATGTAACTCAGGATCAGTACAAGATCAGTAATGTAATGTATGTACACAGTGACTGCACCAGCAGAATGAGTGCAGCTGTGGAGTATAATACAGGATTTAACTCAGGATCAGTACAGGATAAGTAATGTAATGTATGTTCACAGTGACTCCACCAGCAGAATAGTGAGTGCAGCTCTGGAGTATAATAAGGGATGTAACTCAGGATCAGTACAAGATCAGTAATGTAAATGTATGTACACAGTGACTGCACCATCAGAATAGTGAGTGCAGCTCTGGAGTATAATACAGGATGTAACTCAGAATCAGTACAGGATCAGTAATGTAAATGTATGTACACAGTGACTGCAACAGCAGAATAGTGAGTGCAGCTCTGGAGTATAATACGGGATGTAACTCAGGATCACTACAAGATCAGTAATATAAATGTATGTACACAGTGACTGCAACAGCAGAATAGTGACTGCAGCTCTGAATTTTGAGATATATATAATATATAAATATATATTATATATATTAGTTGGAAAAATTAGTATTTGATACACTGCAGATTTTGCAAGTTTTCCCACCAACAAAGAATGGAGAGGTGTGTAATTTTTATAGTAAGTCCATTTCAACTGTGAGAGACAGAATCTAAAAACAAAAATCACATTGTATGACTTTTACATAATTAATTTGCATTTTGCTGCATAAAATAAGTACTTGATACAATAGAAAAACAGAACTTAATTTTGGTACAGAAATCTTGGTTTGCAACTACAGAGGTCAGACGTTTCATGTAGTTCTTGACCAAGATTGCACACACTGCAGCAGGGATTTTGGTCCACTCCTCCGTACAGATCTTCTCCAGATCTTTCAGGTTTCGGGGCTGTCGCTGGGCAATATGGAGTTTCAGCTCCCTCCAAAGATTTTGGGGCTCCTGTTTGTGCAGAACAATAATAATAATCTTTATTTTTATATAGCGCTAACATATTCGGCAGCGCTTTACAGTTTTGCACACATTATCGTCGCTGTCCCCAAAGGGGCTCACAATCTAGATTCCCTATCAGTATGTTTTTGGAGTGTGGGAGGAAACCGGAGAACCCGGAGGAAACCCACGCAAACAAGGGGAGAACATACAAACTCCTTGCAGATGTTGTCCTTGGTGGGATTCGAACCCAGGACTCCAGCACTGCAAGGCTGCAGTGATAAACTATTTCTGTACTAAATCTTCACAGGCGAGAGTGCTACAAACTCCTTATATCCATCTCATGCAATATCAGCTTGGGTATTTTAGATGTTACACATCGCAACACTCCCAAAAAATTGGACCAGCACAGTTTAGGAACTAACAATTTTATAGCCCTGATACCAAAAATAAAAGTAATGATGAAGTTGCTCTATCCATAGGTGCTACCAAAAACATGGTGCTGAATTATATTACACTTCTGTACTGTATTAGGCGGCTTTATATTATACAAAAAAAGGTTGCACTCTATCATGCTAAAGCATGTCAATGTGGAATATGTGAAATCTGAATAGCAATATGGCTTTGGAGTATTAGGAAAAATTTGAGACACTTAGCATAAAATTTGGCCAAATTTATCTGCCCACCAACCGTCATCAAGGTGGTCTCATTCTGAATAATGAATATGGACACCTCTGTCAGTAATGCCTTCATTTATGGGTACGTAGGGACCTGCTGTAATTAAAATCACCACCTGGTGGGGGTGGAGTGCTCGGTCAGTAATCTAACATACAAAAGACAAAAAAAAAACTGACTGGCACATCCATACTAGTGTGAATGGGTGCATTTGAGAAAAATTTGAGACACTTAGCATAAAATTTGGCCAAATATCTGCCCACCAACCGTTATCATGGTGGTCTCAGTCTGATGGGTCCCTGACCTGTGTGAATACCTGTATATAAGTCTGTGCACACGTTGGGGATTGTGCTGCGGATCCGCAGCGGATTTGGCCCTGCAGATCCGCAGCAGATCCGCAAGTCATGTACAGTACAATGATAGTGAATGTGAAAAAAAAACCCGCTTTGCACATGCTGCGGATTTGCTGTGGATTTAAATCCGTAGCATGTCAATTCTTTGTGCGAATTCCGCAGCGTTTTTACACCTGCTCCATTATAGGTGTAAATCCGTATGGCAAATCCGCACAAAAAAAGCAGCAAATCCGCAGTAAATCTGCACTAAATCCGCAGGTAAAACGCAGGTCATTTTACCTGCGGATTTAGCAAAATCCGCGTGGAAAAATCAGCAAGTGAATCCGCAACTTGTGCATGGGGCCTAAGGCTGATATCTGAATTCCTGGGTGTAGCTCCTCCTGGTATGCACCTATTCACACTAGTTTGGATGTGCCAGTCAGTTTTTTTGTCTTTTGTATGGTAGCTTACTGACCGAGCACTCCGTCCCCACCAGGTGGTGATTTTAATTTTGTGCTAAGCGTCTCAAATTTTTCCTAATACTCCAAAGCCATATTGCTATTCAAATTTCACATATTCCACATTGACATGCTTTAGCATGATAGAGTGCAACCTTTTTTTGTATATGGGGGTAGCTCCTCCTGGTATGCACCTATTCACACTAGTCTGGATGTGCCAGTCAGTTTTTTTTGCCTTTTTTTGTCTTCTTTTTGTTTTTTTGTCTTTTATATTATACAACGTCACATTTTACTCTCTCTGCAAAATCGGCAGTATGGCAAAGACAAATTTATCACCAGATGTCAGGAAGCTCACTATTCTGAGAGTGAAGTCAGGCAAAAGCCAAAACGAGGTAGCTATTAGTGATGAGCAAGCATGCTCGCTACTACTCAGTACTCGCCCGAGTATCTCACTGCTCGGGATGCTCGGAGCTCACCGGGAGCTTGTTCTTTAGAGAGCCAATGAACATGCAGGGATTGTCGGCCACACACTGTAATGCCGCAGCCATGTTGGTTGTGGCATTACAGTGATTGGCTGGCCACACAGCGTCATTAGGTCTGTATCAGACCTGGCACTGCCATGCTCGTCACAGTTTACTCCGGAATCAAGCAGTGTAGGGAAAGTTGCTGCTGCGCTAGCGAGAAATTTGCTTGGTTCTTACTTAGTGTACAGTGGTGGCCAAAAGTATTGGCACCCCTGCAATTCTGTCAGATAATACTCAGTGTCTTCCTGAAAATGATTGCAATCACAAATTATCTGCTATTTTTATCTTCATTTAATTTTCTTGCAAGGAAAAAACACAAAAGAGAATGAAGCAAAAATTAAATCCTTGATCATTTCACACAAAACTCCAAAAATGGGCCAGACAAAAGTATTGGCACCCTCAGCCTAATACTTGGTTGCACAACCTTTAGCCACAATAACTGGGAACAACCGCTTCCGGTAACCATCAATGAGTTTCTTACAATGCTCTGCTGGAATTGTAGACCATTCTTCTTTGGCAAACTGCTCCAGGTCCCTGATATTTGAAGGGTGCCTTCTCCAAACTGCCATTTTGAGATCTCTCCACAGGTGTTCTATGGGATTCAGGTCTGGACTCATTGCTGGCCACCTTAGAAGTCTCCAGTGCTTTCTCTCAAACCATTTTATAGTGCTTTTGGAAGTGTGTTTTGGGTCATCGTCCCGCTGGAAGACCCATGACCTCTGAGGGAGACCCAGCTTTCTCACACTGGGCCCTACATTATGCTGCAAAATTTGTTGGTAGTCTTCAGACTTCATAATGTCATGCACACAGTCAAGCAGTCCAGTGCCAGAGGCAGCAAAGCAACCCCAAAACATCAGGGAACCTCCGCCATGTTTGACTGTAGGGACCGTGTTCTTTTCTTTGAATGCCTCTTTTTTTTCCTGTACACTCTTTGTTGATGGTTTTTCCCAAAAAGCTCGACTTTTGTCTCATCTGACCAGAGAACATTCTTCCAAAACGTTTTAGACTTTCTCAGGTAAGTTTTGGCAAACTCCAGCCTGGCTTTCTTATATCTCGGGGTAAGACGTGGGGTCTTCCTGGGTATCCTACCATAAGTCCCTTTTCATTCAGACGCCGACGGATAGTACGGGTTGACACTGTTGTACCCTCGGACTGCAGGGCAGCTTGAACTTGTTTGGATGTTAGTCGAAGTTCTTTATCCACCATCCACACAATCTTGCGTTGAAATCTCTCGTCAATTTTTCTTTTCCTTCCACATCTAGGGAGGTTAGCCACAGTGCCATGAGCTTTAAACTTCTTGATGACACTGCGCACGGAAGACACAGGAACATTCAGGTCTTTGGAGATGGACTTGTAGCCTTGAGATTGTTCATGCTTCCTCACAATTTGGTTTCTCAAGTCCTCAGACAGTTCTTTGGTCTTCTTTCTTTTCTCCATGCTCAATGTGGTACACACAAGGACACAGGACAGAGGTTGAGTCAACTTTAATCCATGTTAACTGGCTGTAAGTGTGATTTAGTTATTGCCAACACCTGTTAGGTGCCACAGGTAAGTTACAGGTGCTGGTGATTACACGAATTAGAGAAGCATCACATGATTTTTCAAACAGTGCCAATACTTTTGTCCACCCCCTTTTTTAGGTTTGGTGTGGAATTATATCCAATTTGGCTTTAGGTCAATTCTTTATGTGTTTTTTCATTGAAGACAAATTAAATGAAGATAAAAATAGCAAATAATTTGTGATTGCAATCATTTTCAGGAAGAAACTGAGTATTATCTGACAGAATTGCAGGGGTGCCAATTCTTTTGGCCACCACTGTAGGTATGCCATATATTATACACATATCCATCTCAACTAACAGTCCTTCTGAGGAATAATCCAGCTACATACTGTAGATATCAGTGCTAGGCAGGCAGTGGATGTGGCAGACTGCCGTGCATATAGCAAGAGGGTCCATTCCAGTTCCGTCTTCTGCTGCATTAACTGATATTTCTAGACATAGCCCCCGGTATTAGGGGCCAGGAATAATTTTTTTTTGGATCTTAATCCTGATTATTTGCTTAAAAAGCAATCCATAGAACACTGTTTTTCTGCTCCATTTGCTTGGTGGCACTGCAGAATACAGCCAGATCCTTTCCATATTACAGCGCTAAAAAATCATCTATTTAAAACTGTGGTTTGTCCGTCACACTGATCACATATCAGTGCGCTCAAAATTCTGCCATTTCTGGCCTCCATTTAAATTTTGCTGCAGTGTCTTTGCGAAGTTATTGTGAATAGAAAAACTTGGCACTCAACTTTAGAAGGTAAATTCCAGATTTATTGCAGTCAAAGTACAGGTGGAAACGTTTCGGTCCAACAGGGACCTTCGTCAATCCGACTGCTTGTGATAAGGGAAGAGTATGAATGAAAGGCAGCTTGCCTTAAAGGGAAAGAATTCCTCTTATGGTTTTATTATTTATATTCCTGAGTAATTATCCCTAGTTAGGGCATTATCTCAGATAAGATCCAAATATAGTCGAGAGGGCCAGGATGGCTCTTAGTATACCTTTTGTCACTGACAAGCGGTGGACGCCGCGTCAGGCAGGAGAGACAAGCGCCTCAGTCCTAAACGGTCCTGACTGTCTGAGAGCCTTCCTGGCCTTTATTTCTTACATTGGACTACATTAAGGATAAAAGGTATACTAAGAGCCATCCTGGCCCTCTCGACTATATTTGGATCTTATCTGAGATAATGCCCTAACTAGGGATAATTACTCAGGAATATAAATAATAAAACCATAAGAGGAATTCTTTCCCTTTAAGGCAAGCTGCCTTTCATTCATACTATTCCCTTATCACAAGCAGTCGGATTGACGAAGGTCCCTATTGGACCGAAACGTTTCCACCTGTACTTTGACTGCAATAAATCTGGAATTTACCTTCTAAAGTTGAGTGCCAAGTTTTTCTATTCACGATATTTTGGTTGGGAAACCTACTTGTGCACCATCACGGTAGTGCTACGATATACTTTCACTTTGCGAAGTTATTGACACCAGTTTTCTGGATGGTTGATGTGGGTGAGGGCCTAACAGTTGTGTTGCTAGGGGCAACAAGGTTAGAGCGTCCGTTTTTTCCTAAAAATAGTGATTGGTTGAGTTGGTATATGGGCCGACAGCACAGGATCCCCTTTAAGAATAAACCAATTCTTTTTGAGAAGGTTACGTATAAAACCATGAGATTTATTAAAAGTGGTGATAAGGCTCCATTTCACTAAATCAGGGCATTTGTCCGATGAGTGGATTTTATTCTTAATTCTCTCAATACAATTTTTTTGTGAAAACACGCTGGCTCTAGTGAAGGCGTCATGCACTAATTTTTTTGGATAACCTTTAATGGAGAACCGATGTAACTCTCCTACCAATGTTGATCCCCCTGAACCATCCCTTGAGCTTTTCAAAAATAATCCTGATCCTTTGTCATCTGTCATGATGGACAACCTTGGTGGCATTTCCCAGCTCACTGTCCATGAGGACTTTCCCTCTTCCCAATCTTCTACCAATTCCTTATCATTTTTTGCTCTTCCTTCCACTTTAAGTACAGTTATTCCCCCACTACCTATTGTTGAAATGATAGAGACCACAGGCCTACTAATCAATAACTTGGTGGACTCATCATGTATCAATAAATTTTCATTACCATTGAAACCCTCCACTTCTGATCAGGTTCCGACCACCTCACCAGGCGTATCTGGAAATACTAAAATCACCCAGTTTTTTTGGGTAGCCCCAGGCCATTCATCAAATATAAAAAGGAAAAGAGAAGGCGAGGATGCAGAGATAGTGGGATGACTAAGTCCAACACCAAACCCAAAAACAAAGAAAACAACATTAACTCAGGAGCTTTAAATGAGAAATCTAATATTTTTAACTTGTCAAAATATACACTCTCGGAATCAGAAACATCACTCCTTGAACGTGGCCTTTCTTTTTGCCCAGATGCTCCGTTAAACATCTTTAACCTCTATCTTGACTTGAATGAGCTCTTTAGGAAGATTACAGTACAACGCCATTTTCTTAATGAAGCTAAAAAGAAACCACCCCCTGGACCATCTGTATTAGAGGCTGACCTATATGCACATGTCAACCCTAATACAAGTTCAGGCAACTTTTATCCTGTTCATCATAAGGGCCCACATGTTCAAACTTTTCAACAGCTCATACTCAAGGAATTACGCTCTTTCTCTCCCGACTATATAAAAAAAATCCGCTAATTTGAGACTCGCGGAAAGAACAGCGTTAAAAACGTTAAAATCTAATAAGGGCATAATTATAAAAAATGCAGATAAGAGGGGTGGGGTGGTAGTCATGGATAGAGATTGGTACATCCAAGAGGGGTTCAGACTATTGAATGACTCTGACTATTATGAGAAGCTGGCACACGACCCCTCACCCTCCATCTTTTCTGACTATAGTACATTTATTAGAGACGCTAGGTCTCTTGGAATTCTAAATTTGAAGGAATTCAAATTCCTCAATATTTCCAGGTTTAAATTACCATTTTTTTATTTTTTACCCAAGATTCACAAAGATTCCGTCAATCCCCCTGGCCGCCCTATTATTCAGGTATTAATTCTATCACGTGTAACCTTTCCCATTATATAGTTCTATTTTTACAGAAACATGTGTTAAACTTGGCTTCATACCTTAAGGATTCATCCCATTTGCTCGATCTTCTCCTTTCTCTACCCAATATGACCAATTGCTTTTTATTAACCTTAGATGTGCAGGCTCTATACACAAATATTCCCCACGATCAGGGGTTGAAAGCGGTTCATCAATTCCTTTCAACCGATGATCTCTTACCTCCTACTCAAAGGGAGTTTTTGATAAAGACAATCATGTTTGTTCTCAATAATAATGTATTTTCTTTTGAGAGGACTTGCTACCGCCAAGTGAGGGGCTGTGCGATGGGGACGAAATTTGCCCCCAGTTACGCCAATTTGTTCATGGGGGCATTCGAGTCTACCTTTATTGCGCAGTCCCCACTGGCGGTTGGCAAGGTTGCCCTATACCGACGTTACATTGATGACCTTTTCATAATATGGACCGGCTCTGAGTCTGAAGCACTTGAATTTGCTCAATCTTTGAATCTCAACTCTTGGGGTCTCAAGTTTTCCACTAATATTTCTAATACAGAAACCAATTCTTGGATCTCATGATAACGGTTGACCTTCTTGGTCGATTCTCCACCTCCACACACTTCAAGAAGGTAGATGTCAACAGTTATCTTGGTTTCACTAGTGGCCATCTCCCGAGGTGGATTACTAATGTCCCCTAAGGGCAGTACTGGAGGGTCCGTAAGAATTGTACTAAAGATACTGACTTTTTAAAAGAAGCCAAAATCCTGAATCATCGGTTCTCCATTAAAGGTTATCCAAAAAAAAAGAAGTGTTTGACGCCTTCACTACAACCAGCGTGTTTTCACAAAAAATTGTATTGAGAGAATTAAGAATAAAATCCACTCATCAGACAAATGCCCTGATTTAGTGAAATGGAGCCTTATCACCACTTTTAATAAATCTCATGTTTTTATACGTAACCTTCTCAAAAAGTATTGGTTTATTCTTAAATTGGATCCTGTGCTGTCGGCCCATATACCAACTCAACCAATCACTATTTTTAGGAAAAAACGGACGCTCTGTAACCTTGTTGCCCCTAGCAACACAACTGTTAGCCCCTCATCCACATCAACCATCCAGGGACCTCCCATTCCAGGTTGTTTTGCGTGCAGGGCCCCAAAATGTCTCTGTTGCACCTCCATTCAGAATGGGGTGCAATCCTTTAAATCCCATACTACAGGCTCTAGTTATAAAATCAACTGTCATGTCACCTGTCAGTCCAGTTATGTTATTTATCTAATCCAATGTGAATGTGGGTTGCAGTACGTTGGCCGCACAATACAAACGATGCACAACAGGCTCAATAAACATCGCCAAAATATCCGCAATGGATTTCTGCTGCACAGTCTTTCCAAGCATTTTTTGCTTACACACAATAAAAACCTAAGCTCATTAAAACTCACTATTGTAGATCATATTCCAGACGAGGGAACCGATTGTTATTACAACCTGATAAGGAGAGTTTTTGGATCTTTAAACTGGGCACTCTGGCCCCAGAGGGGTTAAATCTTACAATTGAAAAAACAATTTGAGGTTTTCCTTTTTATTGCAGTTTTGTCTCACTTGTTTTTAAATGCTTTCATATACATTTTAATTCGTTTTATGTGTTTTTAGCTGCCATTAGCATTTTATTTGTGTGCTGTGATCATATTGTTCCTGTTTTCTTATTGGACGTTGTCCCTTTAAATATTTGTCCTCCCCTTCCTGCTTGTTATTCCCACCTGAGGACGACAGATTCATCTGTCGAAACGCGTTGTGGACTAATTTCATGTCAATAAATTAGCTTTTTTAAACTAATTTTTATCCTTTGCGCCCCTTGGACCAGGTATTTTGATCTTTATCCCAAATATTAAGTTATGTTTTTCTATTGTATGAAATACTTATCTCTTGCAATGAAATGCAAATTAATTGTGTAAAAATCATACAATGTTATTTTCTGTTTTTTATGTTGAGATTATGTCTCGCAGTTGATCTGTACCTACGAATTACAGACCTCTCCATTCTTTATAGGTGGGAAAACTTGCAAATCGTCAGTGTATCAAATACTTATTTTCCCCACTATACAGCTTTGGCAAAAAATAAGAGACCACTGCAAAATTTTCAGTTTGTCTGATTTTTCTCTTTATAGGTAAATTTTGAGTAAAATGTAAATTGCTCTTTTATTCTATAAACTACTGACAACATGTCTCCGAATTTCCAAGCAATAAATTATGTATTTATTTTCAGAAAATGAGAAATGGTTTAAATAACAAAAAAATGCAGTGCTTGCAGACCTCAAATTATGCTAAGAAAACAAGTTCATAATCATTTAGAAAACACAATACTAATGTTTTAACTCCAGAAGAGTTCAGAAATCAATATTTTGTGGAATAACCATGATTTTTAATCACAGCTTTCATGCGTCTTGACATGCTTTCCACCAGTCTTTCACACTGCTTTTGGGTGACCTTATGTCACTCCTGGTACAAAAATTTAAGCAGTTCTTCTTTGTTTGATGGCTTGTGACTATCCATCTTCCTCTTGATTACATTCCAGAGGTTTTCAATGGGGTTCAGGTCTGGAGATTGGGCTGGCCATGACAGGGACTTGATGTGGTGGTCCTTCATCCACAGATTGATTGACCTAGCTGTGTGGCATGGCGCATTGTCCTGCTGGAAAAAACAGTCCTCAGAGTTGGGGAACATTGCCTGAGCAGAAGGGATCAACTCTTTTTCCAGGATAACCTTGTATGCGGCTTGATTCATACGTCCTTTGCAAAGATTAACCTGCCCAATTCCAGCCTTGCTGAAGCATCCCCAGATCATCACCGATCCTCCACCAAATTTCACAGTGGGTGCAAGACACTGTGGCGTGTACGCCTCTCCAGGTCTCCGTCTAACCATTAGACAACCTGGTGTTGGGCAAAGCTGAAAATTAGATTCATCAGAGAAGATTACCTTACTCCAGTCCTCTATGGTCCAATCCTTATGGTCTTTGGCAAACTTCAGCCTGGCTCTCCTTTGCTTCTCATTGATGAAAGGCTTTTTTCTAGCTTTACATGACTTGAGCCCTGCCTCTAAGAGCCTGTTACGAACTGTTCTTGCCGTACACTTCACCCCAGCTGCCATTTGTCATTCCTTTTGTAGGTCACTTGATGTAATCCTGCGGTTGCCGAGTGACATTCGAATAAGATGACGGTCATCCCGGTCAGTGGAGAGTCGTTTTCGCCCTCTGCCGGTCTGTAACTTTGTTGTCCCCAATGTCTGCTGCTTGATCTTGTTGTAATGGACTGCCGTCTTAGAAATTTTAAGGATGGATGCAACATGACGCTCATTGTATCCCTCTGCTAGTAAAGCCAGAATTGAGCCCTTCTTTTTCTCATTGAAGACTTTTCTTTTCAACTCCTTTGGCATGGTTAAAAGCTATTTTTTCATTCATATTACTTTTGGGATATTACTAGCACTTGTTTTGCCATCCAGCTTGTCCTATTGCAAGAGGATTGTGAACACCACAGCAGGGTTTTTTTATACTTTCCTTCGTTAAATAAGATTTGGTTCACGTGATCACCTAATCAGAAGCACATTAAGTAGAATGAGGTGTACTCTGGTTGGAATTCAACTGACACTGGAATAGAATGGCTGTCAGACATGTAGAAAAGCTGATTTTTATAAAACTGTGCAGTGGTCTCTTAATTTTTGTCAGAGCTGTATATGTGTGTGTGCCAGAGTATATTATTACTTTTCTGTCTTAGATGATGTTTGAACAACAGAAGCTGCAATTGGGTCCTGGAGGAGAAAGGTCCTAAGCCCAAGTTTAATTGTTTTAATGGGTGGTTATAATCTATATCAGAATCCTCTGCTCCCAGGCCTTATAATATAGCACATAAGGGTGCAGGAAATTAGGGAGATGTTAAATGATAATCTCAGCTGTGCTGCATCTGTATAAATATATCTACACTGTGGCTCCATGTATGGGGCCCGTGGACCTGCACTCACATATTGCATTCACAAATTCCACAGCAGACACAACAATCTGTGAGTATGTGTGTGTGCAAGGAGGGGGGACTGCTGAATTCTGGGCTGTGTCTGGAAATTGGGGGACGGAGGAGGGGGTTGTGGGTGGGTTCAGTCTCCTTATGCATCTATTTTATACAGTCCAAACCTATTCTACCCACTGGTTAATGCATTTGAATGTGAAAGGCAGGCAGTGTTGGGGTGAGATGCCTCCTTTGTGACTGCCCAGGCCCGCTGGATTTATTGTGCATTTGGAAAAGCGAGGGGGGCTTTTCTGCGGGGCACTCATTACCATAGCAGCTGCTGCATGAGGCCCTCGCAACAAGAGAAGGACTCGGCTGTACAGACCATGAATAGGCTGAGGCGACCTGAAATAAAGGCTCAGAGAGGCAGGGAAGAATAGTCTTGGATCAGGGTGTTGCGGGAAGGGAGGAGTAGAGGAAAAGGAGGGGGGTTGCATATTAGGCTTCCTTTAGTTTCTTGAACTTGTGTTAAGGATTCAGGGCAAGGGGGGCAGAGTTGGCAGGTGTGAGAACGGCTCTGTCATGGCACCCAGTCCTGCCCCATTTGGGTGCCCTTTGTATTCTTCCTGTGACCCACCACCTTCACCCTTCCTCACACCCACTGTATACTATTGAAATGTACCCCGTATCTGGGCTGCGGACCTGTCACCTTAATCATGGCCGTCTGCGGATTTAATGGATTACTTCTCCCTGAGAGGCAACTTTTTTTTTCCAAGGGAAAGTATCTAGGGCATCAGGATTTATAGTGGGGGGCGATAGCGATGTCATGAGTAAGAGTGTAATGTTGGTGTTTTATAACTCAAGACACATAATGCAGTTATAGTGACTACTGGAAAAAGCTGCCAATAAACAAAGGCTGGGACAACCTGCAAGGAAACATTACATGGGTTTTTGCTTTGTTTTTTTTACAGCGTTGCATGCAGACGGTGAAGTTTGCAGGCAACTGTGTGTCCCCTGATTTATGTGGCATCTAACCTTTAATATGGGTATTTGTAAGTGACAATGAAAATAGGATCAGATCTAGAGGTGGAACTGTGGAATCCGATTCAGCAAGCAGAAGAAAGACTGGGTCAACCTGAACTGGGGTATCCTTCACAGACCCCTTACAAGTTATAGGAGCTCTATCTTTTAGGGGGACTCCCACCAAACGCACATTCCTAACTGCGCAACGCAATGATTCAAGTACCCAAATATCTGTACTAAAAGAGAGGAAGAAAAACTTAGCAAAAATTTAATTCTGTGCCACCTCAAAATGATACTTTTCCTCCAAAGCACCTTGTCAGCCTCACATGTCTATATAGCCTGGCTGTATTCTCATGACCCCGACTAACAGCATGTAAAGAAAGAGGGGGGCACAGACTTGCCTTTGACAGCCTGCTTAATTTCCAATAACCCCCCTTCTCTACTTTCCTCCCGCTTGCACATAAGGGAGGGAGACTGAGCAAGAGAATATCCATCTGCTCTGCAGTCTGAGGTCCTTCTGCAGCCAGGACAATACAAGGAAATGCTTTTAAGCCGAAATTCCTCCTAGAGATCTTGGCAGGAACGCAACGCTCAACTCTCAGCATCTCTTCCCAGTGACAGCGAGCAAAACCTCTACCCCCCAACAAGCCAGGAAGGAGGGGTGGCTATATTTCACTGGCATTAAACCGTCATTAATGCCATACCTTGGTCACAAGTCCAGGCAGGAATGAGGACTCGGCAGGCCTAGTGACTAAACAGGACTTAAGTCTGTGCAGCTCATCTCATCTGCCATTCACATGCTGGAGATGTCACGTTACAATTTGGCGCAGGGTGAGGGAATCTGGGCTGGAAAGCGCGCCAACAGTTTACGTTGTGGACTGGGAACTGGCCTGAGCGGACGGCTCTGGGTGCCAGGCTTCCATTTCCACTGCAAATCTTCGCAAGATGGGATTTTTTCTTTTTCAGCCTGGAGATGACAAACAATCTCTCTCAGGTTTTCTAGCCAAATAAGTTTTGACATTGTGAATTCCTGAGGCACGGTTGTGTTACGGTCTTCGTTAGACGTACTACTGAATAAAACAGAGCTGTTTCCAAATTAACACTGGCCGCGTCGCATCAGACCGGTCATAGAGACATCGTAGCCAGTATACCAGTAGTGGCGGTCAATTCCAACCTGCTATCTCATAGCAATCATCATTCAGATCCACGAGAACGTTATTATAAGAGAAAAAGACCACAATAAAAACACTACAGTAAGAGCATGTCCATACATATCTGTAATGTGGATTCTCTGTGCAAATTTACACACGGAAAATCCACAGTGGATTACAGCACCAACCAAATAAACAAGTTTCATCTCAACCAAAAGGCAAACAGAAATTTACTTCCAATGCGTTAATCTGTCTTCAATTTTTCCATTTCAACTAAGTTTCTGGTGAAATTTGCTACAAAATGCTTTTATGTTATATGTGGAGCTACCCTAAGGCCATGTGTAGAGCTACCCTAAGGCCATGTGCACACAGTCTTATTGAGTCGGTCAAAAACAAATTCGTTTTGAGGTATTTTTTGTTTCTTGAAATGGTTTTAAAGCATTTTATAAAAGTTTTTTTTTTAAGCTTTTTTATGAAGCCTTTTTCTTGGCGAGGGCCTAATTTGAAGCATTTTCAATTAGGAGACGATTCAAATAAATGAAGAGCACTTTCTTTTTTTTCTCCCTCAAAAAAACCTGAAGAGGAAAATAAACACTCAACGCACTGAACATACGAACAGCAAAGTGGTTGTACAATAAATAGGAAACATCTTTCAGTTACCGTACTTTTTTTTCTACTAATTTCTCACTTATTTTACAGCAGATCTGCTTTAAGAAAAAAAATATGTATCACAAAAACTCTGTGTGCACATAGCCTTAAAAGGTATTGCGTGGAAAAATAACATTTTCTCAACCAAATCAATTTCTATAAAATGTTTCCACCATACTGTTGCTTTTTTTTTCTAGCAGTTTCCAAATGATTTTTTATTTAAATGGTTTACGGTCACAATCATCTCCGAAACTGTACCTGATAGCCACACGCAGATACAGCCCTTAAACGGGACTATAATGTGTCAGGACCCATCACAGGTTATACTGCCAGTCCGCACTGGAAACCTGGGCTTTTGCCATAATTCAAGAGCAAATAGACGGTTAATTTTTCTGATGTGTATTTACTCCACAAGGACAAACTTCTCTGTTCCTGGCAAAGCTGGGTGACAATCAAGGAACAGCCACTGATTCCACACAATTTTCCTTGAATAATAGACAAAGCCATCCAGGAACGGACTAAGCATATGTAAAACAGGCAGTGGAGGATGAAAATCCAGAGTCCTCATCCTTCTCCCAGTAGAGAGTTTATTCCAAAAGTATCCAGTTTGGATAATCAGAAGCACAAATGTCCCTACCACATTCTCAGTCACTGACAGCAACAGAAACAAGCCACAAACAAGGATGTAGCACTTGGGATTCTATCAGATCCTCATCTGAAGGCCGCCTAGGATAGAGGAGATGCAGAACATGGGGGATATAAACTTATTTATCGTTTGATTCAGCATTTTCTGCTAATAAGCTGATAAATTGCTGGATTCATATAACAAGCCTGTGAATCCTGTTAGCTCCACCCACACAGAGTGATTGGCAGTTTCTCCTGTATCACTTTCAAGAAGCAGGACTCATAGGCTTTGGATACAAGTCCTGGCAGCAATTTGTCAGCTGAAAATGCTGAATCAAATTATTGATAATTATATATCCTCAAACTCAGTGTTTCCCCTCTATCACATGCTGATCTCAAATATAAATCTGTCAAAGTCCCTTTAAAAAAAAAAAAATAAATAAAAAGTCATACTAAAATCAAGCCACAATCCAACAGAAACAGAGTCAGGGCTTAGAGTTAAACTTCTTGTAATTGTTATTACCGTAGGTTGATATGCAGCTATGTACTCACCAGGAACCAGACCTCACACATGGAGGTGTTAGGCATACCGTTACTTGTCAGCAATGCCATTATTTTATCACAAATCCACCAGAGAACTGTTCATTTAGCCCACAATATGTCTGCTGCAATCCTGTAGAACGTCATATAAACATAAATAAAAGGACAAGACAATTGTTTTTTTCCAATTTTTCTTTTTTTATAAAACAAATCTTTCAGGGGCTACAGATTATATAATACACTGCAAATATGCTGTATTTTACAGACTTTTTGTGTTTCTTTTTTGTTTCTTTTACATCCAGTTACAACATGGCGATCTCAAAACACAGCTTCAATATAAGCCTATAACTTTAATTAACATAATTAAAAAAATGTTTCCATATCTAGAACACAATTGATCACAGAACAACTCCTTTCTGGAGCACATTACAGCCACACGCCATCCTGTTCATCCAAGAATTAAAAGAAAAAAAAAGTTACAATAAAAAAATGAGGTGGAGTGGTGGTGGGAGAAGGGGGTAGGGTTGGAAGGGAGAGCACAATGCAAAAAGAAGAGACAAAGTGAAATAGGACAGACCATTCAGAAGTCAGCCTGTGCACCTGCTCCTTACTCAAAGGAAGTCCAGTGGTGGCATGCAGGGTCAATGCAACAAACAGAATGGGAGTGGGGTTTGGGGGGAGGTGTGGTTGGGACCAGAGCTGAATTTGGGAACATATGGCAACTATGAATATCTTAATCCAAGCCACAAAAAAAATAGAAAATCATATCCAAGTTTCACAGTCAGATATAACAATAAAATGTGTGTCCCTTTAAGAAGAGACTTTTGCATTTAAAATAAAATAAAAACTAAATTAAAAAATTACTTGGGATGAACTCAGGAGTAATTACATCATAAATATTATGACATTACTGGTGGCAGATCCACTTGAATATGTGCAACAAGCTCTATATTTTTTTTCCATTTTTTTAATACAAACTATCCCTTTCTCCCACAGACCCTAAATTTGTCCTTGTTTTTTTTTCTTCTCCAGGTGCTCCCCTTCCTACTCTAGCCCACCCCAGCCTTACCCCCGCTTGAATCTATCGCACAGAAGCATTATCGGTGCCAAGTAATACACCAGCCTAACAACGTAGACCGATTAAATAAGTAGGAAAGAGAATGCTGAAAATTCAGCACAACAGGATTTTTCTTTTTCTTAAAAAAAAAAAAAGTTTTACACCTCAACTTTTTCCTTTTTTTTATTCTACTCTACACAGAACGCTTAACCTTGATCCAGAGCAAGGATTACATGGTTCTTGTGGCTGCCGGGTCTCTGCGCATGGGTCTACTTCAGACGGTCGGGTTAGGGTAGATGGATGTTAAGTGCATGGATGGAGCCTTAAGACAAACTTGTCTGCAGGACAGTGACCAAACACAGCCGATATTACACTAAACCATCCCCCCAAAAATATCCTCTGCGTAACACCGCAACTTCATGGCTGCCGGATACAAACCTTGGACAGACACTTTTGAGGTCTTAAAATAATAGGACCTCAAAGTGGCTTAGGAAACACTTAAAAAAAAAAAAGTTTTCAAAGTAGAAAAATAATTTTATTTTCGCAGCCAAAAAGTTGCGGGTCCAATTCCTGCACAATTTTCTGGATTATTAGGCAATGGATCACTCTCTATAAATCACAACAATGCAAAATGGCTTTAGCGTGAATGGGCATCCCACGAAAACGTTTAGTGCAGATAAACCAAGACATCCGACACGCAACATGCGACACGTCTCATCTCCAACCTATAATCAGATCCATCTGCAACACAATTTAATTTTTAAAGCAGCATCAGTCTGATTTCAAGCACTCACGCTTCAAAAATGGAAAAAGAATCAAAGTGTCAACTTTGCAAAAAAAATAAAAAATCCTCAATGTGGTTCTAAACATCTAGTCAGTAGTCAACAGGTCAAATTCACAATCCTGTAACTCACTTTCCATACAGCAGAGGGAGCCCTTGCACTATCGCCTGTGCAAAACAGAATATGGCAATTTTACACTCACTCACATATACATCTGCACATGCGGCCCACATATAATCTACCAGATTGTAAAATTGACATTTCATTATTCAAGTCTTCTCTTTCCAAAATTCTACTGAGGGAAGGTTTCCTTTACATCTATTGGAAAAAAAAGGGGGTAAATATTTCTGAAATTCAAAAATGGGGAGAGTGGGAAACAATCTGTTGGAACGACCAACGCTGGAAATTATCCTTATAAAGAAGGGGTCTGCCTGAACACTTAAGGGTTCCTGAAGGGGATGTCTAGGGGGACATTACCGCTGAAATGTTATGTTAAATACATTAGGAAAATGGGGAAGGAAATCTAGATGTATTACCTGGGAATGAAAGAACACAGAACTGATAACCTACAAGTGCAGCATACAGTATCTGGTGCTGTTTTTGAACACTGTGCTAAGAGTCGAGGTAGATGACAAAAGGATAAAAAAGGACAAAATAATAGTAATGAATAGGTCTTTGTGGGCCCCAAACTTCCTAAAACCTGGAGACCAACAGCAGCTTTTCATGTCAATTAGAAAATAAAACATACATGTACAAGTTAAGAGGCAGGACTTGTTATATTCATAGAAAAACACAATCTTTCGTTTGTACCTAAAAACAAATTCCTCATTGATGTGGCAAAAACATCATAGAAAGAGCACTGTGAGAAACCAAAAGTCTAGATGACTTAGTAACCAAAAGGAGGGGATCCAATGATCAAAAATTTTGGGAGGGTGATCAACCCCCCTCATCCCCTGCTTGCAAATCTTGAGCTTCGCCCTAAAAAAAAATATTTCATACATAGAGCAGCCTCTTTACTGGAACACAAAAATTAAGACATAAAAAGAACACAAAAAGAATCGATTAAAACCCCCAAAAATAGGAAGTAATAGAAAGGTCTATAAGTGTCTCATGGGCAGTCACCGGCTACTGGTAGAGTACTTGGCCTTGGTGATGAGATAGAGGACAATGTCTTGGTGGCCGCCATAGGCCGCTATGTGCAGGGCGCTCCAGCCATCTCGGTTCGCTAGTCTGATGTCTGCGCCAAACTTAACCAAAAGTTTCACCAACTCCAGGTTTCCGTCGATGACAGACTGGTGCAAGGCGGTCTGACCTTCTGGACCGAAGGAATTGACGTTGAACTCACAGTTGGTCATGTTCTGGAGAAGGGACTGGAGTTCCTTAGTGTTTCCTTTCCTTACGGCTTCCTGGAACACCCGCTGGGTGTGGGGAATGGAGCAGGTGGACACTTCTGTCTGGCTCATGGCTGGTAGGGCTCCAGGTAGAATGGACTCTTCAGAGAATGGTGGAGCTCCAGGTAGAATGGACTCTTCAGAGAATGGTGGGGCTCCAGGTAGAATGGACTCTTCAGAGAATGGTGAAGCTCCAGGTAGAATGGACTCTTCAGAGAATGGTGGAGCTCCAGGTAGAATGGACTCTTCAGAGAATGGTGGAGCTCCAGGTAGAATGGACTCTTCAGAGAATGGTGGAGCTCCAGGTAGAATGGACTCTTCAGAGAATGGTGGAGCTCCAGGTAGAATGGACTCTTCAGAGAATGGTGGAGCTCCAGGTAGAATGGACTCTTCAGAGAATGGTGGGAGCTCCAGGTAGAATGGACTCTTCAGAGAATGGTGGGGCTCCAGGTAGAATTGACTCTTCAGAGAATGGTGGGCTCCAGGTAGAAAGGACTCTTCAGAGAATGGTGGAGTCCAGTAGAATGGACTCTTCAGAGAATGGTGGAGCTCCAAGTAGAATTGACTCTTCAGAGAATGGCGGGTCTCCAGGTGGAAAGTACTCTTCAGAGAATGGTGGCTCCAGTTGCCTACTCTAAAGATGGAACACCAGAAAAGACTTTTGAAGATCAGGTGGTAGCTTTTTGCAGAAGAGGATAGCCCAGGAAGTGCTTATCCAATTGCCAAGATCCACAAGCTGGTGGCCAGTCTCTAGAAGGGTTGCAGTAGATCCAAGACCTCCCCTCTCTCTTTGCACTGTGTAACTCCTTCCACAGTGTGCACAGCTGGACGCAGGAGGCCTGGAAGGGAGCACTTGTAGTAATCCCAGTTTCAAGACAAGTATGCAATGAATACCACTCCACCAGTAAAGGCTTGTCCACCCCTGTATTCGTTCTGCTAGAGGTCCAAGTCTTGCACTGCAGTTACCGAGGATTTCAATGAGGCTTTTCTTGCCGCTGATCCAATCCAATTAGTATCCAGTGCTTGCACGGCAGGGACTGGCGATTCAGTGCTTGCACAGGCTCCTGCAGGGACTACTCCGGGACTTTGCACGGTTTCCTCCTGGCAGGGCATGGAGAGCTGGGTCCACAGAGCGCTGCTGCTGCTGGCAGGAAAGAGCAGGTCTGACTCGGCTGAGCTCCGGCCAGCGCGGCCCCTTTTAGGTAGACACTGATTTGCATCACAATACTCCGCCGTCCTCGCCTCCTATTGGTTGAGAGCCCACGTGGGGCCAACCCCCCTGAACCAACCCCTAAGAGTGGAACGTTGAGAATCTGGGCGGGGTCTAAAAGTTTGAGTTTAGGGAGAGTGACAAAAGTTCTCACGCACTGAGGAGAGGGGGCGCCCCTGTTGCTGCCTCCCCCCTCACCCCAGACACTGGGCTGTCACCCAGGGCAGGCTCACCTAACCTGTGCCTCTCTGCACGGTCCTCCAGGGCTGGGGAATGGTTCTGCAGGGACTTGTGGTTCTTCAGCATCGATAGAAAATGAAACCATCCACAAAGAATCTTAGTTTCCAATTAGTAGCAGAAAAATATTTAGACAGTAGATTTGTAGCAGTTCAGTTAAAGAAATACATTTTATTTTGTTTGCAATTTACAACATGTTATTGACAAGAGACAGGAATAATATCCTGGGTAAGGGGAGCGCAGGCATGGCGACACAAGGGTGACACAGGGTAAGTCGAGGATCACACAGGAGCGGATCTACACAGAAGGATCTGCCTTTTCCCCCTTTTTGGACTCATTTGTGACTTTGGTGCAAAAACCTGCACGAGTTTCCAGACTAAAGCAAAGTTCACATAAGTGTATTGGGCCAACGTTAGCCATGAGCATGAGCAGACGGGATGCGCTACGCTGGCCGCCAGACTGGTGCACCCTCACAGTAGGGCGAAGCTCTGCACCCTCACAGCAGGGCGAAGCTCTGCACCCTCACAGTAGAGCGAAGCTCTGCACCCTCACAGTAGAGCGAAGCTCTGCACCCTCACAGTAGAGCGAAGCTCTGCACCCTCACAGTAGGGCGAAGCTCTGCACCCTCACAGTAGGGCGAAGCTCTGCACCCTCACAGTAGGGCGAAGCTCTGCACCCTCACAGCAGGGCGAAGCTCTGCACCCTCACAGCAGGGCGAAGCTCTGCACCCTCACAGCAGGGCGAAGCTCTGCACCCTCACAGTAGGGCGAAGCTCTGCACCCTCACAGCAGAGCGAAGCTCTGCACCTCACAGCAGGGCGAAGCTCTGCACCCTCACAGCAGGGCGAAGCTCTGCACCCTCACAGTAGGGCGAAGCTCTGCACCCTCACAGTTAGAGCGAAGCTCTGCACCCTCACAGTAGGGCGAAGCTCTGCACCCTCACAGTAGGGCGAAGCTCTGCACCCTACAGCAGGGCGAAGCTCTGCACCCTCACAGTAGGGCGAAGCTCTGCACCCTCACAGTAGGGCGAAGCTCTGCACCCTCACAGTAGGGCGAAGCTCTGTACCCTCACAGTAGAGCGAAGCTCTGCACCCTCACAGTAGGCGAAGCTCTGCACCCTCACAGCAGGGCGAAGCTCTGCACCCTCACAGCAGGGCGAAGCTCTGCACCCTCACAGTAGGGCGAAGCTCTGCACCCTCACAGTAGGGCGAAGCTCTGCACCCTCAGTAGAGCGAAGCTCTGCACCCTCACAGTAGAGCGAGGCTCTGCACCCTCACAGTAGAGCGAAGCTCTGCACCCTCACAGTAGGGCGAAGCTCTGCACCCTCACAGTAGAGCGAAGCTCTGCACCCTCACAGTAGAGCGAAGGTCTGCACCCTCACAGTAGAGCGAAGCTCTGCACCCTCACAGTTGGGCGAAGCTCTGCAACCTCACAGCAGGACGAAGCTCTGCACCCTCACAGCAGAGTGAAGCTCTGCACCCTCACAGCAGGACGAAGCTCTGCACCCTCACAGCAGAGTGAAGCTCTGCACCCTCACAGTAGGGCGAAGCTCTGCACCCTCACAGCAGGACGTAGCTCTGCACCCTCACAGTAGGGCGAAGCTCTGCACCCTCACAGTAGGGCGAAGCTCTGCACCCTCACAGTAGGGCGAAGCTCTGCCCCTCACAGTAGGGCAAAGCTCTGCACCCTCACATCTCTGGTGGTGCTTTTTTTTTTTTTGCAAATACTTTACGCATTTTTTAAAATTTTCTGGCAAAAATTGAAACATCCACATGTTGGCCATGAGTCAAAAAGGCAAGTTGGTGCAATTTATTTTGTGTGGTGATTTTTAAATTTCTTAGTGTTTTGAGCCAAATGCTGCATGGGTGCTCAGCTATATCAGCTTTCCACTAGAAAAAAAATCACTCATTTAAAAAGACGACACTGAATGAAGCGCATAATCTGTGCTGAAATATATTTACCCCCCCTAAAAAGAACCTCTGATTGCTGTCAATGGGAAACCCACATTAAACAATTATATTTTTTATTTCTATCGCGCCAACATATTCCACGACACTTTACATTTTTAGAGGGGACATGTACAGGCAATATAGACACATAAAAACACATAACTGAGCCACCAAAAGAGCGAGGACTTGCTGGCAAGCTAACAATCACGCTGCCATTAATATGGCTGCCAAGGAAGTCACCCACGTATAAGCAGCGCTGCATTGGGCATGCAGGATAGTGGCAGATAAAACGCTAAATAATAAGGTAGTCATCCGACCATCAGTCTAAAGCGGATTCCACTGCGAAAACGCATTTTTTTTTTTTTTTTTTTAAAAAAAAGCAAAAGGAGGAACTTCTTAGTAAATGCTCAAAAATTCCTGCTCAATTTGAGCTACAAAAAAAATTAGTACATGACTTGCATTACACTTATTACATATTTAGAGCACCTTTTGCGCCTTGGAGAAAAGTTTTTACTAGAAATTCCGTAAGTAGTAAACTCTCCCCCGCCACACTTACTTATCCTGCCCCGCTGCAGCATGGAGTCTCTGCTATTGCCTCGGACTCTGAACGCTGATGTCACGTAGACAGTACTACAGCCAATCCATCCAATGGCTCCGACAATACAGACACCATGAACACTGAGCCCAGTGATTGGCTGCAGCACTGATTTCATGTCATCACAGCGCTGCAGTCAGACATGGAGAGCAAGAAGAGTCAGCGTTGGACCCAGACAGAGTAAAGTAAGGCAGGGTTTAGTTTTTTTTCTTTACTACTTACATAACTTATAGGAAAAAATTTTTTCTTTAAGATATGTCACCTAAAGAACAAAAACTGTCTAAAATATATAATATATGTAACAAGTCATGTCTTCAATTACTCTTTTGCTCAAATTGAGCTTATAAGAAAAAAATTTTCTTTAAAAGGAAAAGAGATTTGGCTTAGGAGGGGAGAAAGGGTCTAAAATTGCATCCAAAAAGCACTAAAATTATGGCAAAATTTTGAACCAAAGTATCCCAAGTAATTGGTGCCGTAAAATTAGACAACAGTGTCTTTAAGCTGTGCCCAATGCATTATTCAGCTATATACAATGCAGCCTATTAGTTGTCAGGGTCCGGAGATACCAACCTACCATGACTCCTGTCATATCAGCACATTTTCAGACACAACGGAGCAGAGGATTCCAGGAGATTGAAGATGCCAAGTCCCTTTTCCCCTTTACAAGATTCCCTTCCTGGATTGATTGCTCCAGTTGTATCTGAAAGGACAATGGTTGAGAGCCTGTCTTTCTTTTCTTCAAAGACAGAGGGCAGTAATGGACAGAGAGCCACCCAGCCAGCGGCCTCAAAGCCCACCATACTCCCCCCTTCCCTTCTTCATCCTCAAGATACCAAATTGTGCATCAAAAGGAGTATTTTAATGACATGAATGTGCTAAAGAGACAGGGGTGAGAAGAGTCCCAGGACCAAAGGTATCACCTGTCACCTTTAACCTTTTGGAGACTGAACCAGTCATTAAGCGGTGGCATGGCCAAATAATTCATATCCTTAGGGGTATTGGCAGAATGCTGGAAAATGGTAAATGAAGCTATAATCAGTCAAGGTCATGGATCTTTAAGCCAGATGGTCCAGATAGAGACAGGACGGCCAAAATATGACACATGGAGGAATGTTCCCAGCCTGCAGCAAAACACCCAGGAATTGTGGGAGTTGTAGTGCGGAGTTGTTTTGGAGTCCCATCATCATTTCATCAGGATCTGCGGGCCTCGGACTAGATCATGGCAGTTCAATAAACAGGTCTATAAAATCTGCCACCTTTGCATCTTACGTAAGAGGAGCAGGACGGTAAGATCTGGTTGTTTTACAGCTGGAGAACTGGAGCAAAGGAGCTGCGTGTACGTGACACCATAATGGACCTGTATCAGTGGTGTGATCACATGTCACCTGGGCCAAGGGTTTAAAACCTATAAAGCAGTCACGTATAAAAACACATACGTTATTCCAGGATACTTGGGGTATATCTGGACAGTCACGTTTATCCCTGGTTAAAATTAAGGTGAACCCAAAAAAAGTTGTCAGGAAATTCCAGGAAAGCCAAGGAACCAAAATAACAGGTAACTGATTAAAAAAAAAACAACTTCTTCTTTATTCCATATTAATTAAAAAACATCACATGAAGACACAGCAGGCAACATTTCGGCCATAATTGTCCTTTTTCAAGCCCACAAAAAAGTCATAAACCTCTGGGCTTGGAAAAGGCCAATTATGGCTGAATCGTTGCCTGCTGTGTCTTCCTATGATGTTTCTTGATGGCCAATTATGGCCGAAACGTTGCCTGCTGTGTCTTCCTATGATTCTTGATTGCCATTGAATAAAGACTTTTTTTACATATATCAAGAACCTGTTATTTTGATGCCTCTGCTTTCCTGAAATTATCTTTATTGCTTTTGGACCTGGTGGGAGGCCCTGCCAAGTTAACCATATATTGGTCAATGGTACAGATGAACTCATTCCCACAAAAAGTTGTGCAAATAGAAATATTGTTTTCAATACCGCATGTCAATTTTCCCTCATTTCTACTTCCCGTCAGTGAATTTGGACTTTTGCTTTTAGGCCGGCGTCACTCACAACGACAAAAAATCGGTCCGTTTTAGACGGTCGATTGTCGGATCAAAATGCAAACATCACACATCCTTCTGGCATCCGATTTTCCTTCAAAGATGCGATTTAGTTGCATGTGTGTGTACCTTGTAACATCCGATTTTCATCCGACTTGCGAGATTTTCTCGCAGGCTTGCAAAACTGACATATAATGGATCCAAAAGAATAGTATTTCAATCACAAAAGAAAGAATAGATATATACACATAGAACACATATATATATATATATATATATACATGTCATTGTGACATGTACATATACATATATTTATAGTTCCTAGACTTCTGCATACTGTTATAGCCGCTAATTCAATTGCCGGCTTCTGTGAAATCACAGAAGCCGACATGAAATGATACATTGTTTCCACACAGTTAACCATGTCACTTCCTGTATTTTGATATTTGTTTAGAACTTACAATTACATGAGTGTATTTGTGCAAAATTTCAGACATGTAGGGGTTAATTAAAGGTGTAATTTCGTTGAAAAAAAATGCGTGGGCTCCCGCTGTATTTTCTCCACCAGACAGACAAAGCAAGCGAGTGGGGGCAGATAATAACAGCCTAGGGAGGGTACATTTTTTGTGCCCCCACTGGCTACTAACATCTGCCCCCAGACACCCCAGAAAGGGCAAATCTATAATTAGATTCGCCCTTTCTGGCACTTTGCCCGTCTATTCCCATTGCCCTGTAGCGGTGGCGAATGGGTTAATAATCTCACTTTACTGTCACCTTAGTATTGAAAGGTGACCTTAAGGCAGGTTAATAATTGAGAGCTGTCAATTAGACAACTATCAATTATTAATCCTATTGAAGTAAATAAAAAAACACACACACACACTTTAAGAATAAATAATTTTAATGAAATAAAAACACATTTTTTTGACCATATTTTATTTTACACTTAATCCGTGCGAAGCCATTGATCTCCTAAAATAAAGAAAAAAAAAATAAAACATTATTCTTACCTATTCCGCCGATCTGTCACGTCCCACGCTGTAATCCTTCACAAAGGGTTAACTAGCTTTGAGCCAAGCAGTGCAAGTAATCCTGCATGCTCAGCTCAAAGCTCCTGAATGAATAAGTTCCTCTCCTGGCGACAGGAGAGGATGTGTTTCATGAATGAAGCTTAATTGATTGTGTCCACTTTCCCTTTAGGTCAGGTCACTAAAGTTAAATTGCCAATAAATCAATTAAGCTCCATTCATGAATCTATTCCTCTACTTTCGCTGGGAGAGGAACTTATTCATTCAGGGGAATACAGGTCTGAGACAGCATTATTAGCTCTCTGCGACCTGTAACCTGTTAACCCTTTCTGATGGATTACACCGTGGGACCTGACTGTACATCGGATTGGTAAGTATAATTTTGCTTTTTTATTACAGGAAATGGTTTTAGCAGGAAAATAAAATATTGTCAAAAACTGTGTGATTATTTAATTAAACTTATTTTTTATTAAACTGTGTGTGTTTGATTTTTCTTTCATACAATAGGATTAATAATTGATAGTTGTCTAATTGACAGCTCTCAATTATTAACCTGCCTTAAGGTCACCTTTCAATACTAAGGTGACAGTAAGGTGAGATTATTAACCCATTCGCCACCGCTACAGGGCAATGGGAATAGACGGGCAAAGTGCCAGAAAGGGCGAATCTAATTATAGATTTGCCCTTTCTGGGGTGTCTGGGGGCAGATGTTAGTAGCCAGGGGGGGCACAAAAAAAAGTACCCTTCCTAGGCTATTATTATCTGCCCCCACTCGCTTGCTTTGTCTGGTGTAGAAAATACAGCGGGAGCCCACGCATTTTTTTGTCAACGAATTTACACCTTTAATTAACCCCTACATGTCTGAAATTTACCACAAATACACTCATGTAATTGTAAGTTCTAAACAAATATCAAAATACAGGAAATGACATGGTTAACTGTGTGGAAACAATGTATCATTTCATGTCGGCTTCTGTGATTTCACAAAACCCGGCAATTGAATTAGCGGCTATAACAGTATGTAGAAGTCTAGGAACTATAAATATATATATATATATACATGTCACAATGACATGTATATTATATATATATATATATATGTGTTCTATGTGTATATATCTATTCTTTCTAGTCTTTATTAAAGCTGTCAGTGTGATTTTACAGTATAGCCGGGGATGAATTGCCGGCTTTTCTAAAGGACACCGATGCGATTTCATCGCAAGTCACACATGCGGTCCGTTTGTAATCCGATTTTTCATCGCTCCCATAGACTTGCATTGGCGATTGTCGACCGACAATCGGTGACAATCGCAGCATGCTGCGATTGTACACGGACGTTTAAAACGGACCACAAAAAATCTGATACTGGGAGCTGCTCCATAGATCAACATAGGTCCGACTGCAATGCGATTTTTCATCGCATTGCAGTCGTCCGATTCTGTCGCCAGTGTGACCGGCCTTACATAAAGAAACTGAAACTGTTACAGACCTACACAGCTGAGGGTTTGCTATAGCTGCTTCCAGTGAAGACAAAATGCCTGGACTCCAATCTGATAAAATGTATCAGTGTAGGTATAGTGTAATAAACTATCAGGACACAAGACAGACCTTTGCATGCCAGTCTTTAAGTATCCGCTGAAGTAATATAACCTCCTTAGGAAGTTCAAATGATCAAAAAGTTGGATAAACTAGGCAAACATGCCATAAAAATGGCAAAATTGCACATTTTTGGTGCAACGGCAAATAAATTTCAGCACATCAAGCAGTTTTATGCCACAATACTGTTGAAAATTGCTTGATGAATCAACCCCAATGTGATTAACTCCCCGAGAATTGTAGAGACTGGATATAAGTGTTATAACCCTGCAGTTGTGAGATGTTTATAAAAAAAATTCAGCCCCTGGATGAAATCAAGAATGTTTCAATTCACTGACAGAGACCTGAAATTGCAAAGTACTTTAAAAAGTTACAGAACCTTTCATTTTACAAGTGTTGTATTATACCATCCAAAATGGCATTTCATTGGTGGAGGGCAGCTCACAGGGGGCTTATACTTTTCTTGTGTCATTCAGCATCTTGAAAGAGGACAGGATGACACTACAGTACAACCAGGTACAGCTACTTTTGGCACTTTGACGGAGCATTAAATTGCTGAACATCCTTGGCATAAGTAGCAATTCCTTAAGAAACGACAAGCATTTCATTTCACAAGCAATCAAATGATAAGCTCCAATGGGACAGCACAATGAAATGTAGTAATAATGCAATAAAACTAAGTACCAGCATCGCCTGTCTCCCTGTGGCAGTGAATTTCCCATTTTCTGCTATAGGCAATGAGGAAGAATTTAACACCCTGCTGCTTAGTCTGTGTGCAAATCTGTCTGAGAAAGGGTTAAATCCAGCAAGCTGGGAGCAGACATCATACTGGGCAGGTCACAGCTTGTGTTACTGACTGCTGGATTCCAAGAAGGGCTCTAAACCACTGACTGCAATCCTCTATATTCTATGGACATGAGGAACAGAGAGGGACCACCTGGAGTCATCTACCAGGGGCTCTTTCTCAAATCAGGCTGCCTGGAGTCAAGACACAGCTGTGACTTGTATTACTACCAAGTGCATAAACTAGTTCTGTATAATTATGCTCCTATGTACAAGAATATAACTATTATAATACTGCTCCTATGTACTAGAATATAACTACTATAATACTGCCCCTATGTACAAGAATATAACTACTATAATACTGCTCCTATGTACAAGAATATAACTACTATAATACTGCCCCTATGTACAAGAATATAACTACTATAATACTGCCCCCTATGTACAAGAATATAACTGCTATAATACTGCTCCTATGTACAAGAATATAACTACTATAATACTGCCCCTATGTACAAGAATATAACTACTATAATACTGCCCCTGTGTACAAGAATATAACTACTATAATACTGTCCTCTATATACAAGAATATAACTACTATAATACTGCCCTATGTACAAGAATATAACTACAATAATACTGCTCCTATGTACAAGAATATAACTACTATAATACTGTCCCTGTGTACAAGAATATAACTACTATAATACTCCCCGTGTACAAGAATATAACTACTGTAATACTTCTCCCTATGTACAAGAATATACGATAACTACAATAATACTGCCTTCTATGTACAAGAATATACGGTAACTACTATAATACTGCCCCCTATGCACAGGAATATAACTACTATAATACTGCTCTTATATACAAGAATATAACTACTATAGTACTGCCCCTATGTACAAGAATATAACTACTATAATACTGCTCCTATGTACAAGAATATAACTACTATAATACTGCCCCTATATACAAGAATATAACTACTATAATACTGCCCCTATGTACAAGAATATAACTACTATAATACTGCTCCGATGTACAAGAATATAACTACTATAATACTGCCCCCAATGTACAAGAATATAACTACTATAATACTGCCCCATGTACAAGAATATAACTACTATAATACTGCTCCCTATGTACAAGAATATAACTACTATAATACTGCCCCCATGTACAAGAATATAACTACTATAATACTGCCCCTATGTACAAGAATATAACTACTATAATACTGCCCCCAATGTACAAGAATATAACTACTATAATACTGCCCCAATGTACAAGAATATAACTACTATAATACTGCCCCATGTACAAGAATATAACTACTATAATACTGCTCCCTATGTACAAGAATATAGCCACTATAATACTGCTCCTATGTACAAGAATATAACTACTATAATACTGCTCCCTATGTACAAGAATATAACTACTATAATACTGCTCCGATGTACAAGAATATAACTACTATAATACTGCTCCTATATACAAGAATATAACTACTATAATACTGCTCCTATGTACAAGAATATAACTACAATAATACTGCTCCTATGTACAAGAATATAACTACTATAATACTGCCCCCTATGTACAAGAATATAACTATTATAATACTGCCCCTATGTACAAGAATATAACTACTATAATACTGCCCTATGTACAAGAATATAACTACTATAATACTGCCCTGTATGTAGAAGAATAAAAATACTATAATACTGCCCCTATGTACAAGAATATAACTACTGTAATACAGTCTGGTTTGATGGATTCTAACAAAACCACCAACAATATAAATGATCCACTTAATTTCCTTTGCCATCAGGCTTTAGGCATAATATGGGTTCTTATATGACAGTATAGAAAACATGGCAAATGTCAGCTGAAGTACGCCCAGCTGGTGGAGACAGCATATGTTAAGTGGGTGTCAACGCCTGAAATCTAAAAATTTTCAAATAACAAAAATCTTTGTTAGAAATTTTCAGTTGCTCCTCCCCAGTAAGTTTGTTCATCTACTACATAATTGTCTAATTCTGTCTGTCTGTAATGGAAATCCCGCACGCCACTGCTATCGTCGGGAGATCAGTGGCGCTAGCCGCTGATCTCCCGACGGTAGCTGCGGGTCATCTCTTGCCGCATGGAGGTCAGCGGTGACGCAGCCGGTAGATGACCGGCACCAGCCGGTCATCTCCCGGCTGCTCACAGCGGAAGTACCCCGACCGGCGGCCTCCACGTAAACCCCAGCAGCAGCCTCCACGTACACCCCAGCAGCAGCAGCAGCCTCTATATACCCCAGCAGCAGCAGCCTCCACATATACCCCAGCAGCAGCCTCTATATACACCCCAGCAATAACATTTAATGAAATATATATTTTACCCGGAAAATCCTGTGTATTCATTGCATTATTTTTAAATCTTCAGAAATAAACTACATACATATTCTAGAATACCCGATGTGTTAGAATCGGGCCACCATCTAGTGTCATTATATGCACTTTGTGTAAAATCTTTACGTGCACCGTCCACCTGTCAAGTGTAATATAGAATTGAATACCCTGCCGCTGTACTGAATACTGTGCACCAAGTGTTATACTTTAGATTCAAAGTGAAGACAACAAAACCACAAACAACACACATGGAAATAAGGAGTAAAGAAACACATGTGAAACAAGCCAGAATGTGTTACATCTTATATTCCCCACCGTCCCTTCTTTTAGGGTGCTTTCACATGAAGTTTTGGCACCCATTTGTTGGGCTTACTTTGCCCCCCCACCCTATACCGCAAAACAGGATTCGGGCATAAGCGCTGAAGGGGCCTTAAACAATAATGGTACCGACAGAGTGAACGTGTGCATGGTCATGCCTCATTTTTGGGCCTATATGCCCACTGGAGATGGACACTCAGTTGTAGTAGACTGCGTTTGGGTGTCCAGTAAGAGTAGAAACCACGGCACTCAACTTGAGGAGAGGTAGGTGCACAAGTCAGGCATCCGGCCAAATAGACATGAAACTAAAAACTTGGCACACAGGAGGTATGACAGGAAAAGAAAAACACAGTTCTCTGGACAGCAGGACGCCATCAGCTCCTTGCTCTGCTCTGGACCCAGCGACTGAGAACTTTCTCCCTGACAAGCATTGAGCTTGTAAAGCACTTGCGCTGACGCAGCACTAAATTTCAGTGCCTTTTCTTGCCGCTACGGTCCCATTTTTTCAACCAGTGACATACCCTGTGCCTTACATGGTTAACGCATCCAGTATTACCATTGTCTCTTTTTGGAGAATTTGCTGTCTCTGGCATACGCAATTTTTACTATTTCAAGTGTCCTCTTTGGAAATAATCTGATGAAGGTCCTTTAACGGACCGAAAACGTTCATGTTTTTTGTCTGGATGCATCATCAATAAATGAACTTTTCCTGTCATACCTCCTGAGTGCCAAGTTTTAAGTTTCATTTGGGTGTCCAGTAGGCGTACACACCCAAAAATGATGCATGACAGAGCACATGTTCACTCTGTTGGCAACATTATAGTCTATGGCCCCATCGGCACATACGCGTGAATCTCAATTTGCAGGGGGCTGACGTAAGCAGAATCAGAGTTCAAGGCTAGCCCAGATACTAATGCAGGTTCAGACAGTGCAAATCCAGGAACACTTGTCATTTGTCTTTGTGATACGCAGAAAAGATGAGCGGATGGTTTCTACATATGTGGTACCCACCATGAATCATAGAAGAGGAGGTATGATGGTTGGTGGAGATGGTTTGGGATGAGTTGGATTCACAGTGAAGGCAGAGCAGCAGAATTGAAGGAAGCAATTTCAGGTGAGGACCTGAAGAAACAGCTGGAGAGAATGTTTAGAGAGTATAAAGCTGTCATAAGACTCATAAGAGTAACGGGAATGTAAGGACTCTAAGGTTTAACACATTCTGGTTTGTTTCCCATGTCTGTTTATAGTCCTTGTTTCTTTTTGTGTTCCTTCCTTTGTAGTTTTGCTGCCTTCAGTCTGACTCTGCAATGTGCAAGTCCAAAAAGAATAATAAAAAAAAACATAGCATGAACAGGGGTGTCCCAACGTTTGACCAGGGGTGTGTATCTAAAGATACACTCCTCAATATTGATATTACAATACCAAAAAGGAAAACTTGGGGAACTATGAAAATCACAGGATGGATAGACATCGTATTGAACTACAAATGATGGAGAAATTAAAACATTTTCAAAACCTCTGTATTTCTTCAGCCTGGAGTATGAGCGGCACTTACAGCCTCAGCTGCTATCAATGAGGAAGGTTCTGCTGCACTGAATGCACTTGGGCAAATAATTCGCTGCTGGCAGCTCTTGTGTAATCACCGATCAATAACGTCCCCAAAGAGCTCCATAGGAGACAAGTACGGAAACACTGCAGCCATGGGAGTACTTCCAGGCTACTCACAGCAGCACCAGTAACATGTGTATTAGTATGGTCATCCTCACTGAGAGCAGTCAAGGCTGTAAATGCAGGGATTTCTGTGCTCGCCGTTCATACTCCAGACTGAATACATCAAGATGTTTTGATCATCTGGTTTCCATTTTTGCATAATTTGTAAATCAGTAACTTGTAGCCGTCTGGTGATTTCCATTACTTCCCGAGTTTTCCTTCTTGGGCCGGGGTCACACTTGCGACTGCAATGCGAGTCTCTCGCCTCAATACACGGCATTGCCGCCAGCACTCGGACCGGATCATTCAGCTGCATAGAAATACTGTAGATGCAGCCGCACACTCAGGTCCCGAGTGCCAGCGGCAGTGCTGGGTATTGAGGCGAGTTTCTCGCATTGCAGTTGCAAGTGTGACCCCGGCCTTAGTGTAACAATTTTGAATATTGAGGAATGTGTATATAGATTTATATGCTCTGGAGACTCCTCACCTCTGTCCAGGTAGGTGCAGGACCTCACACAGCCTAACGCACATCCATAGTTTTGCAGCAGTAAACAATGTACAAACCCTTTGCCTTCTCTATGGTGTGGAGCCAGAGCAATTGCACCAACCAGTGGCGGAGCAGATCATGCAGAATAAATTTTACACACTGGGCCTGTGGGTACGTTTAGGTGTGATATATACACCTAGAAATATTGTACAACGGAGAATGGAGGGCACAAATTCCTGACCTTATTACTACAGGAGGTACTTATAAAATGATTCCCTCCTGGGGAACCCCTGATGTTATTTCTGCATCAAAGTGACATCTTGGGAACCCCGGGGTTATTAGGCTGTGGTTCCACGTCCGGAACCACAGCGCTTTGGACGGAGCGGAAATTCCGCTCCGTCTAAGCCCCGCCCCCTTTCTGACGCGCGCTCTTTCCGGAGGTGTTCAGGACACCTCCGGAACACCTCCGGAAAGAAAGCAGGGCTGCATAGCCCTGTGTTAAATTCTGTTGCGGCGACGCACCGTGGCCGCAACACGCTAGGACATGCTGCGGTCTGAAAAGACGCGCCGCATGTCCGTTTACGCAGGTCTCCCGCCTGCGTGTTGTTACGCATAGTGGAGACGGGATTTCTTGAAATCCCCTCCACTATGCTGTAACATCTGGACGCTGCGTGTTTGGCGCTGCGCCAGCGCACAGCGCCAAACACGCAGCGTTTCCTGACCGTGGAAACTCACCCTTAGGAACCCTGCTTGGATACCACTAGCTTAGAGCATCGTATATCAGTGGTATATGAACCAATACTGGCAAAATTTCCACAGGCATGTCCATGTAACCAACAGACAGTAGGAATAAGGCTATGTTTCCACGTGGAGTATTGGCAGCGCTTTGGACGCAGCTCCGCCCAAAGCGCTGCGCCCCTTTGTATGCGCGGTGATTCCGCATGTGTTCATCCTATACAGACTGTGCTATTTATCTTGGGGAGACTGAGGGTCTCCGCAAGATAAATAGACATGCTGCGGTCTAGAAATTTGCGCCTCATGTGCGTATTCGCGGGTCTGCCACCTGCTTGTTTGTACGAATAGTGGAGCTGGGATTTCATAAATCCCTCCACCACGCTGTAACATTGACGTGCGTTCGACGCTGCGCTGTACGCAGCGTCAAACCGCAGCAAATACTGACTGTGGAAACTACTCTGACAGCCACACTCATAAGTGAATGCAAAACGTAAAAGTTTTATTTACAATAGTCACCACACTAGTAATGTAACAAAAATTTATGATTCAGAAGGTAGCAGTAAGAAAGCAACTTTTCGACCCAATCCAGAGAATTTTTCAAGCATTGCTACAAGAAAAGTACACAATCATTAGTAAAAACATAAGCGATAAATAAAAATATAAAATAAAAAAAATACAAAAAAATAAATAAAATAAGGAGAAAATGAAAAAATATATGAAAATAATGAAAATAAAATAAAAATAAATAAAAAAATAGGGTACTTAACTATCATCAGGTCCCAGATTACAAACACTTGCTCTTACATTTCTACCCACATAATTCAGGTCATCCAGCTCAGGTTGTACTGCTCTTCTTACCTTGTTGTCCTGTAGCCAGCCCTCACATATGAACTGTAGCTTGTACAGAAGGTTTGATGTTATTGTATATACCGTATCTTTGTCTATTGTTTTGTTTTTTACAACACTAATGATTGTGTACTTTTCTTGTCGCAATGCTTGACAAATACTCAGGATTGGGTCTGCTATCTTCTGAATCATCAATTTTTGTTATATTACTAGTGTGGTGACTGTTGTAAATAAAACGTTTCACTTTTTGCATTCAGTTATGAGTGCGGCTGTTATTCCTACTGTTCTGTTGGACTAAATCCTGTTCACCACCAACCGACCCTGCTGAGTGCGCACCTGCACCTTCTTTTTTTCCCCATGTAACCAGCAGAAACACACTAAGCTGAGAGTACCACGCCACCAGCTCAGCAGACAGTATCACACAGAATAGGATTAGATACACGGCTCAGCAACAGTATCACACAGGATAGGATTAGATACACAGGTCAGTAGACAATAACACACAGGATAGGATTATATACATGGCTCAGAAGACAATAACACACAGGATAGGATTAGATACACGGCTCAGCAGACAGTATCACACAGGATAGGATTAGATACACAGCTCAGCAGACAGTATCACACAGGGTAGGATTATATACACAGCTCAGCAGACAATATCACACAGGATAGGATTAGATACACAGCTCAGCAGACAGTATTACACAGGATAGGATTAGATACACAGGTCAGTAGACAGTATCACACAGGATAGGATTATTTACACGGCTCAGAAGACAGTATCATACAGGATAGGATTAGATACACAGCTCAGCAGACAGGATCACACAGGATAGGATTAGGTACACGGCTCAGCAGACAATATCACACAGGGTAGGATTAGATACACGGCTCAGCAGACAGTATCATACAGGATAGGATTAGATACACAGCTCAGCAGACAGTATCACACAGGATAGGATTAGGTACACGGCTCAGCAGACAGTATCACAGTGTAGGATTAGGTACACGGCTCAGCAGACAGTATCACACAGTGTATGATTAGATACACTGCTGAGCAGGATAGGATTAGATACACAGTTCAGCGGACAGTATCACACACAATAGGATTAGATACACAGCTCAGCAGACAGTATCATACAGGATAGGATTAGATACACAGCTCAGCAGACAGTATCACACAGGATAGGATTAGGTACACGGCTCAGCAGACAGTATCACACAGGATAGGATTAGATACACAGCTCAGCAGACAGTATCACACAGGATAAGATTAGGTACACGGCTCAGCAGACAGTATCACAGTGTAGGATTAGGTACACGGCTCAGCAGACAGTATCACAGGATAGGATTAGGTACATGGCTCAGCAGACAGTATCACACAAGATAGGATAAGATACATGGCTCTGCAGACAGTATCATACAGGATAGGATTAGATACACAGTTCAGCGGACAGTATCACACAGAATAGGATTAGATACACGGCTCAGCAGACAGTATTACACAGAATAGGATTAGATACATACAGTAGCTAAGCAGACAGTATCACGCAGGATAGGATTAGATACATGGCTCAGCAGGCAGTATAACACAGGATAGGATTAGATGCATGACTCAGCATATAGTATCACACATTATCTAAATATGTAGTTAGTCATAAAACAAAGAGTGTTTCTATCCCTGGAGGAACCATTGATTTCAATGGAGGCTGTTGTAATGCAAAATTTTCCCTGATGTGGCGCTGCAGCAAAACTGAACACTTGCTGCTAGGCTGAATAGTAAATCACAGCTGATTTCTGTGGGTCTCAGAAGTGGAAGACCCTGTGATTGGCTGATTTTCAAGTTATCTTTTTAATCGAAAAGGAATATTCAAAACAGAACCCCTTTAAGTAGAGGCGACAGGTCTTGCAGGGCATATGTCACACTTGGGGTCCTTAAAGACTTTCCTTTTATTCCCATCAAATACTCTAATGCTTTAGCTATATATCCTTAGCAGCAGACATACAATTACGACTGTCTCCCGAGGACACTAAGTCGCCATTGTCCTGTTAAGTACTGTATATTACAGGGTGCTGCTGACTGTGGAGATGGCCTGGGAAGAAGACGAGGACCCTGAACGTCAGACACTAAATAATATGAGATTTATAAGTAATGACAGGGAGAGCACTCGGCTCCTCTGTGATGTGGTCTGGCTCAATCATCACCTTGATTTTAATTACTTATCATTCATAAGAGTTAATTAGGGCGATGTCTTAAAGGGCCACACACTCAAACTGAAACTTGTGAAGGAGTAATATATGTAGAAAGTAGGTTCTCAGCTCTGGAGATATGTGACAAACTGATGATCAGGAGTGCCTGGAGGCTTCTGCACTGCCAGCTATTAATCCCATTGAAGAACACTACAGTCAGCCACTCCCAGCCCAGAAAAAGCAGATAACAGGGAACAATAGTCACACAGCAGGAATCCAACAGCTTCTGGATGTCAAATCTGCACCAGTCAATTGAAGTTGTGGGTTGAGATTTTGCTACATCTAATCCACGACTGCTGTTAAGAATTTCCTTCCTGGCTTTGCATACGACCTGTGTGAACATAGCCTTAAAATCCAAGCTGTCCGACTGCTGCACGCACATTTTACCCATGGGAACCACAAAAGGTGCAGAATCTCATATTATCCGGTTACCAGAATGATACCACGTGATGTCTCACCTGTGACTAAGCAGGAGTTGTCTGGAATTCCCAACCACAGGAGTCATCCCGAATGTCACAATATTAATACATATATATATATATATATATATATATATATATATATAATGTATTAATATTGTGACATTCGGGATGACTCCTGTGGTTGGGAATTCCAGACAACTCTGCTTAGTCACAGGTGAGACATCACGTGGTATCATTCTGGTAACCGATAATATGATAATATATATAATATGTCTGCTATACACACATATATAATGTCCCTGAACTGGATGAGGTAGTAGTTACCCTGCGTATCCCTGAGAAATATAAATCCTATTTTTGCCTTGTAACTTTAAGGATCTCTTTGAGTTCCTAATTTAATAGTTTTAAAGTCCAATTTTACTGCTGGGGAAGCTGCACGGATGTATTAGGCTGTGGTTCCACGGTCCGGAACCACAGCGCTTTGGACGGAGCGGAAATTCCGCACCGCCCAAAGCCCCGCCCCCTTTCTGACGCGCGCTCTTTCCGGACACCTCCGGAACACCTCCGGAAAGAACGCAGGGCTACATAGCCCTGTGTGAAATTCTGTTGCGGCGACGCACCGTGCGCGCAACACGCGAGGACATGCTGCGGTCTGAAAAGACGCGCCACATGTCCGTTTACGCAGGTCTGCCACCTGCGTGTTGTTACGCATAGTGGAGACGGGATTTCTTGAAATCCCCTCCACTATGCTGTAACATCTGGACGCTGCGTGTTTGGCGCTGCGCCAGCGCACAGCGCCAAACACGCAGCGTTTACTGATCGTGGAAACTCACCCTTAAGGAACAGCTTGACTAGTGATTCCCCAGCAGAGAGGCCGGGTGTGTGGGTTAAGCCACGTTCCGTATTTGGTCAGCATTTTACATCAGTATTTGTAGCCAAAACGAGGACTGGGTGATGAATACAGAAGTGGTGACGTGTTTCTATTATACTTTTCCTCTGATTGTTCCGCTCCTGGTTTTGGCTACAAATACGGATGTAAAATACTGACCAACTACTGATAGTGTGAACGTGACCTTATTTCAGTTTCAGTATAGTTGATAAAGTTTGTGCATTTTAACTCAATTTAAAAGGATAAGCATCGGCTAGACAAGATAATGCCACTTTTCTTAGGGCAAACAACCAGACACATCCAGCTAGGATGTTAGGCTGAAATTAAAGGAGTATTTCAGTCTATAAAAAATGTATATCTGCTATCCAATTGTCTGACCAAGATGAGCACAGACCACTCCTCTGTGCTTCACAGCTGAATGCACTTTGCAGCACATATATTGCATAGCACAAGTCTGCAGTGTGTATTTTAAAAGTGTGAGATATGAATTAAGCCAGACTTGAACCAGAAGTGAACAGAAGGTAACTGGATACAATCATTGTAAGCAATGTTTCTGATCACTTTCACTCTGACCCCTATAGTCCTTCACTTTCTGCTAACACCCCTAATCCCTACACCAAAAAAAGAACTGTTCATCTCTTCTTCAATCCTTCCCATCCATCTCACCTCTTCCTCAGATCTGTTTCTCAACATACAATCCTCTGTCTCCAAACACAAACAGCCCTCTCCTGCTCCCACCTGCTAACACTTTCTCTGCTCCTTCTCACTGCTGGTGATATCTCTCCAAATCCTGGTCCTCCTCACCACATCCCCACAGTCATTTCTACCTCCCATCCACGCTCTATCACACATTTCCGTAACCTCTCCAACCTTATACCCATTCGCCCGGCCCCAGATTCCCCAGTCCCACTAACAGGAGCTCTGTGGAACGCGCTCTCTGTCTGCAATAAACTTTCCTTCATCCATGATCTTTTTATTAATAACAAACTATCCTTCCTCGCCATCACTGAAACCTGGCTCACCCCCTCTGACACAGCCTCTCCTGCTGCACTCTCCTATGGTGGATTCCACCTTTCCCACACTCCCCGCCCCAGCAGCAAGCATGGTGGAGGAGTTGGTTTTCTCATGTCAGATAACTACTCCTTCTCCCACATCCCAGTGCCACCCTCCCTTCTTTGAGGTGCACTCTGTACGCATCTACTCCCCATCCAACCTTCAACTAGCTGTCATTTACCGCCCCCAGGACCAGCCACCACCTTCTTTGACCACTTCACCACCTGGCTACTTCATTTCCTTTCCTCCGACATCCCCACTATCATCTTGGGGGACTTCAACATCCCCATCGAAAACTTCCCTCTCAGCTGCCACTAAACTTCTATCCCTCACTTCCTCCTTCAGCCTCACTCAGTGGTCTTCTGCAGCCACTCACAAAGATGGCCACACACTAGACCTCATCTTCACCCGCCTCTGCTCCCTATCTAACCTCTTTAACTCACCTCTTCCTCTTTCTGACCACAACCTACATACAATCTTCCCTCTCCTCTCCAGTCCACAATCCCCACCCACAAACTTGCACAACCCTCGCAGAAACCTTAAACACCTCAGTCTACACTCACTGTCCGAATCCCTCCTCCCTCTTACAGACATAAGTTCCCTACACCAGGGGTCCCCAACCGCCGGTCCGCGGCCCAGGACCGGGCCATAGCAGTTCTGTTGCCGGGCCGCGGAGCCACGGCACAGAACGCTGGACCCACATGGAGCCGGCGGCTGTAGCGCTGTAGTGACAGCTACAGTCGCCGGCTTCATACATCGATACTCATCTTCCGCCGCTGCGATCCTTGTCCCGGCCGCGGCTGCTTCATCTAGTGCTGAGCGGTGACGTAGTACCGCTCAATAAGGGCATGAATATGGACGCGACGCCACTCCCATAGGCGTGGCATCCATATTCATGCCCTTAATGAGCGGTACTATGTGACCGCACCGCAAAGGAGGAAGCGGCCGACAGGGATGCTGGGAAGTTTTGCGACGGAGCGAGGAGGGTAAGTATGATAGGGATGACGGGGGAGCCCAGGAGAGGGTGGGAGCAAAACCATGTATACAGGGGGAGCAGAGCCTTGTATACAGGGTGGGAGCAGAGCCTTGTATACAGGGTGGGAGCAGAGCCTTGTATACAGGGTGGGAGCAGAGCCTTGTATACAGGGTGGGAGCGGAGCCTTGTATACAGGTGGAGCGAGCCTGTATACAGGGTGGGAGCGGAGCCTTGTATACAGGGTGGGAGCGGAGCCTTGTATACAGGGTGGGAGTGGAGCCATGCATACGATGGTGGGAGCAGAGCCATGTATAAGAGAGTGGGAGAGGAGCCATGCATACGAGGGTGGGAGCAGAGCCATGTATACAAGGGTGGGAGAGGAGCCATGCATACAAGGGTGGGAGAGGAGCCATGTATACGAGGGTGGGAGCGGAGCCATGTATAAGAGGGTGGGAGCGGAGCCATGTATAAAAGGGTGGGAGCGGAGCCATGTATACGAGGGTGTGAGCGGAGCCATGTATACGAGGGTGTGAGCGGAGCCAAGTATACAGGGTGTGAGCGGAGCCAAGTATACAGGGTGGGAGCGGAGCCATGCATACGAGGGTGGAGCGGAGCCATGCATACGAGGGTGGGAGCGGAGCCGTTAAGTGAGCGGAGCTGTATAAGAGGGTGGGAGCGGAGCCGTGTATAGAGGGTGGGAGCGGAGCCGTGTATAAGAGGGTGGGAGCGGAGCCGTGTATAAGAGAGTGGGAGCGGAGCCGTGTATAAGAGGGTGGGAGCGGAGCCGTGTATAAGAGGTGGGAGCGGAGCCGTGTATAAGAGGGTGGGAGCGGAGCCTGTATAAGAGGGTGGGAGCGGAGCCGTGTATAAGAGGGTGGGAGCGGAGCCGTGTATAAGAGGGTGGGAGCGGAGCCGTGTATAAGAGGGTGGGAGCGGAGCCGTGTATAAGAGGGTGGAAGAGGAGCCGTGTATAAGAGGGTGGCAGAGGAGCCGTGTATAAGAGGGTGGGAGCGGAGCCGTGTATAAGAGGGTGGGAGCGGAGCCGTGTATAAGAGGGTGGGAGCGGAACCGTGTATAAGAGGGTGGGAGAGGAGCCGTGTATAAGAGGGTGGCAGAGGAGCCGTGTATAAGAGGGTGGAGCGGAGCCGTGTATAAGAGGGTGGGAGCGGAGCCGTGTATAAGAGGGTGGGAGCGGAGCCGTGTATAAGAGGGTGGGAGCGGAGCCGTGTATAAGAGGGTGGGAGCGGAGCCGTGTATAAGAGGGTGGGAGCGGAGCCGTGTATAAGAGGGTGGGTGATAAGAGCGGAGCCGTGTATAAGAGGGTGGAAGCGGAGCCGTGTATAAGAGGGTGGGAGCGGAGCCGTGTATAAGAGGGTGGGAACGGAGCCGTGTATAAGAGGGTGGGAGCGGAGCCGTGTATAAGAGGGTGGGAGCGGAGCCATGTATAAATGTTATAATTAAATAAGTATGCACTACTACTAAACTACAACTTCGTACATAGCCCGCCCCCTTATGACCAAAGTCCACACCTCCATCCCCACCCTGCCGGCCATGGAAGAATGGTCTTGCTTGAAGCCGGTCCGTGGTGCAAAAAAGGTTGGGGACCACTGCCCTACACAATGCGGATGCCGCTGCCGCTCTATATAACACCACAATAGCTGCAGCTCTGGAATCGGTTGCCCCTCTCACACATACCAAAGCTCGCAAAATGAACAGACAGCCCTGGCACACCAGCCTGACCAAAGAACTGAGGCGAGCTTCCAGGGCTGCTGAGCGGAGATGGAAAAGATCGCACTCCAATGAGGACTTCATCACATTCAAACAGTCCCTCACTACTTTCAAGACCACACTCGCTGCAGCTAAACAAACCTACTTCTCATCTCTCATATCCTCCCTGTCTCACAACCCCAAACAGTTATTCAACACCTTCAATTCTCTCCTCTGACCCCCAGCACCTCCTCCCTCCCCCCTCATCTCAACCGAAGACTTTAGGTACTGCCACACTAAGCTATCCCGCTAGCGATCTCGTTAGCGTTGCATACTAATGAGATCGCTAGCGGCCACATTTAGCGATATAGTTAACGACGCTATCGCCGTTAGCGATCTTCTTAACGACTTAGCGGTACAAAAGTACCGCTAAATCGCTAAGAAAAGGTGCCACACAGCGATTAGATACTTACCCAGCGGGAGCGCGACAAAATAGGTCCGAACGATCCAGCGACGAGCAGATCACAGCAGAAGCTCGTCGCTGGAAGTGCCGCAACTGACCAATATCGCTAACGGGACGCTAACTAGTGACGTTATTAGCGATCCCGTTAGCGATATTGTTCATGTGGCATACCCTTTCCCTCATTTTCAAGGAAGATTGATAACATCAGCACATTTTGGTCAACAACCCCCAGACCCTTCCTCCTAACTGCCCAGCCCTCCTCCTCCTCCAAAACCCACTTCTCCACATTACAGAAGATCGACTCTCCACCCTACTCTCAAGATCACATCTCACTACCCAATCCCATCCCACTTCATCCCAAACCTCACCACAGTGTTCATCCCAACCCTAACCCATCTCTTCAACCTATCACTAACAACTGGTGTTTTCCCCTCAAGCTTTAAACATGCCTCAATCCCACCTACCCTCAAAAAGCCCTCTCTTGACCCATCTAGCTGTCGCCCTATATCACTTCTCCCCTATGCCTCAAAACTACTGGAACAACACGTCCATCTTGAACTGTCCTCCCACCTCTCATCTTGCTCCCTCCTCGACCACCTACAATCTGGCTTCCGGCCACACCACTCCACTGAAACTGCCCTAACTAAGGTCACAATGACCTACTATCTGCCAAGGCCAAGCGACACTACTCTGTCCTCCTCCTCCTGGACCTGTCCTCTGCCTTTGACACAGTGGACCATTCCCTATTACTACAAACCCTCTCATCTCTTGGTATCACAGGCTTGGCCCTATCTTGGATCGCGTCATACCTAACAGACCGGACATTCAGCGTCTCCCACTGACACACCACCTCCTCACCGCACCCTCTATCTGTTGGAGTCCCGCAAGGTTCAGTCCTAGGGCCCTGCTCTTCTCCATTTACACCTTCGGCCTCGGACAGCTCATAGAATTTCACGGCTTTGAATATCACCTCTATGCTGATGACACACAGATCTACATCTCTGGACCAGATATCACCTCCACTCAATGTCTGTCCGCTATTTCATCCTTTTTCTCCACTAGATTCCTAAAGCTTAATATGGACAAAACAGAATTCATCATCTTTCCCTCATCTCACACAACCCCTCCAATGGACCTATCAATTATTGTAAACGACTGCCCACTCTCTCCAGTCCCACAAGCTCGCTGCCTCGGGGTTATCCTTGACACTGATCTCTCTTTTAAACCACATATCCAAGCCCTCTCCACCTCCTGCCGATTTCAACTCAAAAATATCTCACGTATCCGTACATTTCTCAAACAAGAATCTGCAAAAACCGTAGTCCATGCCCTCATCATCTCCCGCCTTGACTACTGCAACCTCCTGCTCTGTGGCCTCCCCTCTAACACTCTTGCACCCCTCCAATCTATTCTAAACTCTGCTGCCCGACTAATCCACCTGTCCCCCGCTATTCCCCGGCCTCTCCCCTCTGTCAATCCCTGCACTGGCTCCCCATTACACAAAGACTCCAGTTCAAAACCCTAATCATGACATACAAAGCCATCCACAACCTGTGTCCTCCATACATTTGTGACCTCGTCTCCCAGTACCTACCTGCACGCAACCTCCGATCCTCACAAGATCTCCTTCTCTACTCCCCTCTTATCTCCTCTTCCCACAATCGCATACAAGATTTCTCCCGCGCATCCCCCCTACTCTGGAACTCTCTACCACAACATATCAGACTCTCGCCTACCATGGAAACCTTCAAAAAGAACCTGAAGACCTACCTCTTCCGACAAGCCTACAACCTGCAGTAACCACAGATCCACCAAACCGCTGCACGACCAGCTCTACCCTCGCCTACTGTATCCTCACCCATCCCTTGTAGATTGTGAGCCCTCACGGGCAGGGTACTCTTTCCTACTGTACCAGTCGTAACTTGTATTGTCTAAGATTACTGTACTTGTATTTATTATGTATACCCCACCTCACATGTAAAGCTCCATGGATTAAATGGCGCTATAATAATAAATAATAATAATATCCACTGGATGAGCAGACTGGGGCAGCCATTCACCTATGTGCAGCATGTCTCCATTCATAGTCCATGGTTTTATGTTCGGCTGTATGTTGTATCGGCGACTGGCTACTCCATTCACTTCCTCCTAGTTGCAGGGTTGCAGATGTGAAGAAACAAGGAAGGGACATAGAGGGTCCGAGAGATGAGAACAATAGCAGACTGACAGTTTTCATACTCGAATATAACTCTTTAAGAACATCACTTCCCCGATACACTTGGAATTTCCAATGGACCAAGTAGAAAGATATGACAAGAAAACCTTAAAAGGGTGGTCCAGGACAACAATCTTTAAAGGGGTGGTTGAGGACGGCTGTCCAGGATGACTACCTTTAAGGGGTTGTCCAGGATGACTACCTTTAAGGAGTTGTGCAGGACTGCAAAACCATGGCCTCCGTCTTCCATAAACAGCACCATGCCGGTCTCCAGGTTGAGTCTGGTATTACAGCATGGGTCAGAGATGTAATACCATATACAATCTATGGCCAGGTGTGGAGCTATTTTTGTCAGCAAACTGCCTACTTTTTCCAATCCTTGTCACACCCTTTAAGCATATTAGAAGCTTAGTGATAAAAAGTGAATATTTCTAAGTTTTAAAGGACTTCTTATTTGCTTAATGGGGAGGCCCAGACTTAGAAAAACGTGGCTAATTTCTTTAAAAAACAGTGCCACATCTGTCCCAAGGTTAAGTCTGGTATTGCAGAATGGGTCAGATATATAATACTGCATATAACGTGTGAACACAAAATGTTTCTGGAAGAAATCAGCCATACTTTTCCAGTTCTGGGAACCACCTTTATTTTAGAAATTTAGAATCTTTAAATACATGATAATAATCACTTTTTGTCATAGTATTACCATAGATGGCGCTTGGTACACATCACCTCTGGCAAGTATGCAAACATAAGCTCCAGATGTACAAGTCTGCCTATAGTGCTGCATACATCCTTCTTAGACTCCATACAACTACAGCTACAGAAATATCTGTATAAGTAGCAAAAAAATAAACATGCACATCCACATCTTTGCGAAACAGCAACAAGTCCTGGGCAGGCACTCGCAGCCTCCTTGGCAGCCATGGGGTTAATGACACCTGACTCAGTAAACTAATCATCTCTCCTGGGCTCCCACAACCACAGAAAAAAAAGAGCTTGAGCAGTGAGGAAAGGCAGAGCTTGGAGCCAGCCAATCAGCTGTCTGTGGTGAAGGTGGATGAAATAGAGAGGGAGTGGCCTGACGTTGATTCATTAAAATGTGTCAGAGCGTGGGAACAGGGACAGGATTTCTTCCCAGCAGAGTCTGGTACAAAAGGCTCAGAGAGAAAGAGGAGGAGACCAGGGCTGCTAGGAAATAACAAGCTGGCGGAGAGGAAGAACTTCGGCCATCCAGAGTGATGGCAAGCTTCTGGGACAAGAGTCTGGCAGGAATGTACATGCACTTGATCGGAGCTGGTGTCACCACTGATATTAGTAATAGCGCCCCCAGTGATATAATACTGCCATAATCAAATTAAAAGAACAATGCCCTGCACTAACATTTATACTGCAGTACAAACCACAGAATCATAGCAGCCCCTTTTACTTAATGGTCCTAAAAGGCTTAAACGGGGCTTTCTCATCATCAGAGAGGAGCAAAAACATCTAACAGGAGGGATTTTTAATTCTATATCTTGCCTCTCATTGTCTAGGTTATCGGCCACCTTCGCCATGTATCAGTGGTGGCTGGTCTTCTAGACAAGGCGCACAGCGCTTACAAGTTCTTTGCTATATCGCTGGATCTTGTGCTCCCCCGATGCAGCACAGAGAATGTTTGCAGGGTAGGAGAGCACACAGTTCGTTCTAGCAGTGCAATCATGCCGTGGCCCGAGCCGTCAGTCTTCAGAAGCGCAGCGCCCCCGCAGGCAGGAAGCCGGGAGTAGGAAGAATGGTGGGCTCCCGACGATAATGAGAAGACCCCTTCAATATCAGAGATTACCTCCTGCTTACACATTGCAGCACTCACTTACCATATGCCTTGTGTCAAATTCCCCTAAAGGAAGCTGAAAAGTGTAATTCTGGCCTCTGTGAGGTCTGGGGTTTGTCGATATACCTTTTTCCTGCCTTTGTCCATACAAAGAAATCCTGCAAAAAAATGAATCCCCTATACCACTCGAAATATTTTAGGTGCCTGTGGGAGATGACGGATGCCACAGTACACCCATAAAGACACATCTATAGGAGGACTATCTCAGGCCATCTAAGTCTCGGGAAGAAGTTCTCATTCCACTCACCACCCCGTGCACAGCGCATTTTTACCGCTCACGACTAGCAGAGTACGTCGGCCAGGGCAGGTTGTCTCATCATCAGGACTTAAGATGTCCTAGTTTGTGTAAAGAAAAAAAAAATCCTGCAATATTCTGAAATGGACACAAAAGCATTCTGATTTATTGTAACAAGTCGCGCTGTTGAGCCGGCAAAATTATTTTCCAGGGAGGGTTCTTGGTATATGAATGTAATCAACGACTGTTTCCATTCACAGGCCGCAATAGGAGTAATACACAAAGTATCAGAAAGTTTCTGATCGTTTTACTAAACAAGAAATTAGCTTTCATAAAGTATAGCATATTAATATGGAAAAGATTGGTGGTCATCTTCAGGTTGGGGCTCCCTTGTAAGTCACGGAGGTGGGCACAGCAAGTCATTAAAGCTCCTGAAGCCACCTTTGGTCGTAACCAGCCTTTTCCCACTCGATGCCATTTTTATCACAAGTGAAATTGCGTGCAACCTACATCAGATTTTTGTGACACGTGGCGTGATGTGGGCCCATCCGTCTTCTCCTTTCACAATGTATGAAAACCATTTTGTCACCATAGCAAAGTAATAACAGCGCAGCAGAAGAAATGTAATCTGATGGTTGCTATGGGCAACAAGACGAGTTTTCTGTCAGACAGATTTGATAAATGTTAGTAAGGATTGAAGATACGATCTGGCGCCCGACACCCCGTCCTCTACTCACAAGTGCAGCGTCCTCAGCTTTGCGACAAAAGTCTACAGCTTCTCGCTTCCTCCACGACTTTAAAAGGAATAAAGGTTTATTTTTGCTTATTATTTTATTTATATGCAAAGAAAAACTAGAATGAACAAAGGTGCAAGATTGCAAAACGCTAAAACAGGTAATTAAAAACAAAACAAAAAAAAAAATCACATTTAAAAAGAAATAAAAACAAAGTGAGACAGCCAGGGGTGGATGAAACGGCGGTACTGCCCGTACAGCTCAATCAGATGCCAGATCCATTTTCTAGAAATCAATAACTGATGCTTGACAGGTTGCTATACAAAAATGTATACTCCTTGGTTAAATATCCACCAGGAAAAAAAAAAAGCCCCAAAAAATCCTGACTGTTGTGGAATTTTTCTCTTTCAGGACGTTAATCCAATCATTAAAAATGAGGAAAATAAGAATTAGGACTGTTACAACCGTTTGCTTATCTAAAGCAGGTCGATCTGGCAGACCTGAAGAGAAATGCCTGATCCGATCTGGTTCCCCCAGTTGCCCCTTTCACACATCCGGGTTGGCAGAATGATAAATACACTCCCCATTGCCTTGCAGCACTTCCTTGAACTGTGAGACGACCCGTCCGAAGTGTGATCCTTCCCAGAAGATTTTGCCACATTGACTGCAACAGAAGAACAGGGGCACCTTGTCTAAGAGTCCTGGGGGTACAGTGTTCAGCTGGAGGGGAGCACCACTGGCAAGGAGCAGAGATTCCGAGGAGATGCCCATTTCCTCCATCCATCGCACATTTTCGCATACCCGCTCTGACTTGCTGGCATGTGGGGGATCTGTGGATAATAACACAAAAATTGTAACACCAAGTACCCCAAACATTACAAGGAAAGCTGGATGAGAACCAATATGGCAGCTGTGACTACTACTCGCAAGTGCAGAACAGTGCTTCAGCCCCTTCTAGACGCAGACCGGACACAATATACCGCCCCCGACGTCTGTCGCTTATTCAGGACATGTCTAAATATTTAGGCTTTAGTCCCCCATATGGGACTGGTTATGTGTCCAGTTCTGAGAGAGACACGTGCCAACTGCAACAGGGACCCTCGCTGCTCGCTGGAGGGAGTCCGGAAGGAAAATGTAATAAAAAAATTCACAAGTGGCAGAATGGAAAACTCCTGAGCTCTGAACCTTGAAAATCGCCATTGTAAATTATTTCTGGTTTTGTATATATGATCCTTAAAGGGATGTTCCATAAATTACATTTATCAGCTCTCCGAAATCAACATTTATTAACTGCTCCATTGACTGTCCATATCAATGGTGGTTGCACATACTCACTCCGCACCTCTGGATCAATCAGGGTCCAAGCGATCATACATTTATCACCCCTATAATGTACACTAAAAACTTCTGATACTTAATAATAAGCTCTGGGGATCTACTACCAAGAACTGTGAATGGAAACATTCCCGGTTACAAAGCAAAACTAATAACCTGAACAGACTGAAGCCCCCGGTCAAGATTATTTTGGTGACAATTCCACTGTGCTAACAATCGTCATCCAAAGCATGTGAATGGGATTTTTCCAATTCTGTATACATAAACTAGGGAAAACATGTTCCCTGGTTATTAGGTTGCAGAAAAAAGAATTCGGCATGAAAAAGCCATCGGGTTAGCAGCAATACTGCTGAACCTGCCCTAAAACTTCTTGCAGTTGAGAATTTGATACAATTGCATTTATGTTAGACAATCCTGGATAAGCAGAAGTATGAAATGTTATCATGAAGCCTATCCTTAATTAGCCTTCTGTTTTCTTCCACTGGATCCAGTAAGCAAAAAATTAATCCTTTTCAAATGAAAAGTCGATGGCTATTTAAAGGATCCCTTTCCATAGACTTCAACGTAAAAAAAAAAAAAAAAAATGATCCAGTTGAAATCAATTTTTTTGATGGACTGCTGAAGGATCTGTTCTAATGAACGACTACTGGACGTGTGAACATAGCCGTACTTGACCAATGGAAATTTCCCCTCTTCATCCAGAAACTGGGAAATACTTAGGGCCCCGTTACACATAGCGACACTCCAGCGATCCCAACAACGATATGGTAAGGATCGCTGGTACGTCGCTACAAGTTGTCAAACAGGCAGATCTACTCAACGACGCAGCAACGATACGGCGATCCGTATAACGACCTCGGCGGTCGTTGGGACCTTGTCAGAGAAGTGATTCTGACAAAGACAAAGCAAAATCACAGCTGCTTCGCTGAGTTCTGAGTCGCCAACGAGGTCGCTCATCGTTTTTATGGCGTCAAACACAGCGATGCATGCTGGCCAGCGGGACACCAACGATCAAAAAATGGCCTAGGTCATTCCAGCAAGATCAGCGATATCGCAGCGGGGTGCTGGTCGCCGCTATGTGTCACACGTGGCGAGATCGCTGGCGAAGACGCTGTTGCGTCACAAAACCTGTGACGTTTCAGCGATCTCGCTATGTGTGAAGTACCCTTAAGTCTGTGACTAATTATCATCCCGAAATCTGTACCCTTGAAAAACACCAGGACACTTGGGGTCAAAATGACCTGTGTATGGTGTAAGCCTCCTATGTACCTATTTTGGTGATCTGACTTATGGCAGAAAAAGGCAATCAGGTGCTGGGTATCAATGGGGAAACCAACAAGTTGCTTTGCCAGTGCTGACGTGTAGAAACACAGAGTGAGTGCACCATATTGCATCTTCTCCTGCAAGTGAAAGAGGAAAACCTCTGCTTAGGGTGAGAGTCAAGGGCCTAAGGTAAAAGATTAGAGGTTCTTTAGCAAAAAATCTTAATGTGACATCAACAGAAAATATGACCCAAAAAGTCAGACCACGTGTCATATCAGTGGAGACAATATAGCTGAAGACTTACTTCTCACCTCCACTGTAACATAAGTTACAGTCACTCATCCTCCCCTCCTTCACTTTCCCATTAGTAAGAAAAACTTTGGGAAAGGAGCCAAGAGTAGAAAATATGAGGCATTGTTCGGGCTGCCCATTGTGTCCCGACCTTTTGCACACTTCAAGGAATGCCTGGTATTTCGGCTGTTCTCCCCCCTCCTCCTTTTTCCTCCTTCAAGGCATCTCAGTAGAAGGACGGAGCCCTGCGAGCTTGGTGGCGACGTCACCAGGACAAGATAGCAGGGGAATTTTTTTATGTTTTTCTTCCTACTTTTCTAGGAGACTGTTACAATAAAAGATAAATTGTAACAAGTATGAAGCATTTAATAGATTTCCTCAGAAATAAAAATGAAGAGCGGGTCACAAGGGGAATCGTGGATTTCCAGACAAGGAGGGTGGGGGTGAGGTCAACTAAGTGTCTATTTTAGAAAAGAATAAGAATGAGGAAAAATGATTGTAGCTATAGAGGATGCAGTTGCCAGAGGGGGACCATAGGTCAGAGGTATACATTTTAAACTATTGAGCCCTAATGCAAAATCTAAAACGTTACCCCACTGCTGTGAATAATTAATAATACTGGTACTTTTGAGCGCACAGAGGTTGGATGGTTTTGCAGGAAGAGCACAGCCTATACAGAGTGCAGCTACTGCAAGTAACAGAGGGGTAGACGGTACCGATTTTGCATTTTGGGTCCCTCTAAATCCAAGGTACACAACAATTTAGGAAACAAAAAATCAGCCAGAGCAGACTTTTTGGCGATGGGACTGAATTTAACAGATCTGAATCCATTTACTCGGCACCTTTGGATCAGGCTTTTCTGTGTTTGGGCCCCTTACAGGTTACTCAATGGATGGGGCCATTTGGCTCCCACAAGACACTGATTGAGTATCAGAAATGGAGACATCAAAAACCTCGAGACCAACAGGATGGCATAAACTGCACTGAAGTCGGAAACAATCGCACGTTTCAAACAAGGCATCGCACACAACAGTCCAGCTCCGATTAAAGTAAATGGTAAAAGTTCCAGGAAAGTAAAAGCAAATCAGGAAACTTTGATCAATGCATAAAATGGAAAAAAAAACTATGGAGAAAATATACCAAGACGTGATGGCGTGATCAGTGGAGTATAGTACAAGTGCAAGATGTCTGAGGACATGAGGATCTCTCCTGCACCGTTTCATCACGGGACTTCAAAAGAGAAATTACATCAACGCAGAAGCTGAATGAGGGCTTGAGATAGACAGCCCCCCACCTAGCACCTGGGTCCATAAGAAGAATTTCTTTTCACTGCATTGTAGTTTAAAAAATATTGACGATGTCATCGGGGATGGGGGGAGTTGACGGACTCCTCCTAAGGCCATGTTCACATGTTCAGTATTTGGTCAGCATTTGTAAGCCCAAATGAGGAGCGGGTGAATAATGCAAACTCATGGTGTGCACATGGCCTAATAAGGGTAGTCCATGAGGACGATTCCCTGATATGATATTAGTGAACACTTGTGACAGCAAGGTCCTACATGGAGAACTCAAAAAGAAGGGGCAGAATAAGGGCTCCAGCTGTGGTAGCAATGTGTTCGCACAAGCTTTCCCATGTGGGCTATATTATTGGGGAATAGCTAGATAAGCAATTACCTGATATAATTGTACATTGATCCTGTAGGTCATCAGAGGCAAGTTGTCATGTTGGCAATTAGAGCAGATTAATTGCCTGCCCATTACAAATCTATATACTGACTTGATTTTTTTTTTCTTTTCCAGAACTATTTGAAAAAGAAGTTATCAAGGTATGTAAATCCTCGCGATTCCCTCCATCCATGCTGCAATATAGATAAAGTCTGGTGTGACATTAACCAAAGCTCCATCAAAAACTAGTCCGTGTCTCTGCCTTCTAGGGTGTGGATGTGTGCGGACAGTTATCGGCTGTATACAGGCACGTCTGGGGTTTAGAGGGTTCTCCAGAGTAATGTCCAAAAAATTGATGATTTCAATACCCCCCCCTCCACATTCAAATACAGGATAGGAGACAAGAGGAGTCTAGACCTGGGGCACCACTTATCACAACAGGTGAAAATCTGCTTGCCATTTACAATAGTTGCTAAATAACAGAAACTAAATATGTTTCTACAGCTCTTATGCAGAACGATGTGTCTCTGTGGTTACAGATCCTGCAGTCACAAGTTAAGGGTATGCCACACTAAACGAGATCGCAAACGAGATCGCTAACGAGATCACTAAAACGTCACTATTTTGCGATCTCGTTAGCGACCTCGTTGTGTGTGGCATGTAGCAACGATGTGGCCCCTACTGTGATGTCGCTGATCGTTCACTAGAGTTCTGGACCGTTTTTTGATCGCTGGTGAGCCTGAATCGCTGTGTTTGGCACCTTTTGCGAACGACGAGCGACCTCGTTTGTGACGCATATGACTGTTTTGCGTCACGGAGTGGATTGCAATATCTGTAAGTTCTCTTTTGCGTCACAGAGAGGATCGCAGAAGTTGCAAAGCAGGCTAGCAGGACGCAGAGAGCAGGAGCGATGCTGGAAATTCCTATGAATCAGAAGCGCTCAGTACATGCTAATGACATCCTAACGACCGCCAAAGTTGTTAAAGAGATCGCTGACCGCTGATGAGTCGTTTATGAGATCTCCTGTTTGGCAGCTACTAGGGACCTAAAAGAGATCACACCAACGATTGCGTCGTTATCGTGATCGCTAACGAGATCGCTAAGTGTGGCAGTACCTTTACTCCACTCCTTCATATCATACAGGCATTAGAAGAGTGACTGAGGGAAGTAGCAGGATCAGACTACATCTAGCGCTTATTTGTAGTCTGTAACCATGGAGACACATAACCCTGTGTAGGAGCTGTACACACAAAACAGTAAGAGATTTTTTAAATAATGCAGATATAATCTTCAAAGCAACTTCGTCTTTCTATTCTAGATGCATCAGAGAAATAAAATAAGTGGCATTTTTCTCTCCAGGTTGGTAGATGCACTTTATAAGAAAGTGCTCACCCTCTAAATATTCGATTTACATGAAGACCAATCCCCCTTCCTTAACCTGTATACTGTAGGCTTCATTTTCACCTATCTCCACAGCACAAAACCCAGTAGGAGGGGGCGAAGGTCAGACCTGAAGCTTTATTGCAGGCCTTATCTATCTGACTTTCATGCTGAGCACTAGTGATTCCTTAAGGAAATTGCCTGTTTTCACCTCAGCTGGTGAGAAAAGACAGGGAGGGAAGGGGCCATGGGAAACTGGAGAGAGGGAGGACACACCTTCACTGCCAGGCAAAACGCCCAGTGTTCTCACACTTACCTGCAGACTGAATAAACAGCACAGAGCCAGGAAAAGAACCTGGGGACAGGTGTAATCTGCCAGCACCCTTTCATGTCCTGCCAGGATGCCCTGCTCTGCAAATCACATCAAAGGGAGTGCCACCCAGCTGTGCCATGCAGCTAATGACCAGTGGGGGCAAGGGCACAAGACATATTACATATTTTATCTGAAAGATTACACTTCTCAATTACAAAAAATGCCCACACTAGATAGGTTAATAGCACTTCATACAACTAGTTAATCCATGCTTTGGCTATTGATACTTTTCCAAAGTAACAAAGAGATCCATCAGAATTAAAACAAACCTTTATTAATAACAGTAAAATCAGAACAATAAAATTAACAGCGTGCCTCATGGAAGTGATGTTACTATATCCTGACAAAAAATAACCAATAGCTGTTCTATTGACACTAGGAAGTTAAACAAAACATAGAGTGTTATGTATTTCAATCTTGCGACTCAGCCCTGTAGACAATCACCTAGTAAAGAATATAATCAGTCACCTGAATTTCCCATGTTTAATTAAAAGGAGGAAATATATACACGTCGGTAACGCAGTGATTGCCTGATATTTTTCCCCAGCAATGGAATACGAACACCCATGGAAGAAGCTAGTGGCGAAACGCGCTTCGGGGTGTAGGGACACTACTACCGACAACTTCGGTCATCTTATTGCTCCCTGCTGAGAACTGTCCTCCTGCTCCTTTCTCCACCCCTCTCTTTCTCTCACCTGGCTTCATTTCTTGGACATTTGAATGGTATAATTTGAATGCAGCAGGTCAGATGTGACATCATTTTAAGTGTGACATCTTTGAAGTGTTACATCAGAAATAAATCCAGAAATAGTCCAGAAATCGGTCAGAAGGTAAGAATAATCACTGTCTTCTAATTTTACTTGCCTTTCTTTTACCCTGCTCTTTAACCATGCTCACATTTCCCCTCACCGTTTTTGCTCCACTAATCTTCACTCTCCTTCGCTATCCCCAAACCCCTGCAAGCTCGAACCAAATAACTGTCTCCCCCTCTCTCTTACCCCCCCACATCGCCTCATCTGCAGACCTGCTTCTTAACCTCAGACCTCTCACACTAAAATATAACGTAAGCCGGTCACTCTCCTTCACCATTATACTTTCCCTTTCTCTGCTTCTTATTACTGCTGGCGACATATCCCCCAATCCTGGCCCCCCCGTCCCATACATCCCACTAATCCCCACCCCTATACTTCTCACAGTAAGAGAAACTACCGCAATCCCTCACACTTAAAACCTTTGCCACTGACCCCTACCCCCCCCCGCTTCCTCTCTCTGGAGCACTCTGGAACGCCCGCTCCGTCTGCAACAAGCTCCACGTGATCCACAATCTCTTTACTTCCCGCAACCACTTCTTCCTGGCCCTCACTGAGACCTGGCTGATGCCCCCTGACACGGCCTCCCCTGCTGCACTGAGTTACGGTGGCCTCCACTTCACCCACACTCCTCGCTCTGGCAACAGACATGGTGGAGGCGTGGGTTTCTTTCTTTCTAATAACTGCTCCTTCAACCCTATCCAACCCCCAACCTCCCTTCCTTTGAGGTCCACTCGGTCCGTATCTACTCTCCCTGTAATCTCCAAATGGCCGTCATATACCGACCACCGGGCTCAGCCACTGCCTTCATTGACCAATTATTCAGCTGGCTTCTTCACTTTCTCTCTGCTGACATCCCCACCATCATCATGGGTGACTTTAATATCCCTACTGACACCTGCCAGTCAGCAGCCTCCAAACTCTTGTCACTTACTTCATCCTTTGGACTTACTCAGTGGTCCTCCACAGCCACCCACACAGACGGACATACATTAGATCTCATCTTCACCCGCCTCTGTTCCCTATCTAATCTCACAACCTCTCCCCTCCCCCTATCTAACCACGATCTACTCACCTTCTCATCCCTGTCCTCTTCACCTGCTCCCTATGTCCAGCCACTGGCACATCCTCGCAGAAACCTCGCACACCTAGACATTCACAGACTCTCAGACTCTGTTCTACCTCTGTCCTCCATATCTTCACTCCACGACACAGACAGCGCCACCGCTTTCTATAACACCACCCTCACATCTGCCATAGACTCAGTCACCCCTCTCCCGCACGGCAAAGTGCGACAAATCATTAGGAAACCCTGGCACAACAATCTCACCAAAAAACTTTGACAATCATCCAGGGTCGCGGAGCGGCATTGGAAGAAAACACGCCTGCCAGACGACTTCACTGCTTTCAAACAAGCTACACTTGCCTTCAAAATAGCCCTCACCTCTGCTAAACAGACCTATCTCACAAACCTTGTATCTTCATTATCCTACAACCCAAAACAACTGTTCAGCACATTCAACTCTCTCCTCCACCCTCCACTGCCACCTCAAACTCCCCTCATCTCTGCTGAAGACTTTGCCACCTACTTCAAAAATAAGATCGACCAAACAATGCAAACCTTTACTGTTCCACCACCCCAACCACTCCATATACCACACCTCTGCCCTTCCCGAATAACCTCCCTCTCCAACATCAATGAAGGAGAGCGTACTCATCTCCTTTTCAAATCACACCTCACCACCTGTGCACTTGACCCCATCCCTTCCCACCTGCTCCCCAACCTCACTAACACGCTCATCCCAGCCCTAACCCATCTCTTCAACCTATCGCTATCTTCTGGTACCTTTCCCTCTGCCTTCAAACATGCCACCATCACACCCATCCTC
>JARQOD010000008.1:115658185-115693289 GCA_033576555.1 Oophaga sylvatica
AGCACCAGAGGAAGTAAAGATATCGGCGGAAACACATAGACTAGCTCGAAATGGTCCCACGGAGCCACCAGAGCAACCACCGCTATAGCCTTCGGGTCCTTGTACCTGGACATGAAGGTCGGTAGTTTGGCATTGAACCTGGATGCCATCAAATTCACTTGGGGAGTTCCCCAACGGAAGCACAGCAGTGCAAAAATTTTCGGATGAAGACTCCAGGATCCATCTTCTCGCGACTGAGGAAGTCCGCCGTGGTATTCTGGACTCCTGGAATGTGCATCGCAGAGATAGCTGGAACCTTGGTCTCGGCCCATAACAGAATCCGAGACACCTCCATCAAGAGCCTGGAGCTCCTTGTCCCGCCTTGGTGGTTGATATACGCAACCGCCGTCGCGTTGTCTGTTATGTTTCGGTAGCTGAGGAGTGCAGGTAAAAAAGGGCAATACACCAGAGCAGTTGGAATCTATGAGATTGCAGTACCCTGACTAACCACCGCAACTAGAGGCAGCCGTGGAGCGTTCCTACGTTGGTCCTAGACGCCTCGTCACAGCCTGAGAAACTAACTACACCTAAAGATAGAAATAGGAAAGCTATCTGCCCCGGAGCAGAACCCAAAGATAATAGAAAGCCCCCAAACATGTAATGGCGGTTAGACAAGAGGAAATACTGACACAGAAAGAAAATAGTATGAGCAAACGCTGGGGCCCAAACTATCTAAATAGAAAAGGATAGGAAGGGTACTTACTGCAATCCCAGAAAACCCTGAAAAGCACCAACTCTACTAATTTCAAAATCACCTGAGATCACACGACCTCTACCACCTAAATTAGTTCTCTGGTGTAACAAAATCAAAACAGCAGCCACTGAAAAAACTGGAAAAAGCAAAAGTACAAAACTCAGTGGCTGTACCAAACTGAGAGGCAAAAGCCCCCGGAGGGGACCCTGAAGGCCCCCACAGAAGTGCAGGACAAAATGCAAAAATATAGCACAAACACAAAAGAAAGAAAATGTCTTATCTGATAGCAGGAGATGCAGACACGACACGCAGGCTACAAGGGAAACTGGAAAGAAGGATTCAGACCAGAACAATTGATCACCGGCAACCCTGATGGGAAAATGACTCCCTTATATAAGGACCAGTCAGTAACACCTGATTCCCAGTCCTCACAATCTTCACTAGTACCGCTTGTAACCACCAGAGGGAGCCTCTGCTCAGAACTCATCTCAAACCCATTCACAACAGTACCCCCCCCTTGAGGAGGGGTCACCGAACCCTCATTTGAGCAACCAGGTCGGTCAGGATGAGCTCTATGATACGCACGGATAAGTCTCCTAGCATGGATGTCCGAAGCAAACACCCAAGAATTGTCTTCCTGACCATAACCTCTCCATTTAACCAAATACTGGAGTCTCCGTCTAGAAAAACGAGAATCCAATATTTTCTCAACCACATACTCCAGATTGCCCTCAACCAAAACAGGGTCAGGAGGCACAGCAGCAGGAACCACTGGCTCAACAAACCTCTTCAACAAGGACTTGTGGAACACGTTATGGATCTTAAATGTCCCTGGAAGAAGCAAACGAAAAGAAACAGGATTAATAATCTCCATGATCTTATAAGGTCCAATGAACCTAGGCTTAAATTTAGAGATGCTACTCTCATAGGAATATTCTTTGAGGACAACCAGACCAAGTCCCCCACTTTAAACCGAGGACCATCAGTCCTATGCCGGTTAGCAAACCGCTGAGCCTTCTCCTGAGAGAGGGACAACCTCTCCACTACCTGGTCCCAAATCTGTTGCATACGCTCCACAACAGAGTCAACACCTGGACAGACAGAAGCCTCCGTCTGTCCTGAAGAAAATCGAGGGTGAAACCCAGAATTACAGAAAAACGGAGACATCAAAGTGGCAGAGCTAGCCCTATTATTAAGAGCAAACTCAGCCAAAGGCAAAAAAGAGACCCAGTCATCCTGATCAGCAGACACAAAGCATCTTAGATAAGTCTCCAATGTCTGGTTTGTTCTCTCAGTTTGACCATTGGTCTGAGGATGAAATGCCGAGGAGAAAGACAATTGAACACCCAGTTTAGAACAAAAAGTCCTCCAAAATCTGGAAACAAACTGGACTCCTCTGTCAGACACAATGTTCTCAGGAATGCCGTGTAAACGAACCACGTGCTGAAGGAACAACGGCACCAATTCAGAGGAGGAAGGCAACTTAGGTAATGGCACAAGATGTATCATTTTGGAAAACCTATCACAAATTACCCAGATGGTGGTCATTCTCTGAGAAACAGGAAGATCGGAAATGAAATCCATAGAGATATGGGTCCATGGTCTCTTGGGCACAGGCAATGGCATCAACAAACCACTAGAGCGAGAGCAAGGCTTGGAGCGAGAGCAAGTCCCCAGGACTGCACAAATTCCCTGACATCACGTAGACAAGGTAGGCCACCAAAAGGACCGACTAACCAAGTCTCTGGTACCAAAAATTCCGGGATGCCCAGCCAATGCGGAACAATGAATCTCAGACATCACACTCTTTTTCCATTGGTCCGGGACAAACAATTTTCCAACAGGGCAGCGCTCGGGCCTATCCTCCTGACACCCCTCCAGAGCAAGTCTCAAATTGGGCGAGATGGCGGAAAGAACTACACCCTCTTTCAAAATAACAGAAGGATCAGATAACTCAGGAGAGTCCGCAAGGAAACTCCTCGAGAGGGCATCCGCCTTAACATTCTTAGTGCCAGGAAGAAAGAAAACCACAAAATTAAAACGTGTGAAAAACAAGGCCCACCTAGCCTGTCTAGGATTGAGTCGCTTGGCCGATTCCAGATAGACCAGATTCTTATGGTCCGTAAAGACCACCACCTGATGTTTGCCTCCCTCCAGCCAATGTCTCCACTCTTCAAAAGCCCACTTCATGGCCAATAACTCCCGATTACCCACGTCATAATTACGTTCAGTAGGAGAAAATTTTCGAGAGAAAAAGGCACAAGGGTTACTTTTAGAGGTCTCTGGATCTTTTTGGGACAAAACGGCACCTGCCCCAATTTCAGAGGCATCAACCTCCACCTGAAATGGCAGAGAAACATCAGGCTGCCGTAGAACAGGAGCAGAAGTGAATCTCTGCTTAAGTTCCTGAAATGCAGAGAATGCCTCAGGAGGCCAATTCACCACATCAGAACCCTTTCTGGTCAAATCAGTTAATGGTTTAACAATAACCGAGAAATTACCAATAAATTTACGATAAAAATTGGCAAAACCCAAAAATCTCTGAAGAGCCTTTAATGAAGTAGGTTGGACCCAATCACAGATGGCCTGAACCTTGACCGGGTCCATTTCAATAACAGATGGGGACAAAATGAATCCCAGAAATGAGATCCTCTGTACGCCAAAAAGACACTTTGATCCCTTCACATACAGAGCATTCTCTCTCAAAATCTGGAACACAGTTCGAACATGTTTCACATGAGAGTCCCAGTCATTAGAAAAAATCAAGATATCATCCAAATAAACAATCAGAAATTTGTCCACAAAATCCCTGAAAATGTCATTCATGAAGGACTGGAAGACGGAAGGAGCATTAGTGAGCCCAAAGGGCATCACCAGGTACTCAAAATGCCCTTCAGGGGTATTGAATGCCGTCTTCCATTCATCCCCGTGCTTAATGCGAATAAGGTTATACGCCCCCCTGAGGTCAACCTTGGTAAACCAAGTAGCGTTTTTCACCCTGGAAAACAGGTCAGAAATCAAGGGTAACGGGTATTGATATTTCACAGTAATATTGTTCAAGAGACGATAATCAATACACGGCCTTAATGAACCATCTTTTTTGGCCACAAAGAAAAAACCGGCACCTAAGGGTGAAGAGGATGGTCTGATATGACCCTTCTCTAATGATTCCTTGATATAAGACCGCATAGCGTCATGTTCAGGTACAGACAAGTTAAAAAGGCGACCTTTAGGGAATTTACTACCCGGCACTAATTCAATAGCGCAGTCATAGCTCCTATGGGGAGGCAAGGATGCAGATTTACTTTCGCTAAACACATCAGAAAAATCAATCAAAAAGTCAGGAACATCCTGAGCCTGGGGGGAGGCAGAAAAAACAGGAGTGTTGGTATTAACACATTGGCAGCCCCAACTGGTTACAGACACAGATTTCCAATCCAAAACAGGATTATGAGACTGTAACCAAGGGAAACCCAGCACGATAATGTCATGCAGATTATATAGAACCAAAAATTTGCAGCACTCCTGGTGATCAGGTTCAACCCTCATTATCACCTGAGTAGAAAACTGGGTTTATTCTCAGCCAAAGGGGTAGAATCGATCCCCAGTAGGGGAATAGACTTCTGTAGGGGTATCAAGGGAAACCCACAACGTTTAGCAAAATCATAATCCATCAGGTTAATAGCTGCTCCAGAATCAACGAAAGCCTGAGCAGAAAATGAGGACAGAGAGCATATCAGAGTGACAGTTAATAAAAACTTAGTCTGAACACTACCCAAGACAACTGAGCGTGCAAAACGTCTTCCCCGCTTAGGGCAGACTGAAATAGCATGAGAGGCATCACCACAGTAGAAACATAACCCATTGCGCTTTCGAAACTCATGACGCTGTGCCCCAGACACCACTCTATCACACTGCATGGGTTCAGAAGCTGGCTCACAAGGCAACACCACTCCACGCATACTTCTCCGCTCACGCAAACGTCTGTCAATCTGAATCGCCAATGACATAGAATCATTGAGACCAGAGGGGACAGGGAATCCCACCATAACATCCTTTACATTATCCGACAGACCCTTCCGGAAAAGGGCCGCCAAAGCGTCGTCATTCCATTTGGTCAGGACTGCCCACCTACGGAATCTCTGACAGTATAACTCAGCGTCATCAAGCCCCTGATTTAATGCCAACAAGGCTTTTTCAGCTTGATCAGTGACATTAGGCTCATCGTACAATAACCCCAAAGCCTGAAAAAATGCATCAACATCACTCAAAACAGGATCCCCAGGTATCAGGGAAAAAGCCCAATCCTGAGGATCGCCGCGCAGGAGAGAGATGATAATTTGAACCTGCTGCGCTGCGTTTCCTGAGGACTTAGATTTTAAGGCAAAAAACAATTTACAATTATTTTTGAAATTCTGAAACTTAGCTCGATCCCCTAAAAACAATCTGGCATGGGGATCCTAGGTTCCACAACAGGCAACCTAGCAAGATATGCAGCAATACTCTGAACCTCAGTGGCAAGCTGATCCACACGGCCAGACAACTGTGCAAACTCCATTGGGAGAAAAGATCCTCCCCAGCACCCAGAGATACAGAGGGAAAAAAAAAAAAAAAAAAATGCAACAAACAGAAAAATATCTCTGACAACTCTGACAACCTTTTTTCTTTCACAATATTTTTTCCCTTCTGTGAGTACCATACAATTTTCAATTTTTTAGGCCGGTGATACTGTTATGTTTCGGTAGCTGAGGAGTGCAGGTAAAAAAGGGCAATACACCAGAGCAGTTGGAATCTATGAGATTGCAGTACCCTGACTAACCACCGCAACTAGAGGCAGCCGTGGAGCGTTCCTACGTTGGTCCTAGACACCTCGTCACAGCCTGAGAAACTAACTACACCTAAAGATAGAAATAGGAAAGCTATCTGCCCCGGAGCAGAACCCCAAAGATAATAGAAAGCCCCCAAACATGTAATGGCGGTTAGACAAGAGGAAATACTGACACAGAAAGAAAATAGTATGAGCAAACGCTGGGGCCCAAACTATCTAAATAGAAAAGGATAGGAAGGGTACTTACTGCAATCCCAGAAAACCCTGAAAAGCACCAACTCTACTAATTTCAAAATCACCTGAGATCACACGACCTCTACCACCTAAATTAGTTCTCTGGTGTAACAAAATCAAAACAGCAGCCACTGAAAAAACTGGAAAAAGCAAAAGTACAAAACTCAGTGGCTGTACCAAACTGAGAGGGCAAAAGCCCCCGGAGGGGACCCTGAAGGCCCCCACAGAAGTGCAGGACAAAATGCAAAAATATAGCACAAACACAAAAGAAGAAAATGTCTTATCTGATAGCAGGAGATGCAGACACGACACAGCAGGCTACAAGGGAAACTGGAAAGAAGGATTCAGACCAGAACAATTGATCACCGGCAACCCTGATGGGAAAATGACTCCCTTATATAAGACCAGTCAGTAACACCTGATTCCCAGTCCTCACAATCTTCACTAGTACCGCTTGTAACCACCAGAGGGAGCCTCTGCTCAGAACTCATCTCAAACCCATTCACAACAGTTGTCTGTCTGCACTCGGACTGGTAGACCGCTTAAAGGAACCGTCCAGTGATGGAGGCAAAGCAAAATTGCCCTCAATTCCAGGATGTTGATCGGTAGAACAGACTCTCCCGATGACCATACTCCCTGGATCCAAAGATCGTTCCAGACACCCCCCCCAGCCCGTCAGGCTGGCATCGGTGGTTATGACCGACCACCTCGGAGGAAAGAAAGATTTCCCCAGGGATAACGCTCCTGGACGTAACCACCATCCTAGGGATTCTCGCACCCTGTGAGAGATGATGACGTTGCAATCCAGAGAAACTTGCGATCGATCCCAACGACTCAGAATGAGCCTTTGGAGGGCCCTGGAATTAAATTGGGCAAACGGAAGTGTCTCCATGAACGCCACCATCAACCCAGAAGGCGCATACACTTCCGAAGGGACATTGCTGTTGCAGACTTCATAATCTGTACATGTTGGAATAGACATGCCCGCTTGTCTGGAAAGAAGGGACACCACCGTCCGTACCGTGTCGAAATGCATCAACAAAAACAGGAATGACTGCGACGGTTCCAGAGACGACTTCCCCAATTGAACCAGCCACCCGAAATCCTCCAGGAGCTGAAGGGATAGATTGCGAGCCGTCACCGCCTCCTCCTTTGAGGAGATCGTCCAGGTAGGGAAAAATCGTAACCCCCTGTCTTTGAAGAATTGCCATGAGGGGTACCAGAATTTTTGTAAAAACTCTGGGCGCCGAGGCCAAGCCGAATGGCAGAGCCACAAACTGGCAATGGTCCTGACCTATGGCAAAACGAAGGAAGCGCCGGTGAGCCCTTCCGACGGCGTTCTGCGACAGGGCTGCCACAACGGAGCGAAACGACTCCATGTGAAATTGTCGGGTGTAGACATGTCGATTCAATCTTTGAGATCCAGAATAGGACGAAATTTGTCCTCCTTTTTGGGGACCACAAAGAGGTTGGAATAAAATTCCTCTTCCCCGGTCCTCTGCGGAACCGGTATCACCACACCCTTCTGCAGAAGGGAATCGACCTCTCGTAGTAGAACGGCAAATAGTTCGACTCTGACGGAATACGAGATTGGCAAAAACTGTCCGGGGGTCGAGAAAGAAACTCTATGAAGTAGCCTGCCAACACAACCTGTGTCATCCAGGCGTCCGACACACGGGAAACCCAAGTCGGTTTGAATTGGAGTAAAAGACCACCCACTCGAGAGCGCTCGAGTGAGACCCAGACGTCAGTGCGCCTTAGCGGGTTTTTTGCCAGCTTCTGTCTTAACAGAAGTTCTGTTTCCAGGGTATGCGGAATTTCTGAGAATTCCCCTTTTTTTTTTTCTTTTTTTTTTAAAAAAGAGAGAGACGACCCAAACCCCCAGAAGGTTGGCCGGATCATCCCTTGAACCGAAAGGACCGCCGACAACTACCGGCACTAGTCCTGCCAGAAGCAGACGTCACAGGTCTGCGCTGCGGTAAAGCGGTTTCTTTTGCCTTTGCCTTGGCAATCAGCTCCGTGAGGTCAGATTCAAATAGCTGACCACTTCCTAAGCTAAAGATAGCAAACCCTGCTTGGAAACCACGTCCACTGTCCAAGCCACAGAGTCTGACTGTGACTGCCGAGGATTGCGCCCTGGATAGCAGTGACGCAGTATCCTTCAACTTGAAAAGCCCATCTACCTCGAAAGAGAGGATCCCGTCCTTAGACGGTCCAACCGGCTCAGGGAAACTTTACAAGTACATCCTTAATACCGAATCCATGACCTGCGGTCTCACAGATGGATATTGTTGTCATCTCCGTTTTTCTGTCCAGCGGGTTGCAGACTCGCCTTCCCTTTACCAGGAAGATTTGCTAAGCTGGGGTAAAGGGACATTCACTTCAGGAGAAGGGGTCCAATTAACAATCAACTCCGTAAAAAAAAACGGATACAGTTTGTAAAGCCATCGCGACCCATGCGACTCCTGAAACATCCGGGCCGACTTACCAGGACGTCTAGTTACCTCCTCCGGTAACTGTAACGCCCACATGGAGAAATCTTAGTACGGCCCATGAGAGAGGCAGAGTGTCCCTGCCGATCTTCCTTGTCCGAATCGGACATCTTCGCTACGCGAGAAGGAAGGCACCGATTTGTGTCGCTTCCTTGAGAGGATGTAGCTGACACCCAATAACCTAGAAGGTCAGACAGGCCATCAATAAAAACTAGTGAGGACCTCCATTTTGACACCACTGGAACTTCCGACCGCAGCGCATGAGTCGAGGTCTGCGTGTCAGATACGCGAGACTGATCCTGTAGCGGATCTGGGAAATGGACTGCCCTTGCATAGTATACGGCAGGTTAAACCTGTCAGTAACCAGAACAGTATGTTTCTTAAAGAAAAAACAAACGCTGAAGGGTTAAAGCTCTTAAAGAGAGAGCTACCCCAGCTGTCCCCCATTAAGAGTTAACCGCCTAAGAAGGGGTTAAAGTAGCAGACTCCCCACAACCTTGATAATGAAAAGGGTGTGAAAGCCTCAAGCGCCTTTTATAAGGTCGCAGCTACAGGACAGTTATGCCACACTATACAGAAAAACGTTCCACAATCGCTAAAAAATTGCGCTGTTTTGTATATCGCAATGACCGCCAAAGTCATTAAGGGGATCGCTAACCGCTTATGCGATGTTAATGAGATCGCTCAGATTGGCAGCTACTAGCGACATTAAAAAAGATCACACAAACGATCGCATTAGTATGCGTCGTTATCAGGATCGTTAGCGGAAACGTTAGTGGCATAATAATAATAATAATATCGCAGGCTCCCCACAACGTCTTTATTAATATTGAAAAGAGTGTGCGAGCCCCTTATGCGATAACAGCCGCAGGACAGCGCAATCTGCCACTCATTAGTGCCCCAGACGGCGCCCGCGCTGTGGGGGTGAAGGGGTTAAGCTTCTGCCCGCGAGCTAGAAGCGACTCACCCAGCTGGTCACGTTCTTGCCGGGAGGGGAGCGATTTCAGCCTGTCATGAAATGGCCGCCGCGCTCTGCCTCCGATGTGCTCCACGTAGAGGAGCCAAAAATGGAGGCTGCAGTAAAGCGCGCGCTCAGAGAGGCGCGAAATTCAAAAATAAAAAAGCGCGCACTCCTCTTCTCCTCAGAGTCACCGGCATGTATACTGTACAGCGGTTGCCGCAGCAACCGCTAAATCACTCACACACATCTTTAATAAAAATGTGGAGTACTCACCAGCCGAGCGCCACAGGGACCCCCAGGGGTTTCTGGCGCTTGCCCATGCTTCCCCCCAGGGCGGGGGACGCAGTGACCCCTGTGCGTGGTTTGCGCCCCCGCCAGGGAAGCCATCCTCATCCCCCGGGCCGGCAGGGTTCTGCAGGGACCACCATTAGGGTAGTACAGATCCGCCAAGGGAGAGGTTGGGGTCCAGCAGCGCTGAGACCCCTGAGACCTCTAGACCACTCTGGTGATCCAAGTCTCTTGTCCGATAAAAAATAATAAAATCTTCTGAGGAGCTGCTTCCAGCAGCGACCATCCTCTGAGACCTCAAATTTTAGACTGAAGTGCTGAGTAGGAGGAGCCTGAGCTGGAGGGGCCGGTCAACACTCTTTTTAATCTGAGGTGTCAATCCTATCTGGGGCTCCGCCTACCCACTAGTAATGCCTAGTGTGTCTCCCTTCCTTCATCTGCAGCTGAAAATTCTGCCGGGGTATGTAAGCTTTTGAGTACAACTGTACATGAAGATTACATTAAACTAATGAGTTAAAGGCAAATTAATTTTTTTGCAACCAATTTCTATTAAAAGCAAAATCTCCTATTGTGTTGTGTATACAGCTCCTATGAAAGTCTATGCATCTCTGCGGTTTCAGACTACAAACATACCCTGTGAAGTCAGATCCTACAGACATCGGTTACTCCCCTCTGCAGGATGGAGACTAATGATGGTAACACATGACTTCAAGGTTAGACTGTACAGAGGGCGGCTTGTTTGTAGTTTGTTACCATAGAGACACACAGGAATTCACAAGATCTGCAGACTCAAAACGGTAGGAGATTTTTTAAACAAGACTAAGCTGCTTAAATTTTTTTTATGTACGGTATTTTAGATACATTATTATTATATTATTATTAGAGATTTTTATAGCGCCATTTATTCCATGGCGCTTTACTTGTGAAGAGGGGCAAATATAGACAAGTACAGTAAACATGAGCAATACAAGGCACACACAAGTACAGAAGGAGAGAGGACCCTGCCCGCAAGGGCTCACAGTCTACAGCGATGGGTGAGGATACACTAGAAGAGGGTAAAGCTGGTTGTGCGGTGGTTCAGTAGACTGATGATCACTGCAGGTTGTAGGCTTGTCGGAAGAGGTGGGTCTTCAGGTTCTTTTTGAAGGTTTCCATGGTAGGCGCGAGTCTGATGTGTTGGGGTAGAGAGTTCCAGAGTATGGGAGAGGCAAGGGAGAAGCTTTGTATGTGGTTGTGGGAAGAAGAGATAAGAGGGGAGTAGAGGAGGAGATCTTGAGAGGATCGAAGGTTGCGTGGGCACTCTCATGTTGCAAAAATATACAAACCCTTTCTGAGGCCACTGCAATCTGCAGGTTTTAGTAGTAGCTTAATCAGTTGCATTATGGACCGCAGGACATTGTTTAATTCCCCCCTCACCTTGTTTGCCGTGGGTCTCCTCCAGGTAGTCACGGAGTCTCATGAGCTGTATCATCTGGTCCTGGGAAATGTGCAGATACTTGTTACAGTTACACACCTAAAAGGAAGCAGAAACCAAACATTACTGACAGGCACTGTGAAGAACCCATACTGATAGATACACTGGCCACCCCTTCACCTGTAGCTCGGTAAACACATTAAGTTCACACACCACACTGAGATACTCAAGGTTTGTAGAAAGTGTTAGCATTGATCAGCTTAGATACAGTAGCTCAGAAGGCTGCAGTCATCACTCTCCTTGAGACTATTATATAAAAAGTAGAAGCTACAACATATATTTGTATATTATAATCACATATAATATGAATGTTGGAGCATTTTAGTGTTATTACATCATTTACCAGTAATATCACCAATCATTTACTCAAGAACAGAAGTAAAAGTACCATTGTATAAATTAATGTGTTTTATATTGTTCACCAGGGTGTGGTCACAAAGCAGGAGCTGCTGCAATGAGGACAAGGAAGACAATAGGAGTGGAGTCTTGTAACTAAAGGGTATGCCACACTAAACAACGTCGCTAACAAGATCGCTAAAAAACGTCACTATTTAGCGATCTCGTTAGTGACGTTGTTATGTGTGGCATCTAGCGACGACGTGGCCCCTGCTGAGATCCTGCTGTGATCTCGTTCATCTCAGCGATCGTTCGGGACCCTATTTTTATCGCCGGCGTCCCGCTGGTAAGTATATATCGCTGAGTGTGGCACCTTTTTTTTTAGCGATTTAGCGGTATTTTGTACCGCTAAAGTCGTTAAGGAGATCGCTAACCGCGATAGCGTCCTTAACGACATCGCTAAATTAGGCCACTACTAGCGATATTAAAACGATCCCGCTAGCGATCTCATTAGTATGCGACGCTAACGAGATCGTTAGAGGGATCGTGTAGTGTGGCAGTACCTTTAGTATAGTCACCTCTGATCATCAGCATACATATAGAATTAAAGTGCATAAATGCTGTATAAGTATTATACTTCACAGCTGCACTCACAATTCTGCTGCTAGAGTGACAGTGTACACACATTACTGATCCGACTCCTAAATTACATCCTGTATTATACTCCAGAGCTGCACTCACTATTCTGCTGGTGCAGTCACTGTGTACATACATTACATTACTGATCCTGTACTGATCCTGAGTTACATCCTGTATTATACCCAGAGCTGCACTCACTATTCTGCTGGTGCAGTCACTGTGTACATACATTACATTACTTTGTACTGATCCAGTTAATCTGTATTTACCAGAGCTGCACTCATATTGCTGGTCAGTCACTGTGTACATATTACATTACTGTGTGAGGTACATCCTTATATACTCAGAGCTGCACTCACTATTCTGCTGGTGCAGTCACTGTGTACATACATTACTGATCCTGTACTGATCCTGAGTTACATCCTGTATTATACCCCAAAGCTGCAGTCACTTTTCTGCTGGTGCAGTCACTATGTACATACATTACATTACTGATCCTGTACAGATCCCGAGTTACATCCTGTATTATACTCCAGAGCTGCACTCACTATTCTGCTGGTGCAATCACTGTGTATATACATTACATTACTGATTCTGTACTTATCCTGAGTTACACCCTGTATTATACCCCAAAGCTGCAGTCACTTTTCTGCTGGTGCAGTCACTGTGTACATACTTTACATTACTGATCCTGTACAGATCCCGAGTTACATCCTGCATTATACTCCAGAGCTGCACTCACTATTCTGCTGGTGCAATCACTGTGTACATACATTACATTACTGATCCTGTACTGATCCTGAGTTACACCCTGTATTATACCCCAAAGCTGCAGTCACTTTTCTGCTGGTGCAGTCACTGTGTACATACATTACATTACTGATCCTGTACAGATCCCGAGTTACATCCTGCATTATACTCCAGAGCTGCACTCACTATTCTGCTGGTGCAGTCACTGTGTACATACATTATATTACTGATCCTGTACTGATCCAGAGTTACATCCTGAATTATACTCCAGAGCTGCACTCACTATTCTGCTGGTGCAGTCACTGTGTACATACATTATATTACTGATCCTGTACTGATCCAGAGTTACATCCTGAATTATACTCCAGAGCTGCACTCACTATTCTACAGGCTTCACAGCTAAAATCTTCCAGTATTCTCTGCTAGTTCAGTGACTGCACTCGTAGTATTTTAACTATGCAGATTTCTTATATAGGGGGAAAGCTAAATGTGGGAACAGTGGCTATGATGGTCATCACCCAGATTTTCAAGAAAAAAAATACAACCAATTAGTAACCAATGCATTCTCCTTTATCATTTTGTATAACTGCTCATTATATTATTATGCTTGTGGAGGACTTTTGCCTCCTGCACTCAGCCTTTCATCACACTCTGATTACATGTATATTTATAATACCTGCCTATCTAGTTCATGGTCACAGGTACGGCTTCACTGATGATATATTTATTCCTCGGACGGATATAGAAAGCGTGAGAAGAGGAAATCAGAGGTAGCCCTACAGCCAGAAATTCAGCTCTCAGGGAACAAAGGACTCACTAAGAAGAACCGGTTCCCCCAGCACAAGAGCAAGGCAGGATCAGGGGTGTTCTGCTGGCTGGAGAGAGGGTGTGAGTCCCAGGCAGGGAAGTAATGAACTGGAGGTGTGGGACTCCTATTAACAATTTCAAGGGCTGGAAAGTCCATTGGATCTGCCGGCTACAAAAGATGAAATAATGGCTGTAATTTTCATATATTATTACTCTAGAAGGCCATAGTCTGCACTGTTGCAATACTACAACTCTCAGCATGCCCTTACTGCCTACACTTACAGTTTTGCAATAACTGCAGGTTTGTAGGGTATCCCATTGCATAATCTTTTCCATAAGTTCCTAGAATCTCAATTCCCAAAAAAGAATGATATTAGTCTGGAAAAATAAAAAAAAATCCTGGATAAAAAAATAAATTAATTAAAAGATCCAGTTCTCTGGTATCTCAGACCAGAAAGAGCTAAAAACAAACAAACAAAAAACCTTTCTATCCCTTAATAACTAAACATAAAATGACTAAACAAACAAAGAAGGATGTGACGCTGTCACTGTTCATCCGGAGCCTGGGACTGCTGGGGAAGGAAGCACTAGATTGGTGGTCACCCAGCTTTCTAGAACTGTATTCTCAGGCATTCATCTTTCTCTGTATGTCTCCATTACCATGGAGGGGGGTCATCAGCAAACTCTATACACTGAATGAATAAATTCTTCCTCTGTAATGAATGAGTTAATGAGGAAAGAAAGGGGGGGATAAAAAAACCAAACAACAAAAGATAACTTAATAATAGTAACAAAAAGTCCCTGAAATGTTATGCTACTGTATTTCTCGCAGTCACCAAACAAACAAAAAAGGGACTTGGAAGCACAGAGACATTCCCAGGGAATAGGTGTTAAGTGCTGTCTGCCCTGAATGTCTGTCCTTACCCCCCTTCTCCTGCCTCTCTAGGGTGTGAGAAATAGGACTTCATTACCCCTCATTAGGAAGTCACTTTGCTCTGCACTTTCTCACATTGGGCAGACTGCTGGGGCTCTCCCAGAGGAGCTTCCCAGGACACAGCAGTGGTGAACCTGAAGGTCACTCTCATTAAGGGAGTTTTTCTTGGTTCTTACTTGTTTTATGCAACTGCTTTATATGCAATTACCTGTTAGAGAAAACGAGAATCTGAAAAGATCACAGGAGATAAGTGACAATTGAAGAATCTGACTGCTGCTTATCCCAAGGTATAGGATAATGATGCTTACCCCAAGTGTCTGCATCATTATCCTATACCCCGAGTGTCAGTGTCACTATCTGGTACCCCGAGTGTCTGCATCATTATCCTATACCCCGAGTGTCAGTGTCACTATCTGGTACCCCGTGTGTCAGGATCATTATCCGATACCCGAGTGTCAGTGTCACTATCTGGTACCCCGAGTGTCTGCATCATTATCCTATACCCCGAGTGTCAGTGTCACTATCTGGTACCCGAGTGTCTGCATCATTATCCTATACCCCGAGTGTCAGTGTCACTATCTGGTACCCCGTGTGTCAGGATCATTATCCGATACCCCGAGTGTCAGTGTCACTATCTGGTACCCCGAGTGTCTGCATCATTATCCTATACCCCGAGTGTCAGTGTCACTATCTGGTACCCCGAGTGTCTGCATCATTATCCTATACCCCGAGTGTCAGTGTCACTATCTGGTACCCCGAGTGTCTGCATCATTATCCTATACCCCGAGTGTCAGTGTCACTATCTGGTACCCCGAGTGTCTGCATCATTATCCTATACCCCGAGTGTCAGTGTCACTATCTGGTACGCCAAGTGTCAGGATCATAATCCAATACCCTGAGTGTGTCATAATCCTGTACCTCAAATGTCCACAGCATTTTTCTGTACCTCAGGTGTAAGCGTCATTATCCCATACCCCGAGTGTCAGTGTTGTTATCTTGTACCCCAAGTGTCATTCTCCTGTATTAGGAGGGGTCAGTGTCACTATCCTGTACCCGATGTCAGTGTCACTATCTGTACCCTGGTGTCAGTGTTATCATCTTATATCCCATCAGGGTATAAGCCATTATTCACAAACCCAAATAATCTTCATTTTGTGACGGTGTGCGCATTTTTGATATCTCACTTTTTACACCATGACTCTTCATCTTGTGGATTAGGGGAAGGTTTCCCTTTGAAGTTCTACTTATGATCTCATTTACAGCCTTTCCAGCAATGTAACAAACTGCACATTACTTCATTTTCTCTCCTGTTCTAGCACATGCTTCCTCAAAGTGCATTGACAAGTTGGTGACATGCCGTATCATGAAGCAGCATTTGGCCATTTTGGTGGCTGCGCTTCCTCGGGAACATATTGTAGCCAAATTGTGATTGGGAAACTGACAGGTGTAGCAGCAGAAGGAAGGATGGAACATATAATTGGCAGCAATTTGCTAAGCCCCAGTTGTACAAGTGGGAAGATGAGAGGGAGGTCAATGGGAAAATCACAGTGGCTCCGACTCCAGACCAGAGAGCTGTGAAATGCCTTTGAAATAAGTGACTGTCACTAATGGACACAGCTATTAAGACATCGCATTTCTTAAGCCATTTACTGTTCTAGAGCAAACATGTGACATTTGTCTCCGACATTATGGCTGCAAATACTCCCTAATGATATTCTCAGAGGTGCAACCAATGATGGCCTGCTGGGAAATGATGAGCTGATATTAGAGAATTGATCATAAAGCAACTCCCCAAGACCCGCAGAGCAATGTAAACAGCACAGTCATGGCCACATAAGAACCCAAATTACATGACAGAATTTTTGCACAATTTGAGGACCCGCAATGTAGCTTTTTAAAAGGGGTGGTCCAGATAAAAAAAGACATAAACATAAACAAACATGGCTGCAGTGTTCTAAAAACAGCAACCTGCTGTCTACTGTTTGTGCCTGATATTGAATCTGGGCTCCATTACAGTGGAGAGTGCAATGCTGCAATACCACACACAACCTACGGACAAGCGAGGTGCTGTTTTTGTAAGGCAGTCATGTTTTTTTTGTAACTCTGGACAACTAATTTCAGTCCCATTTTATTTGGAGCAAATTGCACAACTGTGGAGACAATGTGTGACTCCAGGCTGCAATGTATGACTCAATGCATTCCTATGGGTGAGAGTGCAGTAATATAATGTTTTCATTGCCCTACAGACTGGACGCAGCTCTGGGGTCTAAACAATGGTGGCTACCTCTATTACCTCAGCACAGGGGAGTGATACAAAGTTTATGTTAATCAACCTAAAAGCTGGCACCCTACCCTACCGACCATAACAAGGCAAGGCATCTAATGAAATGTTGTCCTCTCACGTACCACAGGGCATTGGGTTTGGGTGTGACTGTAACTTGCACTGGACTTGTTCCAGGAGTCGACATCGAATTCACCCTCGCATTGCCAAATATAAAGCACGTTCACCAAGATTAACATGTCGCTGTCCGTGCCAGCCTCTGCAGTTATGCCCCGATAGTGTACTACAGTACAACACATGAAACCCCTGTAATAGATGGAATCTCGCAATTTCCCGATTTTCTCAGGTTGCTAGTCTGTATGGCAGAACCTCATTTGTATGGAAAAAATGAAGTGTGAGGATTATGGCGACTGTGAGACAGTACTGCTCTGTGACTTCACCTACACATTCTGCATTGCAAGAGATAATGAATTCTGTCCGGAGACTGAATTATTTTCTCAAATTAAAGGAAACAGCAGCCTTAATTCCATCATAAACACCCCATAGCACCATTTAAACCCAGGACGTGAGCCAAGTCTCCGGCGCACGCTCCAGAATTCCAGGATCTGCTGGAAATGAGAGACACATGGAGCGGCGGCCCCCGATCAGACCGTCTTGGGAGACAGCGGGGATTTACACTTAGCCTGTACAATGTTCAAGTGCTTGGCTCCAGGCAAAACGCAACACATACAGCATTTACTATGTCATCTATCTCCTCATTTGTCCTCTCCTTCAGGGACATGCAAGAATCGGGAAAACAGGTTACCGCTTCTTGTAAACACGATTCAGTCACCAGTCCCATAAAAAAAAATCACAGAATTCACCAGTGCAATGACTTTTGCTGTACTGGAAGGATATGAGTGCCAAAAACATACCTGTCCTTGTAGGTTGGATCGCTCCCACTCTGCACAAAGGGCAATTCCCTGCTAGGATAGCCTGGCTGTAAAGGGCTGCCAGGTTTTACATCTCTTATTTCTAGTATTGTACATGGATTTGGTAGATGAGGTTCCCCACTCCAGACCACCTTATATAAACCACGGCAAGAGTTGCTACACAGACCTGGATTTATTCCATTTACGGTAACTCCTCAGTAAACAAAAAATATGTATTATCCGAACCCATTCCCAATCAATAGTCAGGGGGCATCTGTGTCCAAACTGAGCAACTCCTTTTCTATCATATGTGATATATCAGTATAATGCCTCGGACTTGGTTCGATGTGCCCAATTAATCCCATTGGGAGGCCAATGTCACAGCACCCTAGCAATGTGTTAAGGTACTGCCACACTTAGCGATCTCGTTAGCGATCACGATAATGACGCAATCGTTGGTGTGATCTCTTTTAGGTCGCTAGTAGCTGCCAAACAGGAGATCTCATAAACGACTCATCAGCGGTCAGCGATCTCTTTAACGACTTTGGCGGTCGTTAGGATCTGTCAGCATGTACTGAGCGCTTCTGATTCATAGGAATTTCCAGCATCGCTCCTGCTCTCTGCGTCCTGCTAGCCTGCTTTGCAACTTCTGCGATCCTCTCTGTGACGCAAAAGAGAACTTACAGATATTGTGATCCACTCCGTGACGCAAAACAGTCATATGCGTCACAAACGAGGTCGCTCGTCGTTCGCAAAAGGTGCCAAACACAGCGATTCAGGCTCACCAGTGGGACGCCAACGATCAAAAAACGGTCCAGAACTCTAGTGAACGATCAGCGACATCACAGCAGGGGCCACATCGTTGCTACATGCCACACACAACGAGGTCGCTAACGAGATCACAAAATAGTGACGTTTTAGTGATCTCGTTTGCGATCTCGTTTAGTGTGGCACACCCTTAAGGTTTATTTTGCAGACACCCTGAAGGCAAGGCCCTTTGTCTGAGTGCTTTTGCCATATCTGCACTCTTTCTTTACAGGAAAGGAAAGGGGAGGAGGGGGGGGAGGGGCAGCAATTAAAGGGTTAAATTCCCAGCCTTTACAATTCCCCAGAGGGTCAGATGGCATTCTGGGTGGTCAAGTATTCACACCCTATTGTCCTGGGAGGAAAGAGTTGGGAAGAGAGCTGGGTGTCTAGGTAAAAGAAAAAAAGGGACTGAAAACTTATCTGCAGGGATCAGAATAATGCTCATAGCTGTGCTGTATTAATAGGCGAACACCCCCGCTAGATACCAGGCAGTGAAAGAGTTAAGCAGGTTTGCACACATTCCAGTGTGAATGTGACATGTGTGCTGCCCTTGTCAGACTGGTTTGTGTATGTAGCGGAGGGGTGGAGACGCCACGGCGGGGTATGATGACCTTCACTGCCAGGGAAAGTCATGTACAATCGCAACATGTGCTATTCTGTGAAAATTCAAAGGGCACAGATCAGATGCAGAGGCCGAGATCCAATGGTGCCGCCCTTGAGGTGATATCAGGAATTACAGCAAATCACGATATTACGGTACTTATCATGCAAGTGATTGTCATCAAAATAATCCCACTGTTATGTGACGGAAGTGTAGTTAGTCAACAAGTTTTAATTAAACCACAAAAGGGGGGGGGGGGTCTTTCTAGCCAGGATTCATCCCATTATTTTGTTCTATGAACAGTCCCCTCAAGAAAGGGGGAAGTGGTTAAAAGGTTATTGTTATCTCACCAAGCAGGTTAGGTGTTAACTTTCCGACTCCAGGGGTCCCACCAATGGGACCCCACTAATCCCAATGCTCCATTCATAGTCTGAGCCGTGTGCTATTTCCATCAGTCCCATGTGCAGAGAACTAAAAATTAGCTGCAGCTCTATTCCAATGAGGCATTTCTAAGCCCAGTTCTTGACTGTTCCAGCAGTTTGACCACCAGCAATAGAAGGGGATACCCTGTAAGGGTCAGAGGGGACTTCTATTTTACAAGAAGGGTGGCAGGAGTGCCCGCTACTACGAGGAAGGAAGCCCAAGCAAATCCCATACTGATGTGAGCTTTAGGGCCTCATCTTCTCCGATTCCAGCCGGACTGTCACCTTGTGCTGATAGGTCAGGAGCTTAGAAGTGATCCTGTATCCCCTTCATATTGCTGTCCAGGATTCTTTTATTTCTACTTTTTAGGTACTTTCGATCTTCTTCAGTTTCCTTGGTAGAAGGAAATTGTAAAAGACGACGTACAGTAGAAATGTAAATTTGGGGCTAGTTTTCTGGAAAGCGTCACACTAGGTATTATGGAGTCCTTACCCCACATAGTGATATGACCTCAGGGGACAATACCACTCTGTTCACTCTTCCAATGACAAAGAGGAGAGAAGTGGTACTGTGCATTACTTCAGCATTAAATCCATTGTTTCTATGGTTTCCACTGTTACTAAAGAAGGAATGCCAATTACTGGGAACAGATCTGTCAAATGGGATATGTTTGAGACATTTAGGAACCATCCGCATTTCACATTCACAGCAACCAATCAAATTCTAGAATGCACTAGAAAATAAAAGAACGTCTTATAGGGGAGAAATAAGTGTTGTCCTGTCCTTAATAAACTCTCACCCTGGAGTCTATATACCGGAGGTAACTCAGGATCAGTAATGTATGTACATACGGACTGCACCAGCAGAATAGTGAGTGCAGCTCTGGGGTATAATACAGGATGTAACTCAGGATAAGTACAGGATAAGTAATGTAATGTATGTACACAGTGACTGAACCAGCAGAATAGTGAGTGCAGCTCTGGAGTATAATACAGGATGTAGCTCAGGATCAGTACAGGATCAGTAATGTATGTACACAGTGATTGCACCAGCAGAATAGTGAGTGCAGCTCTGGGGTATAATACAGGATGTAACTCAGGATCAGTACAGGATCAGTAATGTATGTACACAGTGATTGCAACAGCAGAATAGTGAGTGCAGCTCTGGAGTATAATGCAGGATGTAACTCAGGATCAGTGCAGGATCAGTAATGTAATGTATGTACACAGTGACTGCACCAGCAGAATAGTGAGTGCAGCTCTGGAGTATAATACAGGATGTAACTCAGGATCAGTACAGGATAAGTAATGTAATGTATGTACACAGTGACTGCACCACCAGAATAGTGAGTGCAGCTCTGGAGTATAATATAGGATGTACCTCACAATCAGTAATGTAATGTATGTACATACGGACTGCACCAGCAGAATAGTGAGTGCAGCTCTGGGGTATAATACAGGATGTAACTCAGGATCAGTACAGGATAAGCAATGTAATGTCTGTACACAGTGACTGCACCAGCAGATTAGTGAGTGCAGCTCTGGAGTATAATACAGTATGTAACTTAGGATCAATACAGGATCAGTAATGTAATGTACACAGGGACCGCACCAGCAGAATAGTGAGTGCAGCTCTGGAGTATAATACAGGATGTAACTCAGGATTAGTACAGGATTAGTAATGTAATGTATGTACACAGTGACTGCACCAGCAGAATAGTGAGTGCAGCTCTGGAGTATAATACAGGATGTAACTCAGGATCAGTACAGGATAAGTAATGTAATGTATGTACACAGTGACTGCACCAGCAGAATAGTGAGTGCATCTTGGAGTATATTACAGTATGTAATTCAGGATCAGTAATGTAATGTATGTACACAGTGACTGCACCAGCAGAATAGTGAGTGTAGCTCTGGAGTATAATACAGGATGTAACTCAGGATCAGTACAGGATAAGTAATGTAATGTATGTACACAGTGACTGCACCAGCAGAATAGTGAGTGCAGCTCTGGAGTACAATACAGGATGTAACTCAGGATCAATACAGGATCAGTAATGTAATGTATGTACACAGTGACTGCACCAGCAGAATAGTGAGTGCAGCTCTGGAGTACAATACAGGATGTAACTCAGGATCAATAATGTAATGTATGTACACAGTGACTGCACCAGCAGAATAGTGAGTGCAGCTCTGGAGTATAATACAGGATGTAACTCAGGATCAGTAATGTAATGTATGTACACAGTGACTGCACCAGCAGAATAGTGAGTGCAGCTTTGGGGTATAATACAGGATGTAACTCAGGATCAGTACAGGATCAGTAATGTAATGTATGTACACAGTGACTGCACCAGCAGAATAGTGAGTGCAGCTCTGGCGTATAATACAGGATGTAACTCAGGATCAATACAGGATCAGTAATGTAATGTAATGTATGTACACAGTGACTGCACCAGCAGAATAGTGAGTACAGCTCTGGGATATAATACAGGATATAACTCAGGATCAGTACAGGATTAGTAATGTAATGTATGTACACAGTGACTGTACCAGCAGAAAAGTGAGTGCAGCTTGGAGTATTATACGGATGTAACTCAGGATCAGTATAGGATATGTAATGTAATGTAGGTAACAGTGACTGCACCAGCAGAATAGTGAGTCAGCACTGGGTATAATACAGGATGTAATCAAGATCATAAAGGATAAGTAATGTATGTATGTGCACAGTGACCGCACCAGCAGAATAGTGAGTGCAGCTCTGGAGTACAATACAGGATGTAACTCAGGATCAGTAAAGGGTCAGTAATGTAATGTATGTACACAGTGACTGCACCAGCAGAATAGTGACTGCAGCTCTGGAGTATAATACAGGATGTAACTCAGGATCAGTAAATGGTCAGTAATGTAATGTATGTACACAGTGACTGCACCAGCAGAATAGTGAGTGCAGCTCTGGGATATAATACAGGATGTAACTCAGGATCAGTACAGGATTAGTAATGTAATGTATGTACACAGTGACTGTGCCAGCAGAAAAGTGAGTGCAGCTCTGGAGTATTATACAGGATGTAACTCAGGATCAGTACAGGAAACGTAATGTAATGTAGGTACACAGTGACTGCACCAGCAGAATAATGAGTTCAGCTCTGGGGTATAATACAGGATGTAACTCAAGATCAGTAAAGGATAAGTAATGTAATGTATGTACACAGTGACTGCACCAGCAGAATATTGAGTGCAGCTCTGGAGTACAATACAGGATGTAACTCAGGATCAGTAAAGGGTCAGTAATGTAATGTATGTACACAGTGACTGCACCAGCAGAATAGTGAGTGCAGCTCTGGAGTATAATACAGAATGTAACTCAGGATCAGTACAGAATCAGTAATGTGTATACAGTGACTGCACCAGCAGAATAGTGACTGCAGCTCTGGAGTATAATACAGGATATAACTCAGGATCAGTAGAGTATAAATAATGTAATGTATGCACACAGTGACTGCACGGGCAAAATAGTGAATGCAGCTCTGGAGTATAACTCAGGCTTTATATATAGATTACTTACCATGTATGTACAAATGCTTTCTGAAAGGTGAATGTATGTGAAGCAGTGGGCTGCATTGTATCATTTCTCTCTGCAGCTTCGGACACACATGACCTCCCTGGAGACCTAATCTTTAGGTGCATTATCTGCCCCTCAGATCTTATCAACTGAGTGACACTAGACTGAATACAAAAAATGTCTGTAAACATTCCTTTATTGACCTCACCCGTTCATGGGAAGATGATTACAATCAGATTTGAACATGACATTTTTTCTTTTTTCATAGTGCTGTGTTTTTCATTCCTACATGTTAATTTTCCCGTAAATTCCTAGTGAATCTCTCAACAATGCTGCCAGTTTGGGTGTGAAAAGCGAGCTGGAGCATTCTCACATCACATCATCACCTGAGCTTTGATCCCTTCAGGTCACACAATGAAGCTCTTGAAATGTGTTACAATCCTAGACTTGCTGTGGCATTTACATCTTGTATTGGCAACTAATTTTGCAGCCTCTTTTAGTTCAGAGTGAGCAGAATTTAAGGGGTGTTTCTCCCCACCCTCCTCAAAAAATAAAAAGCCTAAAAGAAAAAAATGGACACTCATTTAGTTATATATCTGCTAGGGCTGAGAAAAATGAAAAGTCCTAATATGCCCTTTCAGTCAGTGGATTTTAGGGCATGCTGGAAATGGGAGATTTGCAAGGATGACAGGTTAGAAATCATAGGGCTCTACAAATACTACTGATTCTTACTTCCTGCACAATGCTCCACAATTACCACCTCTATAAATCACTAGTCACCACTGTGGCAACCAGGCCTAGTGCTGACAGCTCTGCAGCTACTGTCCTGCCTCACAAACAACTAAATAAATGGACACAAGGGGTTTCCTATTTGATGGAACTAGCCAACACACAATAAAAAGTTTTGCAAATGTGTTTTCAAGATCTCCGTTTGCTTTCTGGTAATGGAAACTTCATTATTTATATCCAGAAGTTTTAAACACTTGATGACATCACGGAAGGGGAGCATGCTCATCTTCTCTCCAAATCACACCTCACCACTTGTGCACTCAACCCCATCCCATCCCACCTCCTCCCCAACCTCGCCACCACTCTAATGCCCCCTTCTCACATAGCGATACACCAGCGATCCCGACAACGATCAGGATCGCTGGTGTGTCGCTACATGATCGCTGCTGAGCTGCCAAACAGGCAGCAATCAGCACAGCGCCACTGCGGGTAACGTCGCATTAGTTACCCGCAGTGTACGTTGGATACCAGCGCCCTGATGCAGGGAGCTGGTAACCAAGGTACACATCGGTTTTCCAGGCGCTGCGCAGTGCCTGGAAACCCGCTGTGTACCTTGGCTACCAGCTCCCTGCATCAGGGCGCTGGTATCCAACGTACACATCGGGTTTCCAGGCTCAGCCATGCGCCTGGAAACCCGCTGTGAACCTTGGTTACCAGCGGATCGCTGGTCTCCCGCCTGTCACACTCAGCGATGCGTGCTGGCCAGCGGGAGACCAGCGATCAAAAAAATGTCCAGGACATTCAGCGACGATCAGCGATACCCAGCAGGGGGCTGATCGCCGCTGAATGTCACACACAGCGATATCGCAGGGGAGATCGCTGTTGCGTCACAAAACTAGTGACTCAGCAGCGATCTCGCTAGCGAGATCGCTGTGTGAGACGGGGGCTTCATCCCATCACTAACCCACCTCTTCAATCTATCACTAACTTCTGGTACCTTACCTTCTGCTTTCAAACATGCCACAATCACGCCTATCCTCAAAAAGCCAACCCTCGACCCAACCGCTATGTACAGCTATCGCCCAATATCGCTGCTCCACTCGCTTCCAAACTCCTGGAGCAGCACGTCCACGCTGAACTTTCCTCCCATCTCTCATCTAACTTGCTCTTTGACACTCTACAATCTGGTTTTCTGCCCCGATCATCCCACTGAAACAGCCCTGACTAAAATTACTAATGACCTACTCACAGCCAAAGCTAACGGACAATACTCTATACTCCTGCTTCTTGACCTGTCCTCTGCTTTTGACACAGTTGACCACTGCCTTCTACTACAGATTCTCTCCTCCTTAGGCATCAATGACCTCGCCCTATCCTGGATCTCCTCATACCTTTCCAACCGCACATTCAGCGTCTCCCACACCCACACTACCTCCTCGTCCCACCCTCTCTCTGTTGGAGTCCCCCAAGGCTCTGTTCTAGGACCCCTACTCTTCTCAATCTATACACTTGGCCCGGGGCAACTCATAAAGTCCCACGGATTCCAGTACCACCTTTATGCTGATGATACTCAGATCTACCTCTCTGGCCCAGACATCACCTCTCTGCTGTCCAGAACCCTTGAGTGTCTATCAGCCATATCCTCCTTCTTCTCCTCCCGCTTTCTCAAACTCAATGTGGACAAATCTGAACTTATCATCTTTCCCCCATCTCACAGATCTTCCTTACCTGACCTATCTATAACAATTGACAACACCAGCTTTCTCCCGTACCAGAGGTCCGAGGCCTCGGAGTAACCCTTGACTCTGCCCTGTCCTTCAAACCACACATCCAAGCTCTTTCTACCTCCTGTCACCTCCAGCTCAAAAATATTTCCAGAATCCGTCCCTTCCTCAACCCTCAATCTACTAAAATGTTTGTGCATGCCCTCATCATCTCCCATCTCGACTACTGCAACCCTCCTTTTCTCTGGCCTCCCTGCTAACATCCTCGCACCTCTCCAGTCCATCCTTAACTCTGCTGCCCGACTAATTCATCTCTCTCCTCTCTACTCCTCCGCATCTCCACTGTGCAAATCTCTTCACTGGCTTCCATTCCCTCAGCGAATCCATTTCAAATTACTAATAATGGCCTACAAGGCCATCAATAACCTGTCACCCCCATATGTCTCTGAACTAATCTCCCGATATCTTCCCTCACGTAATCTCTGGTCCTCCCAAGACCTCCTTCTCTCCTCCACACTTATTCGCTCCTCACCCAACCGCCTCCAAGACTTCTCCCGAATATCCCCCATCCTCTGGAATTCTTTGCCCCAACACGTCCGACTATCAACCACTCTCGGATCTTCAGACGGAACCTGAAAACCCATCTCTTCAGGAAAGCCTACAGCCTGCAATGACCCCGCTGCCTCCTCACCACTACCGGAGATATCGCCTCAACCAACACCGGAACTGCTGCAATCCCCCAACCTGCTGTCTCCGTCCCCCATCCTGTAGAATGTAAGCCCGAAAGGGCAGGGTCCTCTCCCCTCTGTACCAGTCTGTGATTGTTAGTTTACTGTAAGTGATATCTGTAATTTGTATGTAACCCCTTCTCATGTACAGCACCATGGAATCAATGGTGCTATATAAATAAATAATAATAATGACAGCAGAGGGTCTGGTACAATGTAACAATGTATGCCATATAGGTGATCTTATGGGCATCAAGGCCGATTTAAAGGGAACCCTCAGTGACCTGCACCCTAGTTTACATACTGAATATTATATGTATTACTGGCGCCGCCTGCACATGCGCAGCAGCATCTAACAGTGATCGGATTCATGCTACTGCGCAGGTGCTGCCTGTGCCATCTTGGTGTAGATAATTTTTATTTTCCTCTAGCAAAATGGCGCCGGCGCAGTAGCATTTATTGGATCACCGGCGCCTGCCTGCTGAATGTTTTTGTTCTTTTCAATACATCTAATATTCAGTATGTAAAACAGGGGGCAGATCACTGAGGGATCAGTGACCCGTCATAAGAGATCTTGAAAATAGAGATGCATTTACAGTATATTAGAAAGCAGTAGAAGACGGTAAAGCCACACATACACTTTGGATAGACGCCAGCTACAGTTGTCTAGCCAGACTCTCCCATATGCTGGAGCGCTTTCTCGGCTCAGAGGTGTTCGGTATGACAGACTCCCTTAGCAGAGGTTTATTTCTAGAGAATAAATGGATCGGAAGTCCAAAATCGGACACTCCAGATCCTTAACCCCTTTTCCCCTGAAGGTGGTTTGATGACTGGGCCAATTTTTGCAATTCTGACCACTGTCACTTTATGAAGTAATAACTCTGGAACGCTTCTTCTATTTCTGGAATGCTGACTGGCATTTATTTGTGAAAAATAAAACAGAAATTTGGTGAAAATATTGTCATTTTCAAACTTTTAATTATTATGCCCCTAAATTAGAGAGTTATATCACCCAAAATAGTTAATAAATAACATTTCCCAAATGTCTACTTTACATGAGCACAATTTTTGAAACAACATTTTTTTTGTTCGGAAGTTGTAAGGGTTAAAAGTTGCCCAGCGAATTCTCATTTTTCCAGCAAAATTTACAAAACCATTTTTATTAGGGACCACCTCACATTTGAAGTCACTTTGAGAGGTCTATATGGCAGAAAATACCCAAAAGTGACACCATTCTAAAAACTGCACCCTCAAGGTACTCAAAACCAAATTCAAGAAGTTTATTAACCCTTCAGGTGCTTCACAAGAATTTTTGAAATGTGGAGAAAAAAATGAACATTTAACCTTTTTCACAAAATTTTTACTTTAGACCACAATTTTTTTTATTTTTGCAAGAGTAACAGGAAAAAATGGACCACAAAATTTGTTGTGCAATTTCTCCTGAGCATGTCGATATCCAATATGTGGGGGTAAACCACTGTTTGGGTGCACAGCAGAGCTCGGAAGGGAAGGAGAGCCATTTGACTTTCTGAATGCAAACTTTGCTGGAACAATTAGTGAACACCATGTAGCGTTTGGAGAGCCCCTGATGTGCCTAAACAGTGGAAACCCGTCACAAGTTACACCATTTTGGAATCTAGACACCTCATGTAACTTATCTAGATGTATGTGTCATGGGTGCATCGCCACGAAGATCGTCGCGATTGCACATTCTGACTTCTCACAGCTGAGCTGCTGTTTCTTTGTGTTTGGTAATGAGAGAGTTAATTTTACCTAGCTCTTTGCTAAGACTAGGTCCAGCCTCGCCCGGCTGCTTTTGATTATGTTCTAATTAGTTTCCTTTATATTCCTGCCAGTCTGGGTGTTAGACGCCGGTGAAAGCATTCATGTAGTCTAGCAGACTGGAGCGGTTCTGAGAATACTTAAGCTAAGAGCTCCTTAGTTGTTTTTACTCTTATAGCTTATAGTTTATCTCTGAGACCTTAGGTGTTCCTACTGTGTGTGAGTGTTGTATGTAAGACTTTATTTACTTTATTTCTTGTCTTTCTTGTATGTCTTTCTGTTCATTAACCGTTACCTGTTCATTCCCTTTGGTGGTATTCAGGGTCCTTCTTAGGACTAGAATACAGTTGGCAGGGATTGATAGGAGACAGGGTTTACGCTGGTGGCCTGGACCTCTGTACCTTTAACAGTACCTCCAGGTTGAGGGATTAGTTAGGACCCCAGTTTAGGGTCAGCTTAGACCCCGGTCACCCTCTAGCCGGAGACAGCGTATAACGGATTCCGTTTTGACCCACTGGACATTCTGTCAGGTAAATCTATGTTACATATATCTATACGCATGTTATATAGTATGTTGCCCTTTTGATATAGATTACTGACATCACATATATATATCTGCTATACAGCGTGACATTTTCACCGGCCCAACTAAAGATTCTCCCCAGCTGTCATGGATCCAGTAGCCCAGCTGGCCCGGCAGTTGCAGGGGTTGTCCATGGAATTTGCAGACATTAAGTCCAAGGTTTTGTCCCCCCCGGAGCAAACCAGATCTGAACCTAAGGTTGCTCTCCCGGATAGGTTCACTGGTGGGCGGGACAAATTTTTTACTTTCCGGGAGGCATGTAAATTGTACTTTCGGCTGCGGCCTCGGTCATCTGGGAGTGAAGAGCAGAGGGTGGGAATTGTTATCTCGCTCTTACAAGGGGACCCTCAATCTTGGGCGTTCTCTATTCCTCCAGGCTCCCCAGATCTCCAGTCAGTAGATCGATTTTTTACTGCCCTGGGTCTGGTATATGATGATCCGGATCGAGTCTCCCTTGCTGAAACAAGGTTACGTAAAATACGGCAAGGAAATCGTCCAGCGGAGGAATATTCTTCTGAGTTCCGTAGATGGGCAACAGATACTCAGTGGAATGACCCAGCTCTTAGGAGCCAGTTTTGTCAAGGGTTGTCTGACAAATTAAAAGATGTGTTGGCTCAGTATGATTCTCCTCCATCACTGGAGGCTGCTATGGCCCTTGCTATTCGCATTGATAGACGACTTCGGGGAAGACGCGAGGTAACTCCGCCCCCCGTGATGACTCCACCTACTACTAAAGTCCCTTATACTGAGGTTCCCCTGGTCTGTTCTGAGGAACCCATGCAGTTGGGAGGGACATCATTTTGTAGGAGGGAATCGGCGGTGCGCCGCAAGACTAGAAGGTGTTTCTTTTGCGGGAGAGAGGGACATTTTGTTGGGGGGTGTCCATCCCGGACCTCTTTGAGCCAAGGAGTTAACCTGGGAGTGTGTATTTCGTCCCCAAATCCCTCTCAGTTTCTCGTGCCTGCGGAGGTGGTGATTGGTACTAGAACTGAGAGGATTTCTGTTTTTCTTGATAGTGGGTCCGGGGCTAATCTGGTGGACGCTCGGTTTGCCCAGGTGCATGGTATGCAACTGAGTGTATTGGCCAAACCGGTCCCTATACTCTCTATTGATTCTAGACCTCTTGGTCAAGGTAGCTTGAAACAAGCTGTTCATAACATAGATCTTCGAGTAGGGGCAATACATAAAGAGCAATTGTCTTGTTATGTGTTGGAGGGTCTACCTACTCCTATTGTGTTGGGACTTCCTTGGTTGGCTAAACATAACCCAGTGATTGATTGGCAATCCAGAAAGATAAGCCAGTGGGGTGAATTTTGCAAGAATAACTGCATGAGCACGGTCATCGGTGCGGTTGTGCCTAGGACTTTGCCTCCTTTTCTGGAGGACTTTGGGGAGATGTTCTCAGAGGAGGGGTGTAAAGAGTTACCTCCTCATCGCGCATATGACTGCTCAATAAAGTTGCTTCCTGATGCCTTATCTCGTACTTTCCCAGGGACCGGGAGGATGGATGATCCGGTTCCTATTCCTCAGGAGGGAGTTGTAGTGTCAGCTGTATGCTCTGAGCTTGAGGGGGAGGTATTGGGGGCTCAGGGGGACGCCCCTGTGGGACTTCCAGGGAGACTGATAGTTCCAGATCGGTTAAGACTGAAGGTTACGGAGAACCGTTACAAACGGAAGGCTGATAGGGGGAGAGTTTCTGGTCGAGATCTGAAGGTGAACGATCTGGTGTGGTTGTCTACCAGGAATATAAAACTTAAAGTTCCCTCCTGGAGGTTGGGTCCTAGATTCATCGGGCCGTACAGGATCAGTTCCATAATTAATCCTGTGGAATTTCGTCTGGACCTCCCTCCTACGTTTAAAATTCATAATGTGTTTCACAAGTCATTACTTAAAAAGTATGTGGCACCAGTCATACCGTCACCTCTACCTCCTCCTTCAGTGGTAGTCAATGATAACATGGAATTTCATGGGTCGAAAATCATTGACTCACGTCTCAGTCGCCGATCCCCTCAGTACTTAGTTCATTGGAGGGGGTATGGTCCTGAGGAGAGGACGTGGGTCCCTGCGTCTGATGCTAACGCAGATCGATTGGTTCTGACCTTTCACACAACTTACCCGGACAGACCTGGTCATGAGGGTCCGGAGGCCCTCGTAGAAGGGGGGGTACTGTCATGGGTGCATCGCCACGAAGATCGTCGCGATTGCACATTCTGACTTCTCACAGCTGAGCTGCTGTTTCTTTGTGTTTGGTAATGAGAGAGTTAATTTTACCTAGCTCTTTGCTAAGACTAGGTCCAGCCTCGCCCGGCTGCTTTTGATTATGTTCTAATTAGTTTCCTTTATATTCCTGCCAGTCTGGGTGTTAGACGCCGGTGAAAGCATTCATGTAGTCTAGCAGACTGGAGCGGTTCTGAGAATACTTAAGCTAAGAGCTCCTTAGTTGTTTTTACTCTTATAGCTTATAGTTTATCTCTGAGACCTTAGGTGTTCCTACTGTGTGTGAGTGTTGTATGTAAGACTTTATTTACTTTATTTCTTGTCTTTCTTGTATGTCTTTCTGTTCATTAACCGTTACCTGTTCATTCCCTTTGGTGGTATTCAGGGTCCTTCTTAGGACTAGAATACAGTTGGCAGGGATTGATAGGAGACAGGGTTTACGCTGGTGGCCTGGACCTCTGTACCTTTAACAGTACCTCCAGGTTGAGGGATTAGTTAGGACCCCAGTTTAGGGTCAGCTTAGACCCCGGTCACCCTCTAGCCGGAGACAGCGTATAACGGATTCCGTTTTGACCCACTGGACATTCTGTCAGGTAAATCTATGTTATCATATATCTATACGCATGTTATATAGTATGTTGCCCTTTTGATATAGATTACTGACATTACATATATATATCTGCTATACAGCGTGACAGTATGATGAGCTCATTGAATCCCCAGGTGCTTCATAGAAGTTTATATGGTTGAACCGTGAAAATTAAAAAAAAATCATATTTCCCCAAAAAAAATGTTTTTAGCCCCAAATTTTGCATTTTCATAAGGGTAACAAGAGAAAATGAAATGCATAATTTGTTGTGCAATTTCTCCTGAGTACGTTGATACCCCATGAGGGAGAAAACCACTGTCTGGGTGCACGGCAGAGCATGGAAGGGAAGGAGCATCATTTGACTTTTTGAAGCATCAGTGGATGCCATGTCCCGTTTGAAGAGCCCCTGATGTTCCTAAACAGTGTAAATCCCTCACAAGTGAACCCATTTTGGAAACTAGACCCCTCAAGGAAGTATTTAGATGTGTGGTGAGCATCTTGAACCCCCAGGTGCTTCACAGAAGTTTTTTAACATTGAGCTGTGAAAAAAAAAAAAAATCACATTTTCCAAACAAAAAAGTTTTTTTTAGCACAAAACTTTGCATTTTCATAAGTGTAACAAGATAAATTGCACCATACAGTTTGTTGTGCAATTTATCCTGAGTACACCGGTACCCCATATGTGGAGGAAAACTACTTTTGAGGCACAGTGCAAAGCTCAGAAGGGAAGAGGCACCTGCTCTCAACCACCAAGTGCTGTGACTCCCATCCCACCCTGCATTTCCCCTGGCTCACTTTCCACATTTGATCCCATCACAGAAGAAGTCTCCAGACTCCTCTCTTCCCTTCGTCCGACTACATGCACTACCGACCCCATCCCCTCACATATCCTCCAGTCTCTCTCTCCAGTTGTCACAACTCACCTAACTACAATCTTTAATCTCTCACTCTCCTCTGGCATTTTCCCATCCTCCTTCAAACACTCCATCATTACTCCGCTACTAAAGAAACCCGCTCTCGACCCTTCCTGCACAAACAACTACAGACCGGTCTCCAATCTCCCCTTCATCTCTAAACTTTTGGAGCGCCTAGTCTACTCCCGCCTTACCCGTTACCTCTCTACTCACTCCCTCCTAGACCCTTCACAGTCCGGCTTTCGCCCCTACATTCGACTGAAACTGCACTCATCAAAGTGACCAATGACCTTCTGACAGCAAAACGTAACGGCGACCACTCTCTGCTCATTCTTCTCGACCTTTCTGCAGCTTTCGACACTGTTGACCACTGTCTCCTACTGTCTAGGCTCCAGTCACTAGGTATTAAGGACACTGTTCTCTCCTGGTTCTCCTATCTTTCTGACCGCTCCTTCAGTGTTTCGTTCTCTGGCTCCACGTCATCTCCTCTTCCTCTCACTGTCGGTGTACCCCAGGGCTCAGTCCTTGGCCCCCTTCTCTTCTCTCTCTACACGGCCCCAATTGGACAGACCATCAGCAGATTTGGCTTTCAGTACCATCTTTATGCTGATGACACACAACTATACACGTCATCCCCCGACCTTACCCCCGCTGTTCTACAGAACGCCACCGACTGTCTGTCTGCAGTCTCCAACATCATGTCCGCTCTCTATCTGAAACTTAACCTCTCCAAAACTGAACTCCTTCTGCTCCCACCGTCTACTAACCTCCCTAAATCTGACATTTCCCTCTCTGTGGGCAGCACCATAATAACACCCCGGCAGCAGGCTCGCTGTCTGGGTGTTATGTTTGACACCAATCTCTCCTTCACCTCCCTTAAACAATCTCTTGCCCGCTCTTGCCGTCTACACCTAAAGAACATCTCTAGAATCTGCCCTTTTCTCACCATGGAAACAACAAAAACCCTCACTGTAGCATTGATCCACTCCCGCCTGGACTACTGCAACGCTCTATTACTTGGCCTCCCCATTACTCGACTATCCCCTCTCCAGTCCATCCTTAATGCAGCAGCCAGGGTCATCCATCTGGATAATCGGTACTCGGACGCGTCCGCTCTTCGCCGCCAGTCCTTACACTGGCTGCCCATTCATTATAGGATCCAATTCAAAGTACTGGTTCTCACCCACAAAGCTCTCCACAGTGCAGCACCCCCTACATCTCCTCCCTTATTTCTATCTATCGGCCTAACCGACTGCTGCGCTCTGCAAACAACTTTCGACTAACCTCTGCACTAATCCGTACCTCCCACTCCCGACTCCAAGACTTCTCCCGCGCTGCGCCAATCCTCTGGAATGCTCTACCCCAAGAAATTAGGACTATCCACAATTTGCATGGTTTCAGTCGCTCCCTCAAAACACATTTGTTCAGAGTGGCCTATCACATTCACTAATCAAAGTCGTTCTATGTTTAAGTGTGTATGTGTAGCCCATTCACTATCTCCATCCATCCCTCAGTCCCTCAAGATGGCTGGACCATCATTGTAAATGCACCATTGTATACACACACCTGTACTTTGTATCTCCCCCACCTCATTGTAGATTGTAAGCTCTCACGAGCAGGGTCGGCTTATTTTGCTTTAATTATTGTATTGTTAACGTTGTTACTTATGACTTATGTTTTGAAACTGTTAAACTGTAAAGCGCTGCGGAATATGTTGGCGCAATATAAATAAAGATTATTATTATTATTATTATTATATTGGAGTTCAGATTTTGCTGGAATGGTTTGAGAGTGCCATGTCACATTGGCAGAGCCCAGGAGGGGCCAGAACAACAGAAACCCCCTATAATGTGAACTCATTTTACAAACTACACCCCCAAATGAATTCATCTAGGGATGAATTGATCATATTGACACCACATGTACCTGACAGAATTTTATACCACTGAGCAGTGAAGAATGAATAAATTACATTTTACCATTAAAATGTTATTTTAGCCCCAAGTTTTAAATTGTTTTGAGGGCTAATAGGAGAAATTTTTACAACAAACTGAGGTCCATTTTATCCTGAGTGCGCCAATACCCTACATGTAATCAGGAAATACTTTTCAGGTACAGTGCAAAGCTCAGAAGGGAAGGAGCACCATATTATAGTGCAGATTTTATGGTTTGAGGGTGCCATGACAAACTGGGAGAGCCCCTGAGGTGTCAGCACAGCCCCGTAAGTGACCCCATTTTACAAAATACACTTCTCAACAAATTTATCTAGGGGTGCGTTGATCATATTGACACCACGAGTGTGTCACAGAATTTCGTACCATTGTGCAGTGAAGAAAAAATAATTACATTTTTCCCACCAAAACTTTCTTTTAGCCCCAGATTTTACATTTTCACCCAAGAAGTGGGTAAAAATGGCACCACAATTTGTTCCACTATTTCTACTGAACGTGGCAATACCCCATATGTGGCTGTATCAAAGAGGGAAAGGTATCCAGCAACACATCCTTCGGTGAATAATTACCGTATTTAAAAACAAAAATCTTTAATGTATAACATGGTTAAAATTATGGTATAAAACCATTAGTTTAGAAAAATGGCAAATAACCCAGGAACTCATAGCCTTACGCGTTTCAAACCGACTGGTTCTTAAACATAGTTCAGAGGTTCCCAATATATATATATTTTTACAATTTTTTTTTTTACTTTTTTCATTTGTCCCACACTATGGGACTTTCATTTTTTTTAGGCTGATCGCTTGTATAGCATAGAAATGCA
>JARQOD010000008.1:115693389-115728898 GCA_033576555.1 Oophaga sylvatica
CCGAGGAGGAAAAAGAAAAATAGGCAGGCAACCGACACCCAGAAGGTTTGGTACTTAGCGGATTGCAGACCCCAAACTGACAACACAACAGAATTGCCGTGGGAGTGCCTACGTCCCCTAGACGCCCGACCAGCAAAGAGGTAACAACCCCTTAAGAGAGAAAGGGGGAAAGCTAATGCCCAAGTAGACCCCGAAAAAAATGATGACCCCAACTATATTGCCGGTGAGACAGATTAGCAAAAAACACAGAGAGAAAATAGAGTAAGAAAAATGCTGGGCCCAAACTGTTAGAAAAAAAACAGGACGGGAAAGGATTCTGTTGCAATCCAGCAAAACCCTAAAAAAAATTTCCCAAACACACTGATATGAAAAAATCTGGGCCACACGACCACTCCCCCTAAATCAAACTCTGGTGTGAACTGGAGCAAAACAACAGTATAAAAATAGCAGGGAACTAAAATACAAAAAAGACTGACAAAAGAGGGAAAATAAAAACCATCCAGTACGGGTCCCAGCAAGGAAACCCGGCGAACCACAAGCGGCAAAAACAGAGAAAAGCAACGGGGAAAACAAATGCCACAAATTTAAACCGCAAATAACTTTCTAACGATGCAGGGAGAAGCAGTTTTCCAAAAGGGCTCAGGAAGCAGACCAAGTCCCGGCAGCAACAAAGGGGATGGCTGCTCACTTAAATCTCCCCAGTCTGTAACCCTGATCCCAAACCCTCGGGTGTTTTGATTCTGTCGCCCGCCCGCTCCTTTACCACGAACCCCCAAGGGGGAACCCCCAAACCGAACCGTTTAAAAAAGTGTTCACAACGGCTCTTTTCCCTCGCGACAATAAAAATAACTTAATTGCTTTTTTTGTTCTTTTCGGGGTCAAAAAAAAATTGATTAAAAGAAATCAAACAATGTTATGACCACAAATGGTTTATAAAAAAAATCTTAAACTTTTCCCCACAAAATTACACTCAAAAAGCTTTTTTCACAAAAAATTTTAAAACCCGCTCTCGAAATGCAAAGAAAAAACTTTTTTTTTTGTTTTAAATAAAAACAAACATTTTTACTGTGTGACAGAAGCAAAACAAAACAAAATGATACAAATCAGGTATCGCTGTAAATCGCATAGACCTGAAGAATAAAGCGGTCTCATCGCTTATTGAACTATGCAAAAATAAAAATAAGAACCATTCTACTGTTGTCTACATACTCATTCTGCCTCCCAAAAATCGGAACAAACAAGTCTTGGGTCACATTTATTCTGCACCCTCACGCTGGGGTTTCAGTGTAAATCCCCAAAAATGCGATTTAGATGAAATCACAGACAGAGCCACTCACTTATGAGGCAGATGGAGACTCTTTGGACTCTGTCTGTTCTCTGTTCCAGTAGTGTCCCATCATATTAGGCCTTTTTTTAGAGCACAAGTGTGGGCAACTACAGTACTGTGCATATCTAAAAATATGGATGCCACCAGGACAGACGACAAACGGACTCCAAAGTGTCTCTATCTACCTCATTATGGTGGGTGGTTGCATCTGAATAGCATTTTTGTGGGATTTACAAGGAAACCCCAACGAAAGTGCTCAAATAAAAGAGCACAAGAATGTGATTCAAGCTTCATACTGAAAGCGATCTAAAAATGTTATGCATCCTAAAATGTTACGAAAAAAACCCTAATCTATAGTACAGACCAAAAGTTTAGACACACCTTCTCATTCAAAGATTTTTCTGAATTTTCATGACTATGAAAATTGTACATTCACACTGAAGGCATCAAAACTATGAATTAACACATGTGGAATTATATACTTAACAAAAAAGTGTGAAACAATTGAAAATATGTCTTATATTCTAGGTTCTTCAAAGTAGCCACCTTTTGCTTTGATTACTGCTTTGCACACTCTTGGCATTCTCTTGATGAGCTTCAAGAGATAGTCACCGGAAATGGTTTTCACTTCACAGGTGTGCCCTGTCAGGTTTAATAAGTGGGATTTCTGGCCTTATAAATGGGGTTGGGACCATCAGTTGTGTTGTGCAGAAGTCTGGTGGATATACAGCTGATAGTCCTACTGAATAGACTGTTAGAATGTGTATTATGGCAAGAAAAAAGAAGCTAAGTAAAGAAAAACGAGTGGCCATCATTACTTTCAAAGTGTCCCCAAGTGCAGTTGTAAAAACCATTAAGCGCTATAAAGAAACTGGCTCACATGAGGACCGCCCCAGGAAAGGAAGGCCAAGAGTCAACTCTGCTTCTGAGGATAAGTTTATCCGAGTCACCAGCCTCAGAAATCGTAGGTTTACAGCAGCTCAGATTAGAGACCAGGTCAATGCCACACAGAGTTCTAGCAGCAGACACATCTCTACAACTGTTAAGAGGAGACTTTGTGCAGCAGGCCTTCATGGTAAAATAACTGCTAGGAAACAACTGCTAAGGACAGGCAACAAGCAGAAGAGACTTGTTTGGGCTAAAGAACACAAGGAATGGACATTAGACCAGTGGAAATCTGTGCTTTGGTCTGATGAATCCAAATTTGAGATCTTTGGTTCCAACCACCGTGTCTTTGTGCGACGCAGAAAAGGTGAACGGATGGACTCTACATGCCTGGTTCCCACCGTGAAGCATGGAGGAGGTGGTGTGATGGTGCTTTGCTGGTGACACTGTTGGGGATTTATTCAAAATTGAATGCATACTGAACCAGCATGGCTATCACAGCATCTTGCAGCGGCATGCTATTCCATCCGGTTTGCGTTTAGTTGGACCACCATTTTTTTTTCAACAGGACAATGACCCCAAACACACCTCCAGGCTGTGTAAAGGGCTATTTGACCAAGAGGGAGAGTGATGGGGTGCTACGCCAGATGACCTAGCCTCCGCTGTCACCAGACTTGAACCCAATCGAGATGGTTTGGGGTGAGCTGGACCGCAGTGTGAAGGCAAAAGGGCCAACAAGTGCTAAGCATCTCTAGGAACTCCTTCAAGATTGTTGGAAGACCATTTTCGATGACTACCTCTTGAAGCTCATCAAGAGAATGCCAAGAGTGTGCAAAGCAGTCATTAAAGCAAAAGGTGGCTACTTTGAAGAACCTAGAATATAAGACAGATTTTCAGTTGTTTCACCCTTTTTTTAAGTATATAATTCCACATGTGTTAATTCATAGTTTTGATGCCTTCAGTGTGAATGTACAATTTTCATAGTCATGAAAATACAGAAAAATCTAAGAATGAGAAGGTGTGTCCAAACTTTTGGTCTGTACTGTATCCGGCAAAAAAACAGCCCTCACTCAGGTCCGCCATCTGTCACTAGAAATATAGAGGTTCCACTTTTTACTGGTAGAACAAAGACTCTGAAAGCGACAATGCTCCCACCCACACACACCCCAAATAAAATCCAGTGAAATCTGCGCTCCCAAATACAAATGCCCTTTCTTTTGAGACTCACTGTGCCTAAACCGCAGTAAGCGGCCACATGATTGGCATTATTCTAGCGTGGACAGCGCACTTAACATTTATGGGGCGAGTGTCTCTAGAAGCAAAAGTTGGGTACAATGCATGGAGGCACTACACTGTAGGGGGCATAACGAAGGGGCACTAAACTTGCATATTTGCAATTCTAAATAATAAAGCATGGTGTGCATGTTCAAAATAGTCAGTGCAGCCGTAGATGAATTAATTCAGAGGGGCAATTGCTGCAATGGGGTCACTTTTAGAGTGTTTCTGCTTTTCTGGCAAATTAGGGGCTCCACAAATGTCGACCGCAAACTATTCTATCAAAATCTGTACTCCAAAAGTGAAATAGCGCTCCTTCTTTTTCAGTCATGACGTGTGGCCTAACAGTATTTTCTAAAGACATATGAGGCATCACCGTGTTTGGAAGAAATGGCGCAATAAATTCTGAGGGTCCAGTTCTACCTATTAGCCCTTGTGAAACTGACAAATTTGAAGCAAAAAAAAAGTAATTAAAGTAATTTTTACGACTAAAACGTTATATTTCCAGGTCCCAAAGTTATAAAATTATGTGAGGCACCTGCGAGTTCAAAATATTCACTATACCCCTAGACGAATTCCTTAAGCAGTGAAGTTTCCAATATGGGGTCACTTGTGGGGTTTCTGCTGTTTTGGTACCTCAGGGGCTCGGCTAATGGAGCCCACAATCTATTCGAACGAATCTGCATTCTAAAAGCCATGTAGCGCTCCGTCCCATCTGACCCCTGCTCTGTGCTCAAACACTATTGTACAACCACATAAGGGGTACTGCCACGATCGGTAAAAAATGCACAACAAATTATGGAGTCAATTTTTTCCTAATACCCCTCATGTAAATTATAAAGTTGGTGCTTTATCAGTATTTTTATGAAAAAAATGTAATTTTTTGTTTTCATAACTAAATGTTAGAAAGTTTTGAGAATCACCTGTAATGTTAAAAAATGCTCAGTACACCCCTACATGAATTCCTTGAAGAGTCTAGTTTCCAAAATAGTTGCAAAGCTTAGTAAAACCCGGTCAGCAGGAGCGCAAGGACAGGAGATAAATTATTGGAAAATCTTTTTATTAAACTTTCCAGAACGAGTTTCGACAGATAATTCTGTCTTCCTCAGGTGGCAATGTTCTGTTGAAACGCGTTGTGGATAACTTTAATAAAAAGAAGATTTTCCAATAAATTATCTCATGTCCTTGCGCTCCTGCTGACCGGGTTTTACTAAGCTTTGCAACTATTCTTCCACATCTGAGGCACCTGGCTGGAGCTGCATCTCACTGCCCATAAGCCACGCATGGCTGGTGCTCCTTTCTGACCATCCTCATCATTGCCTGAACTAGTTTCCAAAATAGGGTCTCTTGTGGGGGTTTCTGCCGGTTTGGTACCTCGGGGTCTTTGCAAATTAGACATGGTGTCTGCAACCTATTCCAGCCAAATTTACATTCCAAATACCAAAATATCAAATGATGCTTCTTCACCTCCAAGCCCTGCGTATACGATCACAAAGAATTTTGACTACATGTAGGGAATAGACGCGCTGCAATCAGAATAAAGTGGGTAAAACTGTGGTTTCCAACTTTTCGTGCTACCTCTTGCAAAAGTGAAAAATTTGGGACTAAAGCAAAATTTTTGCAAAAAAAAATGAAAACTTTCAATACGACGACCTATTGTTATCAAATTCTGTGTAATACCTCCAAGCTCAAAATGCTCATTATACCCTTGGTTAAAATCCTTAAGGGGTGTAGTTTCCAAAACAGGGTCACTTGTGGAGGGGTTTGCGGTTTAGGCACCTTAACCCCTTAGTGACACAGCCATTTTGCAGCTTAATGACCGAGCCAATTTTTACAATTCTGACCACTGTCACTTTATGAGGTTATAACTCTGGAACGCTTTAACGAATCCAGCGGATTCTGAGAACGTTTTTTTGTGACATATTGTACTTCACGTTAGTGGTAAAAAAATGTTTTATATGACTTCCTTTTATTTATGGAAAAAACGGAAATATGGCGAAAATTTTGAAAATTTCGCAATTTTCATGCCGTTAAATCAGAGAGATATGTCACACAAATTTCTTAATAAATAACATTTCCCACATGTCTACTTTACATCAGCACAATTTTGGAACCAAAATTTTCTTTTATTACGAAGTTATAAGGGTTAAAAGTTGACCAGCGATTTCTCATTTTTACAACACCATTTTTTTTTTAGGGACCACTTCACATTTGAAGTCACTTTGAGGGGTCTATATGATAGAAAATACCCAAAAGTGACACCATTCTAAAAACTGCACTCCTCAAGGTGCTCAAAACCACATTCAAGAAGTTTATTAACCCTTCAGGTGCATCACAGGAGCTGAAGCAATGTGGAAGGAAAAAATTGACATTTAACTTTTTTTGCAAAAGCTTTACTTTGGAACCAATTTTTTTTATTTTCACAAGTGTTAAAAGAAAAAATGAACCACAAAATTTGTTGTGCAATTTCTCCTGAACACGCCGATACTCCATATGTGGGGGTAAACCACTTTTTGGGCGCACGGCAGAGGTCACAAGGGAAGGAGCGCCGTTTGACTTTTTCAATGCAGAATTGGCTGGATGCCATGTTGCGTTTAGAGAGCCCCTGATGTGCCTAAACAGTAGAAACCCCCAACAAGTGACCCCATTTTGGAAACTAGACCCCTTAAGGAACTTATCTAGATGTGTGGTGAGCACTTTGAACCTCCAAGTGCTTCACACAAGTTTATAACGTAGAGCAATGAAAATAAAAAATCATTTTTTCCACAAAAATTATCTTTTCACCCCATCTTTATTTTCCTAAAGGGAAGGAGCACCGTTTGACTTTTTCAACGCAGAATTGGCTGGACGCCATGTCGCATTTGTAGAGGCCCTGATGAGTCTAAACAGTGGAAACCCCCCACAAGTGACCCCATTTTGGAAACTAGACCACCTAAGGAACTTATCTAGATGTGTGGTAAGCACTTTGAACCCCCAAGTGCTTCACAGAAGTTTATAACGGCCTGGCGTGAAAAGAAAAAATCATATTTTTTCCACAAACCTGATCGTTTAGTTCCCTATTTTTTATTTTCCCAAGGGTAACAGGAGAAATTAGACCACAAAAGTTGTTGTCCAATTTGTCCGGAGTATGCTGATACCCCATATATGGGGGGGGACCACTGTTTGGGAACACGGCAGGGCTTGGAAGGGAAGCAGCGCCGTTTGACTTTTTCAAACCAAAACTGGCTGAAATTGAGATTGGACACCATGTCGCGTTTGGAGAGCCCCTGATGCGCCTAAACAGTGGAAACCCCCCACAAGTAACACCATTTTGGAAACTAGACCCCCTATGGAACTTATCTAGATCTGTTGTGAGCACTTTGAACCCCCAAGTGTTTCACAAAAGTTTATAATGCCTGGGTGTGAAAAAAAAAAACAAAAAACAATTTTCCACAAAAATGATTTTTTAGTCCCAAATTTTTGATTTTTCACAAGGAAATTGGACCCCAAAAGTTGTTGTCCAATTTGTCCTGAGTACGCTGATACCAAATATGTGGGGGGGGGGGAAACTGTTTGGGCGCACAGCTGGGCTTGGAAAGGAAGTAATAACGTTTTGCAGACGTTGATGGGGGTCATGTTCCGTTTGCAGTGCCCCAGATGTGCCTAAACAGTGGAAAACCCCCACAAGTGACCCCATTTTGGAAACTAGACCCCCTAAGGAACTTATCTAGATGTGTGGTGAGCACTTTGAACACCAAAGTGCTTCACAGAAATTTATAAACGCAGAGCCGTGAAAATAAAAAAATTTTTTTTTTCCTCAAAAATGATTTTTTTAGCCAGCTATTTTTTATTTTCCCAAGGGTAACAAGAGAAATTAGAACCCCAAAATTGGTGTGCAATTTGTCCTGAGTATGCTGATACCCCATATGTTGGGGTAAACCACCGTTTGGGCGCACGGCAGGGCTCGGTATGGAGGGAGCGCCATTTGACTTTTTCAACGCCACATCATGTTTGGAGACCACCTGATGTGCCTAAATAGTGGAGACCCCTCAATTCTAGCTCCAACCTAACCCCAACACACCCCTAACCCTAATCCCAACCCTAATCCTAACCCTAATTCCAACCCCAATTGTAACCCTAACCCTAATTGTAGCCCTAACCCTAATTGTAACCCTAACCCTAATTGTAGCCCTAACCCTAATTGTAACCCTAACTCTAATTGTAACCCTAACCCTAAGGCTAGGTTCATTTTGCGTTTTACCAGCCCGTTCAACACATAGCGTTGACGGGCTGGTAACGGTATAGCATAACGCGATCGCGTTATGCTATACCCGCTAGCACAGAGGAATCAGCAGATGATTCATCTGCGCTAGCAGTGATGGAGCCCATCACTGAATGATGGCACGTCGCGAACGCATGCCGCTTTACGGCATGCGTCACGATGCGCCCTCAAATGGGGGTGAATGGCAGTGTTAACGGACTGCGTTACACCACGTTATACCGCGGTGTAACGCAGTCCGTCTAACGGACTGCCATAACGCAGTATGAACCCAGCCTAACCCTAATTATAACTAGCCCTAACGGAAAAATGAAAATAAATATAATTTCTATATTTTATTATATGTCCATAACTAAGAGGGTGATAAAGGGGGGGTATGTACTGTTTTTTTTAGTTTGATCGCTGTGATAATTTATCACAGTGATCAAAATGTACTTTTAGGAGAATGAATGAAAATTTTTTTGAATCTGCCACTAGGCAGATTCGGCGGGCGCACTGTGCATGCGCCCGCCATTTTTTTTTTACAGGAAGAAGACCCGGGAGCCTGGGGCCTGCCGGAGGACGGGGACACCGGGAGGTACAGGAGTGGTGATCGGGGGACCTGGTGACCCTAATTCTCTCCCCTCTGATGTGCGATTTTTTTTTTTTTGCGGTCGCTGTTATAGGGTTAATAACGGCGATCGCAACATCGGGTCGGTAAAAACCGACCCGATTCATGTTCTCTTGGGTCTCGGCTACCCCCGGAGAAAATGCGCCTCTGGGGGGCGCTATTCACTTTTTCCACAGCGTCGTTAATTAACGGAGCTGTGGTTTAAGTACCCTTAATGACCGCCGTTAAAAGGCGTATCGGCGGTCGTTAAGGGGTTAAGGGCCCGGCAAATGCGACATGGTGCCCACAATCTTAGCCAAATTTGTGTTTCAAAATTCAAATGGTGCTTCTGATGATTGCCCAAATCGAGGTTTCTCACCACATGTGGGGTGTCAACATGCTCAAAATAAACTGGGTAATGAATTTTGGGGTCCATTTTCTCGTGCTATTCCTTCTAAAAGTGAAAAAATTGGGGCTAATGCAACATTTTAGAGGAAAAATTAAAACTGTTTTTTTTTTCATTCCACTTTGCATTAATTCTTTTGTTGCACTTGAAAGGTTAAAAATATCTAGATAGCAGTTTTGAAGTTATTTGAGGGTGTGGTTTTTAAAATGGTATCATTTTTGTAGTTTCCAATATATAGGCCCCTCAAAGTCTATTTAAATCTGAATAGATCCCTAAAGAAACAGGTTTTGTAAATTTCTTGAAAAATGAAAAATTGCTGCTAAACTTATTTTTTCATAAACTAGTTTATTTATTAATTGAGAGCAGCATATAGTTACAACATTTCTAAATACAACCAGAGAGGTAGTGGTACAGATCATAGTGATACTCTCTAAAGGTTTCAAAAATATCAGGATATGTTATCAAATCACATATCAGAATACCCCTTATTTTTAGAAAAGACATATTAACAAATTGTTCATTAACTTCTTGCAATCAAGTTGAACTTTGTCAAACCTGACAAACGAAAGAAACAAACTTTTAGTAGAAAATTATAACAAAATAGAAAAGTCAAGAAGAGATCCTAAGGGGAGAGAAAGAGATGAGCCAGGTTTACGAATCCACCCAGATTCAGTTATGTACAAGTACAATATATGGTGTCTTCATCACGACAGAAGGATTGAGGAGTACTCTGGGGAATCTCTGAATAAAATCCATCCTTGCCAAGTATGGAAAAAATTGTCCAAGCTAATTTTATTATGCGCAGAGAGTCTTTCCATTCTACACAAAAAATCCATTTCAAAAGATCATTCTTGGATAGATGGAGTGGTTCTGGAACGCCAGCATTTATTGGAGATAGAGGGAAATAACTTATGAAGATCTGATGGGCAACGATACCATCTAGTCATGATTTTGTAATTTTTTTCTTGAACTTTGCAATCCAATGGAAGTCTCTGTGTGCAAAAGAAAGTTTTGTTCCATTGCTCCTCCGAGAAGGTAATCCCAATCTCTCTCTCCCACTCTTTCTTGAACCATAGGAGCTCTGTATTAGTGCGAGATGACAAAATATAATATATTTGGGAGATCGTATGCTTGAGTGCAACTTCTCCCATCAGCAACAAATCAAACTGAGAAGGGTCAGACTTGTGCACCGAGAACGGCTAAAGGGAGTCAATGAGTGAATGGAACTGGAGGTATTAAAACCAAGGTATGGTTTGATCGGGGTAGAGAGCTTTAACCCCTTAATCCCATTGGACGTACTATTCCATCCATGTGACCTGGTACTTAATTCCTAGGGATGGAATAGTACGTCCAAGGCGATCAGCTGATTATCACAGCTGACACCCGGCCCTATGTGCCAGGAGAGGTCACAGACTGCTCCCGGCACATTAACCCCTGGCACACCGCGATCAAACATGATCGCGGTGTACCGGGGGCACAGGGGAGCATTGCGCAGGGAGGGGGCTCCCTGCGCGCTCCTCTGAGACCCTCAGAACAGCGCAATGTGTCGCACTGTTCCGAGGGACTCTCCTCTCTGCAGGACCCCGGATCCAAGATGGCCGCCGGGTCTTGCAGGGAGGCGGCTTCCTCAGTGCCTGCTGAGAGCAGGCACAGAGAAGCCTGCAGCAGTGCCAGAGCAATCGCTGGTGTGACAGAGTGCTGTGCACTCTGTCACACCAGCGATCTGACCCTAAACAGTGATGTCCCACCCTGGGACAAAGTAAAAATGTAATAAAAATAAAAATAAGAAGTGTAAAAAAAAATTCCTAAATAATGAAAAAAAAAAAAAAATATTCCCCAAAAAATTCACTTCTTTAATGTAAAAGAAACAACAGCAATAAAAGTACACATATTTAGTATCGCCGTGTCCGTAACGACCCGCCCTATAAAACTGTCCCATTAGTTAACCCTTTTAGTGAACCCCTTAAAAAAAAATAAAAAACAAGTCTAAAAAACAATGATTTATCATCATACCGACGAACAAAAAGTGGAATAATACGCAATCAAAAAGACGGATATAAACAAACATGGTACCGCTGAAAACGTCATCTTGTCACGCAAAAAACGTGCTGCCATACAGCATCATCAACGAAAAAATAAAAAAGTTATAGCTCGCAGAATAAAGCGATGCAAAAATAATTATGTTTTATATATAATCGTTTTAATTTTTATAAAAGCGCTAAAACATAAAAAAATAATACAAATGAGGTATCGCCGTAATCGTACTAACTCGAAGAATAAAACCGCATTATCAATTTTACCACAAGCGGAATGGTATAAACGCCCCTCCCCCAAAAGAAACTCATGAATTGCTGGTTTTTGTTCATTCTGCCTCCCAAAAATCGTAATAAAAAGCGATCAAAAAATGTCATGTGCCCAAAAATGGTACCAATAAAAACGTCACCTCATCTCGCAAAAAATAAGACCTCACATGACTCTGTGGGCCAAAATATAGAAAAATTATAGCTCTCAAAATGTGATGATGCAAAAACTACTTTTTGCAATAAAAAGCGTCTTTTAGCGTGTGATAGCTGCCAATCATAAAAACCCGCTATAAATAGTAAATCAAACCCCCCTTTATCACCCCCTTAGTTAGGGAAAAATAATAAAATTAAAAAAATTTATTTATTTCCATTTTCCCATTAGGGTTAGGGTTAGGGTTGGGGCTAAAGTTAGGGTTAGGGCTAAAGTTAGGGTTGGGACTAGGGTTACGGATGTGTTAGGGTTAGGTTTGTGGTTAGGGTTATGATTAGGGTTGGGTTTAGTGTTAGGGGTGTGTTGGGGATAGGGCTGGAGTTAGATTTGGGGGATTCCACTGTTTAGGCACATCAGGGGCACTCCAAATGTGACATGGCGTCTGATCTCAATTCCAGCCAATTCGGCGTTGAAAAAGTCAAACGGTGCTCCTTCCCTTCTGAGCTCTGCCATGCGCCCAAACAGTAGTTTACCCCCACATATGGGGTATCAGCATACTCAGGACAAATTGCACAACAACTCTTGGGGTCCAATTTCTTCTGTTACCCTTGGGAAAATAAAAAATTGGGGGCGAAAATATCGTTTTTGTAGAAAAAAATATGATTTATTATTTTTATGGCTCTACGTTATAAACTTCTGTGAAGCACTTGGGGGTTCAAAGTTCTCACCACACATCTAAACATGACACCCGCAGACCATTCCATCAAAGTCTGCATTACTAAACGTCACTACTTCTATTCTGAGCCCCAACGTACGCCCACACAGTAGTTTTCTCTCACATATAGGGTATCAGCATACTCGGTACAAATTGGACAACAATTTTTGGGGTCCAATTTTTCCCCTTACCCTTGGGAAAATAACAAATTGGTGACAAAAAGATCATTTTTGTGGGAAAAAAAATTGGATTTTTTATTTTCATGCCCGGCACTATAAACTTGTGTGAAGCACTTGGGGGTTCAAAGTGCTCACCACAGATCTAGATAAGTTCCTTAGGGGGTCTAGTTTACAAAATGGGGTCACTTGTGGGGGGTTTCCACTGTTTAGGCACATCAGGGACTCTGCAAACTGAACATGACATCCGTCAAAGTCTGCATTCCAAAATGTCATTACTTCCTTTCCGAGCCCTGCCGTTCGCCCAAACAGTATTTCCCCCCCACATATGGGGTATCAGCGTACTCAGGACAAAATGGACAACAATTTTTGGGGTCCAATTTCCTTGTGAAAAATCAAAAATTGGAAAATTGGGTACTAAAAAAATCATTATTTGTGGAATTTTTTTTATTTTGTATTTTCACACCCAGGCATTATAAACTTTAGTGAAACATTTGGGGGTTGAACATGCTCCCAACAGATCTAGATAAGTTCCTTAAGAAGTCTAGTTTCCAAAATGGTGTCACTTGTGGGGGTTCCCACTGTTTAGGCACATCAGGGGCTCTCCAAACGCGACATGGCATACAGCCAATTGTGCGTTGAAAAAGTCAAACTGCGCTCCTTCCCTTTCGAGCTCTGCCATGCACCCAAACAGTGGTTTACCCCACATATTGGGTATCAGCGTATTCAGGACAAATTGCACAATAACTTTTGAGGTCTTGTTACCCTTGGGAAAATAAAAATTGGGGTGAAAAGATCATTTTTGTGGAAAAAATATGATTTTTTTAATTTTACAGCTCTACGTTAGGGGGTCTAGTTTCTAAAATGGGGTCACTTGTGGGGGATTCCCACTGTTTAGGCACATCAGGGGCTATCCAAATGCGACATGGCGTCCAATCTCGATTCCAGCCAATTTTGGTTTGAAAAAGTCAAATGGCGCTCCTTCCCTTACGAGCTCTGCCGTGCGCCCAAACAGTGGTTCCCCCCCACATATGGGGTATCAGCGTACTCAGGACAAATTGGACAACAACTTTTATGGTCCAATTTCTCATGTTACCCTTGGGAAAATAAAAAATTGGTGACTTAAATATGACTTTTGTGGGAAAAAAATAGGATTTTTTATTTTCATGCCCGGGCATTATAAATTTGTGTGAAGCACTTGGGGGTTCAAAGTGCTCACCACAGATCTAGATAAGTTCCTTAGGGGGTCTAGTTTACAAAATGGGGTCACTTGTGGGGGGTTTCCACTGTTTAGGCACATCAGGGACTCTGAAAACTGAACATGACACCCATCAAAGTCTGCATTCCAAAACGTCATTACTTCCTTTCCGAGCCCTGCGGTGCGTCCAAACAGTATTTCTCCCCCACATATGGAGTATCAGCGTACTCAGGACAAATTGGACAACTTTTGGGGTCCAATTTCCTTGGGAAAAATCAAAAATTGGGGACTAAAAAATCATTTTTGTGGAAATTTATATATTTTTTTTTCACACCCAGGCATTATAAACTTTAGTGAAACACTTGGGGGTTCAAAGTGCTCACAACAGATCTAGATAAGTTCCTTAGGGGGTCTAGTTTCCAAACTGGTGTCACATGTGGGGGGTTTCCACTGTTTAGGCACATTAGGGGCTCTCGAAACGCGACATGGCTTCCAATCTCAATTCCCGCCAATTTTGGTTTGAAAAAGTCAAACGGCGCTCCTTCCCTTCCAAGCCCTGCCGGGCGCCCAGACAGTGGTTTTCCCCCACATATGGGGTATTGGCGTACTCAGGAGAAATTGCACAACAACTTTATCTGCCCATTTTCTCCTTTTACCCTTGTGAAAATAAAAAAAAAGTTTGTAAAATATAATTTTTGTGGCTAAAAAGTTAAATATTCATTTTTTCCTTCCACGTTGCTTCAGCTCCTGTGAAGCACCTGAAGGGTTAATAAACTTCTTGAATGTGGTTTTGAGTACCTTGAGGGGTGCAGTTTTTAGAATGGTGTCACTTTTGGGTATTTTCTGCTATATAGACCCCTCAAAGTGACTTCAAATATGAGGTGGTCCCTTAAAAAAAATGGCTTTGTAAATTTTGTTGTAAAAATGAGAAATTGCTGGTTAACTTTTAACCCTTATAATTTCCTAACAAAAAAAATTTTGGTTCCAAAATTGTGCTGATGTAAAGTAGACATGTGGGAAATGTTATTTCTTAACTATTTTATGTGACATATTTCTCTGTTTTAAGGGAAAAAAAATTCAAAGTTTGAAAATTGCAAAAATTTTTTTTTTCAAAAATAAACGGAAGGTATATCGAAGAAATTTTACCACTAACGTGAAGTACAATATGTCACGAGAAAACAATCTCAGAATCGTGAAGATCCATTGAAGCGTTCCAGAGTTATAGACTCATAAAGAGACAGTGGTCAGAATTGTAAAAATTGGCCGGGTCATTAACGTGCAAACCACCCTTGGGGGTTAAGGGGTTAAGCTCGTTTAGAGATGGTATATTAATGACATTTGCAAGGACCTGATAGAGTCTCGCTTTATAGTTAAAGACCATATGCAAATTGCCTCTTCAAACAAAGAGGACTTGTACTCTATAGCACCACCTATTGGAAGTAGCGATCCTACAAGTCACAATCAACCCTTTAACGAGTCTTGTAATATGACTTAGGATAAAAGCCAAATCAGAATCTCCATTTGCAGACACGGTGTTTCGGACTGATGGTCCTCGTCAGTGCAAAGTAGGAGAGATCTGATTTGGCTAGATGAGAGGCTCTGGACTGTGGTCTGGGGGTAAGGTTTCTCCTTGTGGAGAGTGACATACCAGCTCTGGCGTGTCGAGGTAAGGAGGCTTATTCGCCGTGCAATGCTCCTCTGGGAAATTTTAATATGCAAATTGCCTCTTCAAACAAAGAGGACTTGTACTCTATAGCACCACCTATTGGAAGTAGCGATCCTACAAGTCACAATCAACCCTTTAACGAGTCTTGTAATATGACTTAGGATAAAAGCCAAATCAGAATCTCCATTTGCAGACACGGTGTTTCGGACTGTTGGTCCTCGTCAGTGCAAAGTAGGAGAGATCTGATTTGGCTAGATGAGAGGCTCTGGACTGTGGTCTGGGGGGTAAGGTTTCTCCTTGTGGAGAGTGACATACCAGCTCTGGCGTGTCGAGGTAAGTAGGCTTATTCGCCGTGCAATGCTCCTCTGGGAAATTTTAATATGCAAATTGCCTCTTCAAACAAAGAGGACTAAGTTAAAGACCAGTAATTTACTCACTCCAACTCCGGGAGGGGTGGTGAAGGGAATTCTGGATTGTCAATGATTGGTGACATAGGTCCTGGAATCTTAGCAATCTTAATTTTTTTTTAACAATTGTTCCCAAACTATGAGAAGATCAAGTGTTAATGGGGGGAGTGGTTACTTTGAAGAACGAAAGTGCTTAGAAATCCAGGGTAGAGAAGTTAAGTCTAGGCACGATAGGGATGACTCTAGTGTGACCCAACGCTGCTGATTTGCACCATTAAACCAGTCCACCACACATTGCAAAACTGGGGTCCTGGAGTTTGCATGTTCTCCCTTTGATTGATCGAATCCCTCCCAGGTCCTGCTTTTTTTTCACATTTAGAATCTAGGTTGTGAGCGGCCATACAACAACACCCTTTAAAGTGTTGCTCTGATTTCAAAGGGTTTTTCATTGGTCTCTTTCCTAAGTACATAATGCTACGAAAAAAAGAGCCAAAATAACTAGAAAATACCGGCAGAACACTCATCACCATTAAATGTAAACAGAAATGTTACCATTCATTGACAACATGCAGAGATTTTGAAAATAGTGAACAGATAGAACACACGGCATACTAAAAACACACTGATGAAGACGACCTCTCCATAAAGACATGTTCGTTATTCTGGCTCTAGCAGGGAAACAAGCAGTCCAAATGTTTCTAACAGTTCAAAGTGATCCCGGAACAAATCTGAAGATTTTTTTTCACAAACTGGAATTATATTAATTGAATGACAGTGTAATCTCCTACATTTCTCACTTTTCACCTAATATTTTCAAGAGGAAGGAATATTGATAATTCTGTGTTGGAATCAGTCGGGATCTGCACTGGGAGATCCCCCCACTTCTTACTCCAGTCTCCTCAGTGACAGCATGGGTGACCCCGATAAGGGTTAAGCTGATCTGCGTGGCGGTTCTGTGGGAAAGCTCTCTCCCGAGGGCACTGCTTGCCTCTCAGGGACATTTTCCCACTCCATTTATAACAGGGCCAGCCCTTAGGGTCCCAGTTTTCCAACCGATTAAGGCTCGCTTGATGAATGACCCCAAGTTTAGAACACAAGCTAACCCTCTCCTTGCTGATAGGGGTGCTTCTCCCTGTCACACAGATGCTGAGCAGGTCTCTGAGGCAGGGATGTGGTTAATGGCATAGATGGGGACAGTGACACAGGGGATGCACCGAGCTCAGGCAAGTCCTTGTATGGAAGCCGAGCAATAGCGCTTCCTCATGTCTACTGTAGAGTGCAAGCTCTTCACCACAGGCGCAATGCATTTTTTAAATATTTATCTTTTCAGCAACTATTTGCATATGGACAGGTGTCAAAAGTGCATACTAGAAAGAAAATTCTGATATTAGTCGTTATTTATGATTAAGACAGCATTTTCACTTCTCAGATATCAATAATTTATGATATAACTTGATCAAGAATTAAAGGCAATCTCCATCTATATATACAGGAAAGATGTGCCGTATATACTCGAGTATAAGCAGACCCGAGTATAAGCCGACCCCCCTAATTTTGCCACAAAAAACTGGGAAAACTCATCGACTCAAGTATAAGCCTAGGGTGGAAAATGAGATTATGCCCAATATGCAGCCCCATGTATTATGCCCCATATGCTGCCCCATGTATTATGCCCACAGATCCCATAATGCCCCATATGCTCCCATGTATTATGCCCCCATAGACGCTCCATAGATTATGCCCCATAGATGCTCCATAGATTATGCCCCCATAGATGCTCCATAGATTATGCCCCATAGATGCTCCATAGATTATGCCCCATAGATGCTCCATAGATTGTGCCCCATAGATGCTCCATAGATTGTGCCCCACTAGATGCTCCATAGATTATGCCCCATAGATGCTCCATAGATTATGCTCCATAGATTATGCCCCCATAGATGCTCCATAGATTATGCCCCCATAGATGCTCCATAGATTATGCCCCCATAGATGCTCCATAGATTATGCCCCCATAGATGCTCCATAGATTGTGCCCCCATAGATGCTCCATAGATTATGCCCATAGATGCCCATAATGTGCCCCAAAGATGCTCCATAAATTATGCCCCCATAGATGCTCCATAAATTATGCCCCTATAGATGCTCCATAGTATAGGTCCCTTATGATGCCGCAGCTGCTGCAACCAAAAAAAAAAAAAGACATACTCACCTCTCGTCGCTGGGGGCCAGGCGCCCCGGAGGGGTGAGTATATAGCACAGCTGCGCTCTGCCTCCCCCGCCGACCCCCTGGCATATGACTCGAGTCCTCAGTGGTTGATACCTTTTAATGGCTAACTGAAAAGATGGCAACAAATTGCAAGCTTTCCAGACTATTCAGGTCTCTTCATCTGGCAAAGACTAATACAGAATCTGAAGAATCACATATTTATACACAACAGGACACAGGAATAGTGCAATAGAAAAGACAAGTCACGTAAAGCAGAACTATCAATATGGGAGAGGGATGAACAGTTGTGGCCATAAATATTGGATCAGTTCATAGATAAGGAGTGAAAGTTTTATTGTCCTCTGATTGGGGTCTGGTAATGTTTTGTGATGTCCCCACAAGGTCTTAGGGGCAAATTCCTTAATTGATGTAAAAAGACATAAATCCATGCGACACATTCATTCCTGCACTGAGAGTGTCAAAGGTCGTCATGAGTTTATATTCGCAGACTCTCCTGTCTCTCTGAGATGTGAAATTACTTTTCAATACCAGTAATTTCATATCCATGTTGCTGTGATCAGGCATACAAAAATGTTTTGCCACAGGTAGATCCATTCTTTTTTCTCTTATTGTGTGGCGATGAGAATTCATCCTTGTTCTCAGTTTTTGCCCGTCTCCCCCACATACAGACCCCCAGATGGACATTTAGTACATATAATTAGGTACACCACATTAGATGTGATGCAGCTGAAAGTACCTGGGATCTTGTAGTCCTGATGTGAGTTGGGGATCTTCATCTTGTCCGTGGTAATTATAAATGGACAGGTTTTACATTTTTTCTGATTGCAAGGAAAGGTTCCTGCAGCTGTTGGAGAGGACAGGGAGCTTCTAACAATGATGCTTCTTAGATTTGGGGGCTGCCTAAAACACAGTAGTGGGGGGTCTGGAAATATGGATTGTAATCGGGAATCTTTTTGTAGTAAAGGTTGTAATTTCCGTGCAGCTCCTCTTAGCACCTCCAGATTTGGATTGTAGGTGACCACTAGAGGCACCCGGTTATTTTCTTCTTTAGCTTTGTAATGTATCAGGTGATTCCTTGATATTCTGGTGGCTCTTGTAATTTGGTTTTCAATTGTTCTTGGATGGTAGCACTGATTTAAAAAGGTCTTTCTGAGGCGACCAAGGTGTTCATCTCTATCCATGGGGTTGGAACATATATGGTTGTATCTGATGGCTTGGCTGTAGATAATAGAGTTTTTTTTATGTGTTTTGGATGGAAACTGTCCCATTAAAGGTATGTTGGACGGTCGATTGGCTTCTGATACAGGGATGTCTCTATTTCATTGTTCTTCAACTTAATGATGGTGTCTAAAAAGTTAATTTCAGTGCTGGAGTAGTTGAGTGTTAAATTGATGGTGGGATGAAACTGATTGAACTGTTCATGGAACGTCTTTAGCTGTTGCTCAGACTCCGTCCAGATGATTAAATTATCATCAATGTAGCGGTAGTAGGCCAGAGGCCTGATGGGACATGAGGACAAAAAGTCGCTTTCAAGCTTGGCCATGAAAAGATTTGCAAACTGTGGAGCCATTTTACTTCCATAGCTGTGCCAGTCTCCTGTAGATAGATCTTGTTGTCAAATTCAAAGTAATTGTGGGTGAGGATGAATTTTGTGAGTTTCACCACAGAAATATCTGTATATAAGGACAGGGATGTGACCACCAATCAATCTCCACATATATAAGGGGCAGGCATGTGACAGCCAATCAATCTCCATATACATCTAAGGGGACGGGGATGTGACAGCCAATCAATCTGCATAATTTATAAGGGCCGGGGATGTTACAGCTAATCAAACTCCATATATATAAGGGGGTGGGGATGTTACAGCCAATCAACCTCCATATATATAAGGGGGCGGGGATGTTACAGCCAATCAACCTCCATATACACAAGGGGGCGTGGATGTGACAGCCAATCAATCTCCATATATTTATAAGTGGCCGGAGATGTTACAGCTAATCAATCTCCATATATACAGCTCTGGCAAAAATTAAGAGACCACTGCACAGTTTTATAAAAATCAGCTTCTCTACATGTCTGACAGCCATTCCATTCCAGTGTCAGTTGAATTCCAACCAGAGTACACCTCATTCTCCTTAATGTGCTTCTGATTAGGTGATCACCTGAACCAAATCTTATTTAACGAAGAAAGGTATAAAAAACACTGCTGTGGTGTTCACAATCCTCTTGTAATAGGACAAGCTGGATGGCAAAACAAGTGCTACTAATATCCCAAAAGTAATAGGAATGAAAAAATAACTTTTCACCATGCCAAAGGAGTTGAAAAGAAAAGTGTTGAGTGAGGAAGAGAAGGCCTCAATTCTGGCTTTACTAGCAGAGGGATACAGTGAGCGTCATGTTGCCTCCATCCTTAAAATTTCTAAGACGGCAGTCCATTACAACAAGGTCAAGCAGCAGACACTGGAGACAACAAAGCTACAGACCGGCAGAGGGCGAAAACGACTCTACTGACCGGGATGACCATCATCTTATTCGAATGTCACTCAGCAACCGCAGGATGACATCAAGTGACCTACAAAAGCAATGGCAAATGGCAGCTGGGGTGAAGTGCACGGCAACAACAGTTTGTAACAGGCTCCTAGAGGCAGGGCTCAAGTCATGTAAAGCTAGAAAAAAGCCTTTCATCAATGTGAAGCAAAGGAGAGCCAGGCTGAAGTTTGCCAAAGACCATAAAGATTGGACCATAGAGGTCCACCAAGGTTATACTGGAAAAACAGTTGATTCCTTCTGCTCAGGCAATGTTCCCCAACTCTGAGGACTTGTTTTTCCAGCAGGACAATGCGCCATGCCACACAGCTAGGTCAATCAATGTGTGGATGAAGGACCACCACATCAAATCCCTGTCATGGCCAGCCCAATCTCCAGACCTGAACCCCATTGAAATCCTCTGGAATGTAATCAAGAGGAAGATGGATAGTCACAAGCCATCAAACAAAGAAGAACTGCTTCAATGTTTGTAATAGGAGTGGCATAAGGTCACCCAAAAGCAATGTGAAAGACTGGTGGAAAGCATGCCAAGACGCATGAAAGCTGTGACTAATAATCATGTTATTCCACAAAATATTGATTTCTGAACTCTTCCCGATTAAAACATTAGTATTGTTGTTTCTAAATGATTATGAACTTGTTTTCTTAGCATTATTTGAGGTCTGCAAGCACTGCATTTTGTTCTTTTGACCATTTCTCATTTTCTGAAAATAGATACAAAATTTATTGCTTAGAAATTCAGAGAGATGTGTTGTGAATGTGTTAGAAATGAATTCTGAGCAGAAGCTCCCTCTGGTGGTTACAAACAGTACTGAACCATTCAATGAAGATTGTGAAGATTGGCAATCAGGAGTTACAGACTGGTCTTATATAAGGGAGGTTCCCTCCCATCATGCTTGCCGGTGAACAATTGTTCTTGTCTCAACTGTGGTTCCTGGTTCACTTTGAAGCTTGCTGAGTCTTGCCTGCATCTTCTGCTATCAGATATTTTCTGCTTTTATTTTTGTGCTTGCTTTTTGCATTGTTCTCTGCACTTCTGTGGAGGTCAGCCAGGTCCCCTCCGGGGGCTTGTGCTCCTCTCAGTTTATCTGAGCCACTGTTATTTGTTCATTTGCCTTTTCCAGTTTTTTCAGTGGCTGCGGCTTAGTTTTGTTACACCAGAGAACTAATTTAGGTGGTAGAGGTCGTGTGATCTCAGGTGTTTTTGCAATTAGTAGAGTTGGTATTTTTTAGGGTTTTTTGGATTGCAGTAAGTGTCCTTCCTATCCTTTTCTTTCTAGGAAGATTGGGCCCCAACGTTTGCTCATACTATTTTCTGTCTGTGTCTGTATTTCCTCTTGTCTAACCGCCATTACATGTTTGGGGGCTTCCTATGTTCTTTGGGGATCTGTTCCAGGGCAGATAGCTTTCCTCTTTCTATCTTTAGGTGTAGTTAACCTCTCAGGCTGTGACGAGGCGTCTAGGACCAACTTAGGAACGCTCCACGGCTGCCTTCAGTTGTGGTGGTTAGTCAGGGTACTGCAATCCAGTAGATTCCAACCTCTCTGGTGTATTGCCGTTTTTGCCTGCTCTCCTCAGCTACCAAATCATAACAGTATCACCGGCCTAAACTGAAAATTATATGGTACTCACAGAAGGGAAAAATAGTGTAAAAAAAAAAAAAAAATCAGAGTTGTCAGAGATTTTTTTTTTTTTTCTGTTTGTTGCATTTTTTTTCCCCTCTTTTTCTCTGGGTGCTGAGGATTTTTTTTTCTCAATGGAGTTTGCACAGTTGTCTGGCCGTGTGGATCAGCTTGCCACTGAAGTTCGGAGTATTGCTACCTATCTTGCAGGGTTGCCGGTTGTTGAACCTAGGATCCCCATGCCAGATTTGTTTTTGGGTGATCGAGCTAAATTTCTGAATTTCAAAAATAACTGTATGTTGTTTTTTGCCTTAAAACCTAAGTCCTCAGGGAACGCAGAACAGCAGGTTCAAATTGTCATCTCTCTCCTGCGCGGCGATCCTCAGGATTGGGCTTTTTCCCTGACACCTGGGGACCCTGTTTTGAGTAATGTTGATGCATTTTTTCTGGCTCTGGGGTTATTGTACGATGAACCTAATGTCACTGATCAAGCTGAAAAAACCTTGTTGGCATTAAATCAGGGGCTTGAGGACGCTGAGTTATACTGTCAGAAATTCAGAAAGTGGGCAGTCCTGACCAAATGGAATGATGATGCTTTGGCAGCCCTTTTTCGGAAGGGTCTGTCAGAGAATGTAAAAGATGTTATGATGGGTTTCCCTGCTCCCTCTGGTCTCAATGATTCTATGTCATTGGCGATTCAAATTGACAGACGTTTGCGTGAGCGTCGAGGTATGCGTGGAATAGTGTTGCCTTGTGAACCAGCTTCTGAACCCATGCAGTGTGATAGAGTGGCTTCTGGGGCACAGCGTCATGAGTTTCGAAAATGCAATGGGTTATGTTTCTACTGTGGTGACGCCTCTCATGCTATTTCAGTCTGCCCTAAGCGGGGAAGACGTTTTGCACGCTCAGTTGTCTTGGGTAGTGTTCAGGCTAAATTTCTGTTGACTGTTACCCTGATTTGCTCCCTGTCCACATTTTCTGCTCAGGCTTTTGTTGATTCGGCAGCAGCTATTAACCTGATGGACTTTGATTTTGCTAAACGTTGTGGGTTTCCCTTGATACCCCTACGGAAGTCTATTCCCCTACTGGGGATTGATTCTACCCCTTTGGCTGAGAATAAACCCCAGTTCTCTACTCAGGTGATAATGAGGGTTGAACCTGATCATCAGGAGAGTTGCAAATTTTTGGTGCTGTATAATCTGCATGACATTATTGTACTAGGTTTCCCTTGGTTACAGTCTCATAATCCTGCTTTGGATTGGAAATCTGTGTCTGTAACCAGTTGGGGCTGCCAATGTATTAATGCCAACACTCCTGTTTTTCTGCCTCTCCCCAGGCTCAGGATGTTCCTGACTTTTTGACTGATTTTTCTGATGTGTTTAGCGAAAGTAAATCTGCATCCTTGCCCCCCCATAGGAGCTATGACTGCGCTATTGAATTAATGCCTGGTAGTAAATTCCCTAAAGGTCGCCTTTTTAACTTGTCTGTACCTGAACATGACGCTATGCGGTCTTATATCAAGGAGTCATTGGAGAAGGGTCATATCAGACCATCCTCTTCACCCTTGGGTGCCGATTTTTTCTTTGTGGCCAAAAAGGATGGTTCATTAAGGCCGTGTATTGATCACTATGTAACACAATTTTTGTTCCTGACTTCCAAGTGTAATATTTCAACTGCTTATGTTTAAAGACTATGGAAAAACCACTACATTCAGCACAAACTTTGATTTTATGACCACAGGCCAGAAAATTTTGTATTTATTGTGTAAAAAAAAAAGGAAATTATTATATTTTCGTTCATGCGGTCTAATAAAAAACAACACTTGCATGGTAAATAGATAAAGACAATCAAAACTCACTCAAAAAGGTTCAGAAATGAGTAGTTTTTCTAGATTTGTGAGTGTACAGCAAATCGCTTAATCGAAGAAGCCCCAAATGTAGTCCCCCATCATGTTTTCGTTATACTGTCCTTGGTAATGACGTTCAAAGTCCAATATATCTTGATGAAATCGCTCGCCTTGCTCCTCTGAGTAAGCGTCCATGTTCTCCTTGAACTTGTCAAGATGAGCGTCAAGGATATGGACTTTGAGAGACATTCTGCATCCCATTATGGCGTAATTCTTTATGAGAGTCTGAACCAACTGGACATAGTTTTTAGCCTAGTGATTACCCAGGGAGCCATGAACCACTGCAAGGAAACTATTCCAAGCTGTTTTCTCTGTCCTGTTCAGCAGCCTGGCGAACTCGTCACATTCTATGATCTTCTTGATCTGTGGTCCGAAGAAGATACCAGCCTTGACCTTTGCCTCGAACAGCTTTGGAAAGAGATCTTGGAGGTACTTGAAAGCAACTGACTCCTTGTCAGGAGCCGTGACAAATTGCTTGATGAGGCCTAACTTGATATGCAGTGGTGGCATCAGCACCTTCAGAGGTTTTTCCATCAATATGGCCATGTGAGGGCTTACTTTTTGTGGGACGAGTTGTAATTTTGAAAGACTCAATTGGTTTTAGCATGTCTTGTACTCGAAAACAGGAAAAAAATTTCAGGTGCAGTGAAATTTCAAAAAAAGTGCAATCCTACACTTGTTTTTTGTTTTGGCTTTTTTGCTAAGTTCACTAAATGCTAAAACTGACCTGCCATTATGATTCTCCAGGTCACTATAAGTTCATAGACACCAAACATGTCTAGGTTCTCCTTTATCTAAGTTTGCTAAAAAAAAATTGCGTGATCTCCGGTTGAGTGAGGGCTTATTTTTTGCGTTACCGAGCTGACGTTTTTAATGACACCACTTTTATGCATATACGTTCTTTTGATCGCCCGTTATTGCATTTTAATGCAATGTCGCAGCGACCAAAAAAAGGTAATACTGGCGTTTTGACTTTTTTTGTCGCTACGCCGTTTAGCGATCAGGTTAATCCTTTTTTTTATTGATAGATCAGCCGATTCTGAACACGGTGATATCAAATATGTGTATGTTTGATTTTTTTTTATTGTCTTATTTTGAATGGGGCGAAAATGGGGTGATTTGAACTTTTTTTTTTTTTTAAAACATTTGTTTTTACTTTTAGTATGCTTCAATCGTCCCCATGGGAGTCTAGAAGATGCCATAGCTCGATCGCCTCTGCTACATAGAGGTGATGCTCAGATCACCTTTATGTAGCAGAATTACTGCATTGCTATGAGCGCAGACAACAGGGTTGTGCTCATAGCAATCCGGCATAACAGCCTTAGAAGGAGACCTCTGATTGTTATGCCGATGCACCGATGACCCCCGATCACATGACGGGGTCAGCGGTGTGCATATTCGCGATTCCACTCGTGCCTATTGCGGGCATATGTCGGCTGTTCAAAACAGCTGACATGTCCCGGCTTTGATGCGGGCTCACTGCCGGAGCCCTCATCAAATCGGGGGGATACTGGCCACGGACGTACTATTCCGTCCGCGGGCAGTAAGGGGTTAAACTGTACTCGATCTAAATCATTGAGATTCTACAAAATAAAGCACTGCCATGTAAACGAGCAGCAATTATTCACCTTACCTTCAAGAGTTTTCTTGCAATATTCGCATGTGAAATGAGGTACTTGTATGACTACTATTGAACAGTCTGAGAACGTTCTAGAAAGTTCTAAAAGTTTCTAGACACTTCCAGATAATTCTGGGAAATTGTAGAAACTTCTGCACAATTCTAGCAGTTAAACAATATTCTAGAAGACTACTCCGTATTGAATAAGAATCGAGAATTTTCCCGAAAACAGACAAATTTCAAAATTTCAATGTCCTGATCACAAAAGCAAAGTTTTTGTGGAACAACAACTATTTTCTATTTGTTTTAGGCATAACGGGTTAGGAAAACACACTTTGGACCCAGGAACAAAAAATAAATAAAAATTTGTTACATAGTGTTATCGTCTCTTGAACAATATCACTGTGAAATATCAATATCCGTTACCCTTGATTTCTGACCTGTTTTCCAGGGTGAAAAGTGCTACTTGGTTTACCAAGCTTGACCTCAGGAGGGCGTAGAACCTTATTCGCATTAAGCACGGGGATGAATGGAAGACGGCATTTAATACCCCAGAGGGGCATTTTGAGTACCTAGTGATGCCCTTTGGGCTCACTAATGCTCCTTCCGTCTTCCAGTCCTTCATGAATGACATTTTCAGGGATTTTGTGGATAAATTTCTGATTGTTTATTTGGATGATATCTTGATTTTTTTCCAATGACTGGGACTCTCATGTGAAACAAGTTCGGACTGTGTTCCAGATTTTGAGAGAGAATGCTCTGTATGTGAAGGGATCAAAGTGTCTTTTTGGCGTACAGAAGATCTCATTTCTGGGATTCATTTTGTCCCCATCTGTTATTGAAATGGACCCGGTCAAGGTTCAGGCCATCTGTGATTGGGTCCAACCTACTTCATTAAAGGCTCTTCAGAGATTCTTGGGTTTTGCCAATTTTTATCGTAAATTTATTGGTAATTTCTCTGTTATTGTTAAACCATTGACTGATTTGACCAAAAAGGGTTCTGATGTGGTGAATTGGCCTCTTGAGGCAGTCTCTGCGTTTCAGGAACTTAAGCAGAGATTCACTTCTGCTCCTGTTCTACGGCAGCCTGATGTTTCTCTGCCATTTCAGGTGGAGGTTGATGCCTCTGAAATTGGGGCAGGTGTCGTTTTGTCCAAAGAGATCCAGAGACCTCTAAAAGTAACCCTTGTGCCTTTTTCTCTCGAAATTTTCTCCAACTGAACGTAATTATGGACGTAGGTATCGGGAGTTATTGGCCATGAAGTGGGCTTTTGAAAGTGGAGGACATTGGTGGAGGGAGCCAAACATCAGGTGGTGGTCCTCACGGACCATAAGAATCTGGTTTATCTGGAATCAGCCAAGCGACTTAATCTAGACAGGCCAGGTGGGCCTTGTTTTTCACACGTTTTAATTTTGTGGTTTCCTTTCTTCCTGGCACTAAGAATGTTAAAGCGGATGCCCTCTCGAGGAGTTTCCTTGCGGACTCTCCTGAGTTATCTGATCCTGCTGTTATTTTGAAAGAGGGTGTAGTTCTTTCCGCCATCTCGCCAATTTGAGACTGGCTCTGGAAGGGTGTCAGGAGGATAAACCCGAGCGCTGCCCTATTGGGAAATTGTTTGTCCAGACCGGTGGAAAATTCTAAGTGAGGATTGGCATTAGTTAGGACCTGATATACGAGAAGAGCCTTGACGTGGCTATCAGGCTCACATAATTTGGGCCCATCTTATGCGCTAAGACTTCTCAATTTTTCATATTTCTAAGGTAATGATGCAATTCATTTTTCATATTTTTCATATTTTCATATTTCGTGTTTGCAAGCTATAGCGCTACAGTGTGCTACCTTTTTTTCTTGTATGTATATGAGTTGGTGACTCTAGGTTTAGCACCTGTTCACACTGGATCTATGTTTGGATGTGCGGTCAGTTTTTGATATGTACGGTGGAAAAAGAGTGTGATGTCTGAGATTCATTGTTCCGCGTTGGCCGGTCATCCCGGAATTTTTGGTACCAGAGACTTGGTTAGTCGGTCCTTTTGGTGGCCTACTTTGTCTCGTGACGTCAGGGAATTTGTGCAGTCCTGCGGGACTTGCTCTCGCTCCAAGCCTTGCTCTCGCTTAGTGGTTTGTTGATGCCATTGCTGTGCCCAAGAGACCATGGACCCATATCTCTATGGATTTCATTTCCGACCACCCTGTTTCTCAGAGAATGACGTTATCTGGGTGATTTGTGATAGGTTTTCAAAATGTACATCTTGTGCCATTACCTAAGTTGCCTTCCTCCTCCGAATTGGTGCCTTTGTTCCTTCAGCACGTGGTTCGGTTACACGGCATTCTGAGAACATTGTGTCTGACAGAGGAGTCCAGTTTGTTTCCAGATTTTGGAGGACTTTTTGTTCTAAACTTGGTGTTCAATTGTCTTTCTCCTCGGCTTTTCATCCTCAGACCAATGGACAAACTGAGAGAACAAACCAGACATTGGAGACTTATCTGAGATGCTTTGTGTCTGCTGATCAAGATGACTGTGTCTCTTTTTTTGCCTTTGGCTGAGTTTGCTCTTAATAATAGGGCTAGCTCTGCCACTTTGATGTCTCCATTTTTCTGCAATTTTGGTTTCACCCTCGATTTTCTTCAGGACAGACGGAGGCTTCTGTCTGTCCAGGTGTTGACTCTGTTGTGGAGCGTATGCAGCAGATTTGGGACCAGGTAGTGGAGAGGTTGTCCCTCTCTCAGGAGAGGGCCCAGCGGTTTGCAAACCGGCATAGGACTGATGGTCCTCGGTTTGAAGTGGGGGACTTGGTTGGTTGTCCTCAAGAAATATCCCTATGAGAGTTGCATCTCCTAAGTTTAAGCCTAGGTTCATTGGACCTTATAAGATCATGGAGATTCTTAATCCTGTTTCCTTTCGTTTACTTCTTCCAGGGACATTTAAGATCCATAACGTGTTCCACAAGTCCTTATTGAAGAGGTTTGTCGAGCCAGTGGTTCCTATGGCTGCGCCTCCTGACCCTGTTTTGGTGAGGGCAATCTGGAGTATGTGGTTGAGAAAATATTGGATTCTCGTTTTTCTAGACGGAAACTCCAGTATTTGGTTAAGTGGAGAGGTTATGGTCAGGAGGACAATTCTTGGGTGTTTGCTTCGGACATCCATGCTAGGAGACTGATCCGTGCGTATCACAGAGCTCATCCTGACCGACCTGGTTGCCCAAATGAGGGTTCGGTGACCCCTCCTCAAGGGGGGGGGGGTACTGTTGTGAATGTGTTAGAATGAATTCTGAGCAGAAGCTCCTCTGGTGGTTACAAACAGTACTGAAACCATTCAATGAAGATTGTGAACATTGGCAATCAGGAGTTACAGATGGGTCTTATATAGGGAGGTTCCCTCCCATCATGCTTGCCGGTGAACAATTGTTCTTGTCTCAACTGTGGTTCCTGGTTCACTTTGAAGCTTGCTGAGTCTTGCCTGCATCTTCTGCTATCAGATATTTTCTGCTTTTATTTTTGTGTTGCTTTTTGCATTGTTCTCTGCACTTCTGTGGAGGTTCAGCCAGGTCCCTCCGGGGGCTTGTGCTCCTCTCAGTTTATCTGAGCCACTGTTATTTGTTCATTTGCCTTTTCCAGTTTTTTCAGTGGCTGCGGCTTAGTTTTGTTACACCAGAGAACTAATTTAGGTGGTAGAGGTCGTGTGATCTCAGGTGTTTTTGCAATTAGTAGAGTTGGTATTTTTTTTAGGGTTTTTTGGATTGCAGTAAGTGTCTTCCTATCCTTTTCTTTCTAGGAAGATTGGGGCCACAACGTTTGCTCATACTATTTTCTGTCTGTGTCTGTTTTTCCTCTTGTCTAACCGCATTACATGTTTGGGGGCTTCCTATGTTCTTTGGGGATCTGTTCCAGGGCAGATAGCTTTCCTCTTTCTATCTTTAGGTGTAGTTAACCTCTCAGGCTGTGAGAGGCGTCTAGGACCAACTTAGGAACGCTCCCGGCTGCCTTCAGTTGTGGTGGTTAGTCAGGGTACTGCAACCCAAGTAGATTCCAACCTCTCTGGTGTATTGCGTTTTTTGCCTGCTCTCCTCAGTACCAATCATAACAGTATCACGGCCAAACTGAAAAATTATATGGTACTCACAGAAGGGAAAAATAGTGTAAAAAAAAAAAAAAAGTTGTCAGAGTTGTCAGAGATTTTTTTTTTTTCTGTTTGTTGCATTTTTTTTCCCCTCTTTTTCTCTGGGTGTGGGGATTTTTTTTTTCTAAATGGAGTTTGCCCCAGTTGTCTGGCCGTGTGGATCAGCTTGCCACTGAAGTTCGGAGTATTGCTACCTATCTTGCAGGGTTGCCGGTTGTTGAACTAGGATCCCATGCCAGATTTGTTTTTGGGTATCGAGCTAAATTTCTGAATTTCAAAATAACTGTATGTTGTTTTTTCCCTTAAAAACCTAAGTCCTCAGGGAACGCAGAACAGCAGGTTCAAATTGTCATCTCTCTCTGCGCGGCGATCCTCAGGATTGGGCTTTTTCCCTGACACCTGGGGACCTGTTTTGAGTAATGTTGATGCATTTTTTCGGCTCTGGGGTTATTGTACGATGAACCTAATGTCACTGATCAAGCTGAAAAAAACCTTGTTGGCATTAAATCAGGGGCTTGAGGACGCTGAGTTATACTGTCAGAAATTCAGAGAAGTGGGCAGTCCTGCCCAAATGAATGATGATGCTTTGGCAGCCTTTTTCGGAAGGGTCTGTCAGAGAATGTAAAAGATGTTATGATGGGTTTCCTGCTCCCTCTGGTCTCAATGATTCTATGTCATTGGCGATTCAAATTGACAGACGTTTGCCGTGAGCGTCGAGGTATGCGTGGAATAGTGTTGCCTTGTGAACCAGCTTCTGAACCCATGCAGTGTGATAGAGTGGCTTCTGGGGCACAGCGGTCATGAGTTTCGAAAATGCAATGGGTTATGTTTCTACTGTGGTGACGCCTCTCATGCTATTTCAGTCTGCCTAAGCGGGGAAGACGTTTTGCACGCTCAGTTGTTTGGGTAGTGTTCAGGCTAAATTTCTGTTGATGTTACCCTGATTTGCTCCCTGCCCACATTTTCTGCTCAGGCTTTTGTTGATTCGGCAGCAGCTATTAACCTGATGACTTTGATTTTGCTAAACGTTGTGGTTTTCCCCTTGATACCCCTACGGAAGTCTATTCCCTACTGGGGATTGATTTCTACCCTTTGGCTGAGAATAAACCCAGTTCTCTACTCAGGTGATAATGAGGGTTGAACCTGATCATCAGGAGAGTTGCAAATTTTTGGTGCTGTATAATCTGCATGACATTATTGTACTAGGTTTCCCTTGGTTCAGTCTATAATCCTGTTTTTTGGATTGGAAATCGTGTCTGTAACCAGTTGGGGCTGCCAATGTATTAATGCCAACACTCCTGTTTTTCTGCCTCTCCCGGCTCAGGATGTTCCTGACTTTTTGATGATTTTTTGTGTGTTTAGCGAAAGTAATCTGCATCCTTGCCCCCCATAGGAGCTATGACTGCGCTATTGAATTAATGCCTGGTAGTAAATTCCTAAAGGTCGCCTTTTTAAACTTGTCTGTACCTGAACATGACGCTATGCGGTCTTATATCAAGGAGTCATTGGAGAAGGGGGCATATCAGACCATCCTTTCACCCTTGGGTGCCGATTTTTTCTTTGTGGCCAAAAAGGATGGTTCATTAAGGCCGTGTATTGATCACTATGTAACCAATTTTTGTTCTGACTTCAAGTGTAATATTTCAACTGTTATGTTTAAAGACTATGGAAAAACCACTACATTCAGCACAAAGATTTTATGACCAAGGCAGAAAAATTTTGTATTTATTGTGTAAAAAAAAAGGAAAAATTTTTATTTTTCGTTCATGCGGTCTAATAAAAAACAACCACTTGCATGGTAATAGATAAAGACAATCAAAACTCACTCAAAAAGGTTCAGAAATGAGTAGTTTTTCTAGATTTGTGAGTGTACAGCAAATCCCTAATCGAAGAAGCCCCCAAATGTAGTCCCCCATCATGTTTTCGTTATACTGTCCTGGTAATGACGTTCAAAGTCCAATATATCTTGATGAAATCGCTCGCCTTGCTCCTTGAGTAAGCGTCCATGTTCTCCTTGAACTTGTCAAGATGAGCGTCAAGGATATGGACTTTGAGAGACATTCTGCATCCCATTATGGCGTAATTCTTTATGAGAGTCTGAACAATGGAATAGTTTTTAGCCTAGTGATTACCAGGGAGCATGAACCACTGCAAGGAAATATTCCAAGCTGTTTTCTCTGTCCTGTTCAGCAGCCTGGCGAACTGTCACATTCTATGATCTTCTTGATCTGTGGTCGAAGAAGATACCAGCCTTGACCTTTGCCTCGAACAGCTTTGGAAAGAGATCTTGGAAGGTACTTGAAAGCAACTGATCCTTGTCAGGAGCCGTGACAAATTGCTTGATGAGGCCTAACTTGATATGCAGTGGTGGGATCAGCACCTTCAGAGGTTTTTCCATCAATATGGCCATGTGAGGGCTTACTTTTTGTGGGACGAGTTGTAATTTTTGAAAGACTCAATGGTTTTGCATGTCTTGTACTCGAAAACAGGAAAAAAATTTAAGGTGCAGTGAAATTTCAAAAAAAGTGCAATCCTACACTTGTTTTTTGTTTGGCTTTTTTGCCCAAGTTCAACTAAATGCTAAAACTGACCTGCCTTATGATTCTCCAGGTCACTATAGTTCATAGACACCAAAATGTTAGGTTCTCCTTTATCTAAGTTTGCTAAAAAAAAATTGCGTGATTCGGTTGAGTGAGGCTTATTTTTTGCGTTACCGAGCTGACGTTTTTATGACACCACTTTTATGCATATACGTTCTTTTGATCGCCCGTTATTGCATTTTAATGCAATTGTCGCAGCGACCAAAAAAAGGTAATACTGGCGTTTTGACTTTTTTTGTCGCTACGCCGTTTAGCGATAAGGGTTAATCTTTTTTTTATTGATAGATCAGCCGATTCTGAACACGGTGTATCAAATATGTGTATGTTTTATTTTTTTTTATTGTTTATTTGAATGGGGCGAAAAAAGGGGTGATTTGAACTTTTTTTTTTTTTAAAACATTTGTTTTTCTTTTAGTATGCTTCAATCGTCCCATGGGAGTCTAGAAGATGCCATAGCTCGATCGCCTCTGCTACATAGAGGTGATGCTCAGATCACCTTTATGTAGCAGAATTACTGCATTGCTATGAGCGCAGACAACAGGGTTGTGCTCATAGCAATCCGGCATAACAGCCTTAGAAGGAGACCTCTGATTGTTATGCCGATGCACCGATGACCCCGATCACATGCGGGGTCAGCGGTGTGCATATTCGCGATTTCCACTCGTGCCTATTGCGGGCATATGTCAGCTGTTCAAAACAGCTGACATGTCCCGGCTTTGATGCGGGCTCACTGCCGGAGCCCTCATCAAATCGGGGGGGATACTGGCCACGGACGTACTATTCCGTCCGGGGCAGTTAGGGGTTAAACTGTACTCGATCTAAATCATTTGAGATTCTACAAAATAAAGCACTGCCATGTAAACGAGCAGCAATTATTCACCTTTACCTTCAAGAGTTTCTTGCAATATTCGCATGTGAAATGTGGTACTTGTATGACTACTATTGAACAGTCTGAGAACGTTCTAGAAGTTCTAAAGTTTCTAGACACTTCCAGATATTCTGGGAAATTGTAGAAACTTCTGCACAATTCTAGCAGTTAAACAATATTCTAGAAGACTATCCGTATTGAATAAGAATCGAGAATTTTCCGAAAACAGACAAAATTTCAAATTTCAATGTCCTGATCACAAAAGCAAAAGTTTTTGTGGACAACAACTATTTTCTATTTGTTTTAGGCATAACGGGTTAGGAAAACACACTTTGGACCCAGGAACAAAAATAATAAAAATTTGTTACATAGTGTTATCGTCTCTTGAACAATATCACTGTGAAATATCAATATCGTTACCTTGATTTTGACCTGTTTTCCAGGGTGAAAAGTGCTACTTGGTTTACCAAGCTTGACCTCAGGGGGCGTAGAACCTTATTCGCATTAAGCACGGGGGATGAATGGAAGACGGCATTTAATACCCAGAGGGGCATTTTGAGTACCTAGTGTTGCCCTTTGGGCTCACTAATTGCTCCTTCCGTTTCAGTCCTTCATGAATGACATTTTCAGGGATTTTGTGGATAAATTTCTGATTGTTTTTTGGATGATATCTTGTTTTTTCCAATGATGGGGACTCTAATGTGAAACAAGTTCGGGACTGTGTTCCAGATTTTGAGAGAGAATGCTCTGTATGTGAGGGATCAAAGTGTCTTTTTGGCGTACAGAAGATCTCATTTCTGGGGATTCATTTTGTCCCATCTGTTATTGAAAATGGACCCGGTCAAGGTTCAGGCCATCTGTGATTGGGTCCAACCTACTTCATTAAAGGCTCTTCAGAGATTCTTGGGTTTTGCCATTTTTATCGTAAATTTATTGGTAATTCTCTGTTATTGTTAAAACCATTGACTGATTTGACCAAAAAGGGTTCTGTGTGGGAATTGGCCTCCTGGGAGTTCTGGTTTCAGGAATTAAGCAGGATTCCTTCTCTCCTGTTCACGGCGCCTGTTTTCTCTGCCATTTAGGTGGAGGGTTGATGCCCCCCCGAAATTGGGGCAGGTGTGTTTTGTCCCAAAGAGATCCAGAGACCTCTAAAAGTAACCCTTGTGCCTTTTTCTCTCGAAAATTTTCTCCAACTGAAGTAATTATGACGTAGGTAATCGGGGTTATTGGCCATGAAGTGGGCTTTTGAAGAGTGGAGACATTGGCTGGGGGAGCCAAACAAGGGGGGTCCTCAGGACCTAGAATCTGGTTTTATTGGAATCAGCCAAGCGATTAATCCTAGACAGGCCAGGTGGGCCTTGTTTTTCCACGTTTTAATTTTGTGGTTTCCTTTTTCCTGGCACTAAGAAAAGTTAAAGGGTGCCCTCTCGAGGAGTTTCCTTGCGGACTTCCTGGTTATCTGATCCTGCGTTATTTGAAAGAGGGGTGTTCTTTCCGCCATTGCCCATTTGAGACGGCTTGGAAGGGTGTGGAGGATAAACCGGCGCTGCCCTATTGGGAAATTGTTTGTCCCAGACGGTGGAAAAAATTCTAAGTGAGGTTTTGGGTTAGTTAGGACCTGTTACGAGAAGAGCCTTGACGTGGTATCAGGCTACTAATTTGGCCATCTTAGCGCTAAGACTTCTCAATTTTTCATATTTTAAGGATGATGCAATTCATTTTTTCATATTTTTCATATTTTCTATTTCGTGTTTGCAGTTTGCGCTACAGTTTGCTACCTTTTTTTTTGTTTGTATATGAGTTGGGACTTAGGTTTAGACCTGTTCACACGGATCTATGTTTGGATGTGCCGGTCGTTTTTTGTATGTACGGTGGAAAAAGGTGTGATGTCGAGATTCATTGTTCCGGTTGGCCGGTATCCCGGAATTTTTTTGGGACCGAGATTGGTTTTGTCGGTTTTTTGGTGGCCTACTTTGTTCGTGCGTCAGGGAATTTGTGCAGTCCTGCGGGATTGCTCTCGTCCAAGCCTTGCTTCCCGCTCTAGTGGTTTGTTGTGCCATTGCCTGTGCCCAAGAGACCATGGACCCTTCTCTATGGATTTCATTTCGAACCTCCCTGTTTCGAGAATGACCGTTATTGGGTGATTTGTGATAGGGGTTTTTCCAAAATGTACTCTTGTGCATTACCTAAGTTGCCTTCTCCTCCGAATTGGTGCCTTTGGGTTCCTTCAGCAGTGGTTCGGTTAACCGGCATTCCTGGAACATTGTGTCTGACAGAGGGTCCAGTTTGTTTCAGATTTTGGAGGACTTTTTGTTCAAACTTGGGTTCATTTCTTTTCCTGGCTTTTCACCTAGACCAATGGACAAATAGAGAAAAACCAGAATTGGAGACTTTCTGAGATGCTTTGTGTCTGCTGATCAAGATGCTGTGTCTTTTTTTGCCTTTGGTGAGTTTGCTCTTAATAATAGGGCTAGCTTGCCTTTTGATGTTCCATTTTTCTGCAATTTTGGGTTTCCCCTCGATTTTCTTCAGGACAGACGGGGCTTCTGTTGTCCAGGTGTTGACTCTGTTGGGAGCGTATGCGCAGATTTGGGACCAGGTATGGGAGGTTGTCCCTCTTCGGGGGGCCCAGCGGTTTGCC
>JARQOD010000008.1:115728998-115745659 GCA_033576555.1 Oophaga sylvatica
CCACCTGCGGACAAAAAACACAGTCACCGACATGTAATGTACAGCGGCTGCCGCAGCAGTCGCTTAAACACTCACACACACATTAATAAAAATGTGAGGTAAAAATGTGAGGTACTCACCAGCCGAAGCGCCACAGGGACCCCCAGGGGTTTCTGGCGCTATGCCCATGCTTCCCCCCAGGGCGGGGACGCAGTGACCCCTGCAGCGCGGTTTGCGCCCCCGCCAGGGAAGCCATCCTCATCCCCCCGGGCTGGCAGGGTTCTGCAGGGACCACCATTAGGGTAATACAGATCCGCCAAGGGAGAGGTGGGAGTCCAGCAGCGCTGAGACTCCTGAGACCTCTAGACCACATTTGGTGATCCAAGTCTCTTGTCCGATAAAAAATAATAAAATCTTCTCAGGAGCTGCTTCCAGCAGCGACTATCCTCTGAGACCTCAAATTGTAAACTGAAGAGCTGAGTAGGAGGAGCCCGAGCTGGAGGGGCCGGTCAACACTCTTTTTAATCTGAGGTGTCAATCCTATCTGGGCTCCGCCTACCCACTAGTAATGACTGTGGCTCTCTTCCTTCCATCTGCAGCTGAAAGATATTTTAAAAAAAAGTTTTGTGATGTAATTTGTAGGTTCAACATCACCTTTTTCATGTGATGCAGTAGTAAGGCTTGGTGTCAGCAGGAGTCATTGACACCTAGCTCTAGGCTTTAGGGTATGCCACACTAAACGAGATCGCAAGCGAGATCGCTAACAAGATCACTACTGCGTCACCATTTATGACGCAGTAGCGATCTCGTTAGCGACTTAGCTGTGTGATTCCAAACACAACTTATCAGCGATCTGTGATTCCAAACACATCTCATCAGCGATCTGTATAACGACCTCTGCGGTCGTTGGGAAAACCTAGTCCCACCTGCGATGCTGGTGAAGTCGTTCATAAAGGGTGTCACACTCAGCGATTCAGGCTCACCAGCGGGACACCAACGACCAAAAAACGGCTCAGAACGTTCATAAGCGATCAGCGACATCTCAGCAGGGGCCACATCGCTGCTACATGTCACACACAGTTAAGTCGCTAACGAGATCGCTAAGTGTGTCATAAATGGTGACGCAATTGCGATCTCATTAGCGATCTCGTTTGCGATCTCGCTTAAGGGCCCGTCTCACATAGCGATATCGCTACCGAGATCGCTGCTGAGTCACTAGTTTTGTGACGCAGCAGCGAGCTCACCAGCGATATCGCTGTGTGTGACATTCAGCGACGATCAGTCCCCCTGCCGGGTATCGCTGATCGTCGCTGAAATGTCAGGACCTTTTTTTGATCACTGGTTTCCCGCTGACAGGCACGCATCGCTGCGTGTGACAGGCGGGAGACCAGCGATCCGCTGGTAACCAAGGTACACAGCGGGTTTCCAGGCGCGGGGCTGTGCCTAGAAACCCGCTGTGTACCTTGGATACCAGCGCCCTGATGCAGGGAGCTGGTATCCAAGGTACACAGCGGGTTTCCAGCACTGCGCAGCGCTTGGAAACCCGCTGTGTACCTTGGATACCAGCTCCCTGCATCAGGGCGCTGGTATCAAACGTACACTGCGGGTAACTAAGCGATGTTACCCGCAGTGTCGCTGTCCCAGATCGCTGCCTGAGCTGCCTGTTTGGCAGCTCAGCAGCGATCATGTAGCGATACACCAGCGATCCTGACAAGTGCATATCGTTGTCGGGATCGCTGGCGTATCGTTATGTGAGACCCAGCCTTTAGTGTGGCATACCCTTTAGTAATGAAAAGGTGTCAGCCCGACACCCTAATTACTAAGCCGATAAGTAAACACAAACACACATTGTCTCCAGCCTATGTAGGAGTGTTAACAGAACGAACAAACATAGGCTGTAACCAGACAGCAAATGTTAAATTAAAAAAAAAAAAGCGTGAGCTCCTGTGTAATTTTAATAACCAGCAGAGGGAAAGCCGATGGCTGAGGTTAAAATTTCGGGAAGGAGCCAATAGCCATAAAGGTTCCCAGGCTATTAATATCAGCTCACAAATGTCGGCTTAGCCTTTACTGCCTAGTTTACAGGGGGACCCCGGAAAAAAATTGACACAGGGTCCCCATATAAAATCTAACCAGCAAAGGCTAGGCAGACAGCTGTGGGCTAATATTAATAGCCTAGGAAGAAGCCATGGATATTGGCCCCTCCCAGACTAAAAACATCAGCTGCCAGCCGCCCCAGAAAAGGCGCATCTATAAGATGCGACAAATCTTGCCCTGTAGTGGTGGCAAGTGGGGTTCATATTTGTGGGGTTGATGTCATCTTTGTATTGTCAGGTGACATCAAGCCCACAGGTTAGTAATGGAGAGGCGTCTATAAGACACCTATTCATTAGTAACCCCATAGTGATATTGTATTGAAACACAGACACCCAGAATAAAGTCCTTTTTTTAAATAAATGACACAGACCCCTGTAAGAATCTTAATTAAACCATACTTAGAGAATGCCTAATCCACTGAAGCTAAAGTCTCCTGCAACAAAAATAAAATAATAAACCACAATATTCCTCACCTGTCCGCAGAGAAGATAATCCATAATGTCCCACAACGATTCTGATCACTTTGAGAGCAGTCACATCTGTGATGTGACTGCTCTCCAAGACAGCAGGCGACACACTGACAGGAGGTAATTGCTCCGGCAGCGTATCACTGAGCTGCCGTGAAAGAGTTCACCGGTGTTCATCAGTTGATCAGCTCCAGTGATCTCTCTTACGTCACCCCTGCTGCGTGGGAAAGTTCTCACGCAGCGGTGCCCTAAGTGATAGCACCGGAGAGGATGAACTCTGGTGAACTCTCTCACGGTATCTAAGTGATACACTGCGGGAGCGATTACTGCCTGTCAGTGGTATCGCCGGTGGCTGGGTAGAGGGGTCACATCTCCCGATGTGAATAGAATAAAAAACTTGGCACGTAAAGGAATCCGTGGAAAGAGCTTTAATGCAGTCCAAATTACATATATAAACGTTTCAGTCACAAACAGATCTTCATCAGTATGCTGACATTCAGAAAAAGAAGAACAAAATATACATACATTATATTTGGTATAAAACTTTCCTATATATTCCTTTTAGAACTTGAGATTACTGACACGACAGAACACCTGTCACAATTAGGGTTTATAGTACCTTTCAGGTACGACTGGTTATTGTGAACTATACACCTCATGATATATTACGGAGATACGCACTAATCATTACCCTTATGGTTACAGGCTTCCTTCTACATAGCTTTCATTTTATTTAAGCAGTCAGGTAGGTGTCCTTGTCCCTCTCCTTATTTTTTTCCTTTGCTTTCCCTGCTCCCCATTTCACATTTTCTACTTCTCATGAAATACACTCTCTGACGAGAGGATATGTGTTATGCTTGTTCCTATTATTTTCTTATTTTTATTTTTACCGGTATATCAAATATGATGTATGTATATTTTGTTCTTCTTTTTCTGAACTTCAGCATACTGATAAAGGTCTGTTTGTGACCGAAACGTTTAGATATGTTATTTGAACTGCATTAACGCTCTTTCCACAGATTCCTCTAAGTTGAGTGCAAAGTTTTATTCTATTCACATTGGTTTGGGAACCTACTTGAGCACCTTTACAGTAGTGCCACGATATACTAACTACATCTATCTTCCGAAGTGACTGTTCTACAAGTAAGATCGCCGTGGGACACTTGGATTACCTGGACTACGGCGGACAGGTGAGTATATGTTGGTTTATTATTTTACATTATTTCTAGGAGACGAGGGCATCGGGGATTGGGCGTTAAGGTGAGTATAACGTTTTTTATTTTTATTTGAATATGTATGTAATTTTCCTTTTTTTTTTTTTTTTTAACTGTGAGCACAGGCACCGGCAGATGAGACTACGTCTCCCATCAGCAGCACCTGCTATCCCTGGTATCAGTGACAGCAGACATAGACTGATGGGAGCAGTAGTCTCATCGGCCCACGCCTGCAGGTCACAATGACATCTGCCAGCATGATCCCGCAGCGCTCTGCCCGACAGTACCAGCGGTAGCATTTCCCGCGGGTCGAAGTCACAGCTGTGGGGTCACGCTGACATTTGACAGCATGACCCCGCAACACTCTGACCGACAGTATTACCAGCGGTAGTGTTACCGCTGGTGACAGTCACAGCTGCGGGGTCGCGCTGACATCTCACAGCATGACCCTGCAGCACTCTGACCGATGGTCTGCGGTAGCGTTACCGTCAATAACAACCACCACACCCGTGTTTCCCACGCTGTCACACAGATGACAGCGCAGGAAACACCATAGGAAGCCGATAAAATGCAAAACAAAAACTCATCAAATCCGCAGCAAATTCACAAACATTTTTATACCTGCAGTTTTGCTGCGGATTTGACTTACTCAATTGAAATCAATGGGTGCAGAAACGCAAAAAGAATTGACATGCTGCAGAAAAAAACACACTGCAGATGCGTACGGAAATTCACTGATCATGTGCACAACACTTCAGGACTGTCATTGAATAAGCATGCATAAGGATACCATAGCGTTTTTGGCCCATTTCCACGCAGAAGAAAACGTTGTGAAAAAGCATGAAAACGCACTGTGTGCACATAGCCTTAAGGAGATGCTGCAGTTTTGTGGTGCAATATCTTAGTATAATAATATTAATAGTAACATTAGTGTGGCAATTGTACATGGTTTCAAGTCCCTGCAATCCTTTTTCATCAAATATCAATGTGTAATATTTGTAGCCATGATGAGACGTGATTCAACCAATGCGTGCACTGCGGTTATGGCTGCTGCTGTGAAGGGTAGTTGCATTGGCTCTGTGCATTCTGTAGGACACAGCGGCAGAGATGTGCGAGTTGAGACATGCCACAAATACATTGCACTGCAATAGAAGTCATCTGGATGGGTCACGGCACCGCAAACTTAGCACTGTTCTGTGGTCGCAGCTTTGCACAGTGTGTGACCCGTCAGTCCCTGGCTCATGTGCTGACTGCTTGGGATGCAGTGTGTCTGTCTCCATCAGCTTGTCCATGTTTGTACAAGAAAGTGTTTGTGGTTTTATGTGTGTGTGAGCGTGTGACTGTCTTTGTGTCCAAGTGAGAGATCACGTTGGTGGCAGGAAGCTGGCCTTCAGTAGTAATGGAGGAAATGGGCTGCAAGTTGTCCCTCTGGCTTCCCAGATGCTGAACTCACGGCTGCACTGTGTTTACTCGCGGTCTTCCGCCGGATGCAGGGTAGAAGAGGAGAGGCGTTAACGAGCGGAAGCCCCTCACCAGGAAACACGTGGCTGGGATGAGAGAAAAGGATATCCCCCGAAAACTGCTTCCCCTTTACGATTGAGGGTGTTGGGAGCGGCTAATCAAAATAAAAGATAAGGAGCCAGGGTGATGTCTAATTCCAAGAAAGGTTTTGGAATTAAGGGAAATTGTGAAGGACTTGGGGTACGGCAAGACCAATGAATGACTCTCACACCACGATAAAAAACACATTTAATGTCAGGATTGAACATTATCAACGGTTTTTCCCAAGACTGCACGTTATTCCTGCCTATACACGGAATAGAGGAAAAGGGGCCAACTGGTTGAGGGGTGTCACCACCAAACCATTCATTGCATATGGGACTGCTGGAGATAAGAGTGGAGCGCCTGCTTTCTATATCAAACTCATAGGAGGGCGTTGTGGCATGAAATGCATAGTCAAGGCTTCGTTTTGGTAGGTTATTCCATAACTCTATTATGAAATTTATATGTGTCCAAGCATTTTAACCCTCACCAATCAGTAAGTTATCACCTATACTATGGATTGATAGACATAGGTTATGTGCACACAGCTTTTTATGGAGTGAAAACTCTCCAAATCTCAAAACTCCTAAAAAATCATGAATTTCCGCTCAGTTTCTGCTCCAACAACTCAGCAAAAAGCCTCGGTGCGTACATACGCATAGCCTTCAAATCATGGGAATAACTGTTTAATATTTTTTACAAACTCTCAAGCCCCCCAAACAGATCCCTAAGACTGAAGAAACATACAGTAGGTGTAACTTCTCCTCCCATACAGTTATCAACCGTGCAAAGGAGAGATGATAAATGTAGGAGTACTGGGGGTCCAGCCGATGAGACCCCCTCAGATCTGAGAATACAGTGTCTAAAGCATCAGTGAGCATGTGAGACCACTACTCCTACAGACAGTGTAGAATTTGAATCACATGGGAGCTTTTGGGCCCCCGTTCTAGTGATCAGCAGGGTTTGGCCCAGTGATTACATATTAATCAGCTATCCTGTGGATAGGTCCTACATGTTCCTGCTCCTTTCTGTTCCGGAGATGTGGCGCTCACTCTGCCCTGTATGTAACTCTTGCATTTATATCCAAATGGGTGTGAACAACTGTTCTCTATACAGGCGTGTTAATGTCGACCATGACCACTTGGATAAAAGACTAGATTTATATACAGGGAAGAGGGGGCCAAATCTCAGGATTGGAGAGGCGCAGGAATAAAAGCAAAAGTAACAGCGGTATTTACATCATGTCGATTGCACTGCAGCCAACCAGAGAGTTCAGCGGCTCTGAGCGGGGCGCTCCATCTACACGGGCAGAGCGATTGAGATCAGTGATTGGCTGCCTATGTGATGTCAGCGCAGCAGACAATAACAGGCTTCGGAAGCAGCAGATTTTCAGCGCTGGGCCTAGGAGGGTGAGTGAAGTGCTTTTTTTTTTTTAATAAGAAACTGATTGGGTTTTTCTGAAAGAGGACAATCCCTTTAGCTGTCTGGACTACAGTAAAGCAACAGCGGTGGGAGTATTGCTCATAGCCAATAATATTATTATGGAATTGCTATTGAAGCTATTATAAAATATATTCAGCAAATAATTATCACCAATACAGCAAGGTGACAGGAGGAAAAAAAAAATTGGAGCTGAGAATCTAGGGAATATCTGCAGAGCGGAGAGGAAGTCTGGGGAAGTCTCAGACAGGACTGTATACTCTGTTGAAATGGGGCTCACATCTCTTGTAACCCAGAAGCTCGCATGCTTCCTGCCAGTCTGCACAGCTCCTCATCTCTCGGATAGACGCTCTCACTGTACACAAAAAAAAGAAGAAAAAAATCTTTCGGAACGCGAGAGGCCCCGGGAGGAAGCGCTTCCCCTGGCTGACGTATTTGTTATTGTGTCTGGCCAAGACTGTTCTCACGGTTTTTGAACTTGCGCCAAACGGCACAACAAGCCTAACCTTGAGCTCAAGCTGCTTTCCCAGAGTGAAGCTGAGGAAGGTGGAGGCAGAGAGGTGTCTAGGTGGCACAGAGAGGGTTGGTGTAGACTTGTCACAGGGGTTAACCACTAAGGTGTGTATGCTCAAGAGATGCAAACAATAAGGGATGGTTGCTCTGCATGACACCGCTCTGAACTCTCAGCTGCACTACTGAGAAATAGAAAGGGCTGCACTGGAGGCGACAATATTTTCCTGTGATCATTTTCAACCTTCTGGCCCACAGTAGTAACAGAAGATTTTCCAGTGGGCCTAGGTTTTGACACAATGCCAGCATATTTGATTTTGAGCCAATCACTTGCAATCTTTGCAGAAACCATGCCATAAAACCAGTCATGTCCTAGTGGAATGTCAAGTGCTGGAGAATCTCTGCCCTTCGTGCACATATTGTCTCCTGGTAGATTTCTACAGATAGATGCAGTGATGATTTAGACGCATGCACCCTAGCTTCATCCATGGTGGTTGCATTAGGTTTCCAATCTATGTGTATCCCCCTCCCCAAGAGTCCTTGAGAGACCACTGAGCGAGGTGTTTGGCAGTTGCTCAGCTCCCTCTATGGAAAGTGTATAGTTGCTCACTCTGGGCCTTTGAGACCTCAATGGTAGCATGATTATAGGGTCATTTTGGTTAACAGCGCTTCATCTACTTGTCTGCCTTGTGGATGTATAGAAGCTCTGGACCGCATGTCACTACTCTGGAAAGATTTTGCTGTGTTATTTCAGTTTCATTCACATCATTGACTTCTCCAAATATCATACTTAAAATAAATGGCTATTTCTCCTGCCCCTCAAAAATAAACAGTTCTAATCGGATAAAAAGGAATCTCAGCAGTATGGGGAAGATAAATTAGCTCTTTGGCTTGGGAATTTCAGATGGTGGGATGAGAATTTTTTTTTTAAGTTACAGTCGGAAATAACCTCATAAGGCTGTATGCTCGGACATGCCATCACTGTATGATTGGTCAGTATCTGACTTCACCGTTCAGAGACGCTGAGCTGTGGCTTCGTCACAGTATTTCCCTGTACAGCCAGACGCTGTGCAAGGGACTGAGGTCGCCCAACATCGACGGTCAGCTGGAAGCATCCAAGTCGCTGTGTTGTCTAGATCTCTGAGGTTGGAATCCCCTCAATCATGAAGTAATGGCAAATCTTAGCGAGGTACCACCACTTTATAAGATAGGAATCCCATGCACTATGGAATTACATAGTATAATGATTCCAGTGTGGATTTACACTTTTCACATGATGAACCCCAATTCTTGCTATTCAGGGCACTTTGCCTTCAGCACACGAGGAGTCTGCTAGATGCCTTTGAGGCCTCCAGAGGCAGCGGATGAATGGCAGGGTGCGGATCTAGTGCTAAGAGATGACAGCTTCTCATGGCTTCAGGAAATAAAAGGAAAAGTTCCTATTACTTCCTTATACACTTACATTTACATTTCTTGCCATTTTCAATATCTCTGCTCACTGTCAATTAGCAGGAAAATTACGGTAGCTAAAAGCCTAAATAGCAATTCTAACTTCAGTGCAGAGTTTGTTACAACAGCAGTGAGTCCTGTTAGTTTGCTACAATGAATCAGCCATTGCAAAATGTATCAGTCGGGGGTCCCAGCCTGGCCTAGGTTGGATATATTTGTAGCAAACTCAATATTGTATGAAATATTAGTTGTGCCTAAATATTCAGCCTGTTTTTTGGGGGCGTTTCCTTATTACTTAAGATCTCTACTAGCAGTCATTCAAAGAAATCATTTTTTTTATATTCAAAGTATAAGGCCGGTGTCACACTTGCGAGCGTGATGCGAGAAACTCCCACGAGTTTCTCGCATCAACACCCGGCACTGCCGCCGGCACTTGGACTGGAGTGTGCGGCTGCTTATAAATACATGTACCCGCACGCTCCTGTCCGAGAGCTGGGTATTGAGACGAGAGACTCGTGCGAGTTTCTCGCATCACACTCGCAAGTGTGACCTCGGCCTAAAAGAAAGTAACAGAACTTTTCATTATAAAAACTGTTTAATTGGTGTATTGCCCCATGATGGTAAAATTTTAGTGAACAAATGCTTATCAAATTAAAGGGACGGTCCAGGAAAAACATGGCTGCATTCTTTTCAGTAACAGCACACCCTTGTGCGTGGTAATGAAACTTGGTTACATTCACTTCAATGGAGTTGAGCTGTAATACCAGTTGCAACCCATGGTCAAGGTGGCGCTGTTTTTGAAAGAATGCAGCCACGTTTTTGTAACCCTGTGCCATCCCTTTCAACAACTAGATTTATGGATGCAAAGTCTCCATAAGGCTATGTGCACATGTTGCGGAATTGCCATGGAAATTTCCGCGGCAATTCCGCACCTCCCTGCCGCGGGAAATACGCATATCATAGGTATGCGTATTCCAGCTAAAAACTAGCGTTTTGCAAGCGTAATTAGCTTGCAGAATGCTAGCGTTTTACAAGCGATCTGACAGGTTGGTCACACGAGTCAAACAAGTATTTGACAAGTGTGACCAACTTTTTACTATTGATGCCGCCTGTGCCGCATCAATAGTAAAAAGATCTAATGTAAAAATAATAAAAAAAATAATAAATAATGATATTCTCACCTTCCGGCGGCCCCGCAGCTTTCCCGCCTCTCAGTGACGCTCCCGGCCAATCCCGTTCCCAGGCGTCCTTGCGACAATGACCCCAGATGACGTAGCATCACGCGAGACCGCTACGTCATCTGGGGTGATTCTCGCAATGCATTACTGGGAACGGGATTGGCCGGAGCGTCGCTGAGAGGCGGGAAAGCTGCGGGGGCCGCCGGAAGGTGAGAATAGCACTATTTATTTTAATTATTGTTTTTACATGGATATGGTACCCAGGGCCTGGAGGAGAGTCTCCTCTCCTCCAGACCCTGGGTACCATCCGCACATGAACCACTTACTTTGCGCATGGTGAGCACAGCCACATGCGGAAAGTAATCGGTTCAATGCATTCTATGGCGGCGGAATCGCCGCGGTTCCGCAAAAAGAATGAGCATGCTGCAGATTCTTCCGCGATGCGATTCCGCCGCAGAAAAACCCGCAACATGTGCACAGCATTGCGGAATCCCATAGGCCATAATGAGTTGTATTGTGCAAGCGGTTTTGCCGCGGTTTCGCGGCGTTTCCGCCGGCGGCAAAACCGCTAGGAATCCGCAACGTGTGCACAGGCCCTAAAGGGGACCACAGTCAACACTTGTAGCCTATCCACAGGACAGATAATAGTTGGAGATTTAGATGTTATAACACCTACCCGTCCTGAGAACAGGCATTCTAAAGTCCTTTTTGTGTATGGAGTGGTAGTGAGCATGTGCGACCGCTTCTATACACAATGAATGAAGCAGGGGTTGCACATGAACACTACCGCTCCAAACAAAGGACTTTGGGACATTCTTATGCTTGGCAAGTGTCCAATGGTCGAACCTCGCGTCATATATTTATCATTTATCCATTAAGTACTGAATATTCGTCAAAAGTTTAGCGAGAAGGTTTTAGCTAAAAGGGCAGCAAATGCTATCGAGCATCGAGACGTCCAATTTCCGTTCCATAGTCATATTTTAGTTGAGTCCATACAATACTTCATAGGATACAGAGGTTTGGAAATATCCCATGACATACATTATTTGCCAGACGCATATTATTGGGGGAATTACTAACAACAAGGATACAAAGTATCCAAAAGCACACCACTCACAAGAGGATATATGTAAAAATATCAAATTTATTAATGTTACAATTAAAAAAATATTAAATACGAACATACAAGGGAAAAGGAATAACCCAAAAGTGTTATGCACAGTAGTGACTGGAGGAACTATATATAAATTGGTATATGGCATATATACTATGTTAGTGGTAGTTTATACAGCCCATCTGGTAAACAATGACCTTTAAACAAATCATATGCAGCTGAAAAACATATATAATAGAAACATACCCATATTAAATGACCAAATCCACACAGTCACAGCAGCTGTGACTGTGTGGATTTGGTCATTTAATATGGGTATGTTTCTATTATATATGTTTTTCAGCTGCATATGATTTGTTTAAAGGTCATTGTTTACCAGATGGGCTGTATAAACTACCACTAACATATGTGAGACAGTGAGAGCGTATGTATTGAATGGGGTGTACATTTCACAGGTACTTTGCTGACTTGTATGAGGGAAATGTGTGCCTTTGTAAAACTAGTGGTGGAGAAAGGTCATTACACCATGCATTCAAGTACACGTTTGCAGCTCAAACCTGTGGCCACTCAGGTATTGTTTAGGAAGCCAGAAGTAGGTGCTTGGAAACACAATCTGAGAGCTAGTTTAGCCTGGACACAGGAAGGTGTCCTGGCACAAGAAACAGTCTCCAAGAGTGTTAGAGCTGTCTTTAGCCTGGACACAAAGAGGTGTCCTGGCACAAGGAAGCAGTCTCCAAGAGTGTTAGAGCTGTCTTTAGCCTGGACACAGAGAGGTGTCCTGGCATAAGGAAGCAGTCTCCAAGAGTGTTTGAGCTATCTCAGTTTGGGTGCAGGAAGGACCCCGGACATAGGAGTAGTCTCAGTGCGAATCCGTGTGAAGAGCGGCTGAATAGGAGTGGATCTCTCTCAAGTCTGGACATGGAAGGTGCCTTCAGACACAAGGAGGAGTATCTGTGAAGCTCCATACTGGTAACATATGTGATATGTGTTGTTTTGGGCACAGACTGGTAGAGTCTGGGTCCCGGATAGAGAGGGCCATCTATCTAAGTGTAATTAGTGGCTAGACAAGCCCAGGTTTTCTGTTTATGCTTTGTTTTATCTGTTTGCTGTGGACTTTAATAAAGCTGGTTGCGGCCAGTTTTGCACCAGAACTGCTGTCTGAATGAACTGTTTTCATGCCATTCTGTCTACCCAGACAGCGATCCTAGAGCTAAAACCCCCTGGAAGCTTACAATTGGCGGAGAATGCTGGGGCAGCGCAGTGGCTGATACAGTTAGTGCTGGAGTGTGCATGCAGCACAGAGGCCTAGAGACAGCAATAAAGGTGAAGTCTGTTGAAATAGCAGCAGAGGAAAAAAAAAAAAAGTGTGTCAGCAGAAACGTCTGTTTGGAGCAGTCTTAAAGAGACAGTGGCCCTGATAGGGTCTGCAGAGAGAAAATGTATGCACAGCAAAGCTGAACTTGTTGTGAAAATGACTGTGGAATGTGCAGCAGCAAAAGAAAAGTCTGTGGAGCAGTCTTAAAGAGACAGTAGCCCTAATAGACTTTGCAAAGAAAAAAAAAAAAAAAAAAAAAGTGTCTGCACAGCAGAGCTGAATTTTTCTGTGGAAAAGACTGTAGAGTGTGTATGTCTTGAGTGAAGACTGCCGTTGTTGAGACAGAGAAGTCTGACAGCATGGACAACGAGTGTGGATACAAGCATCTTGCTGTGACTCAGTGGGGTCACGAAGGCATCTTGCTGTGACTCAGTGGGGTCACGAAGGCATCTTGCTACAACTCGGCGGGGTTGTGAAGATTGTCGTCGCACTCAAATCCAGTTTTGCTGTGGCTCGGCGGGGCCACGAAGATTTTTTCAAGGGAAAGCGGTGAAGTTCTGGTGTGAACAGTGCTCCGCGATGGCTGTGAACGGAGCAGCGAATGGGTCTGACAAGTCGGACCGCATATTTGAGAAATGTCTACTGGACATGCAACTGGACATGGTGCGGGAGCTATGGGCACCGTATGGAATGGCGGCAGTGGACCATTCTATGGACTCTCCGGGGGTGCCAGTGTTGTCACAGAATGCCCGGGGAGGTGGTAAGAGATGTTGTGAACTGAGTCCTAAGACTACTGCTGATTTTTTGTGTAAAAATTACCCTGCCGGTGTGGTTGTTAAAAAGGGGGCGGAGTCCAAAAAAGGGGCGGATTTTCACAAGAGTGTAGAGTGTGGAAAACTGAAAATTGTTACTGGTGGTGGGTTGGTACCTCCTAAAAATGACAATGTGACTGTTGATAACGGGGTAGCTCCAGTAGAAGGGGGTGACGTCAAAGTGGGAGGTGACCTGTTAGTCCACAACACCATGGGGAGTGACACAGACCCCGTAGCTGACTGGGACACTATGAAAGTAAAAAGTGAGTTCAGTCAGGAGAGGCTAGACGAGGGAAGAAGCTGAAAGTCAGTTGTCCCTGAACCCTGAGCTGATTGATCGTCTGGAAACCACTGGTGAGACAGAAACGTGTCGGTACAAGTGCCTCGTAGATGTACCCGAGGACTTGAGAGAAGAATGCACCCGTGAGTCTGTGCATGAAGCGTTTCAGAAGGCCGTGGGAGCCTGTAAGGTGTACTCGACCTCAGGAGCTAAACAGCTGGTGGTCTTGTCCACGACTGAAGTTACAGTGAAGAGGGTGGCAATCCTAAGTGACATGCACTGGCGATGTATTCGCACAAAGCGGTTTCTCCGGTTAAAGACAGAACAAACCGTTAGACAACTGAAGCTTATGAGAAAAGCTCACAGTCTACAGGAAGAGGTCATCCGGGTGCCTCATGTTCTGGTGAGAAAGCTGATTGGGAGAAATGGCCGAGCCATGCAGATAATGGTGAAGTCTGGTGTGGTGAAAGTAAGCAGTCCACGTGATCGTCGGGACTGGATACCAGATGAAGACGGCATGGTGTCATTCTACGCTATAGGAACAGAAGAAAGTCTGGAATATGTGCGCATGCTGGTGGCGTACCGTGTGACCTACCTGCGAGAGGTAGAACAATTGAATCTCGCTAGACAGCGAGTAGATAGACAGCATCATCTGAGCAGCAGAAGATGGCAGCCGTCTAAGAATAGTGAGACCCGACAGAGAAAGGGCCCCCTAAATAACAGAACAACTAAGGCTGAAGTTAGGGACCTTTCAAGACGTCCTGAGGGTAGTGGGCGTGGGTTTAGAGGTAGTGAGACCTCCAGTAACTCAGGTTTGAGAGGCCCATACAGACGACCCGATAGAGTACAGGACAGTACGGAGTCTAACCGGACCTTAGATACCCAGGCAAGACCTGACAAGGTTACGATTGACCACTGGGAGCGAAGGGGAGACCTGACAAGGTTACGTCCCAGAAATGTGATTGGACGAAGTCTGTGACAATGACAGACGGTAGGTCCCTAAGGAATGAGCGAATGTCATTGACTAATATTCCGGGGCTGAACAGAGCAAGGGACAAGTACATGGTCTCTGTGTGAACTGTGGGTTGAGGTGATTGGATATATTATGTGTTCAAGCCCACAAGCTTAAACTTATGTGATGATCATGATAATGATGATGATAATGATGATGATGCTAATCATAATAGTGATGATACTGATAATGGTAATGACCGTGATAAAGATGAAATTCCTTTGCAGGTGATGTTGGGAGACGAGTATGGTGGTTCTCGGGAACCAAGTGTCCCTGACCTATATAGAAGTATAGTGCTGAGGCAGTGTTCGGAGTTCACTGTCTCTTTTGGGTTGTTGACCAGCCCTCCGGTCTGGATGACCAGCCCTCCGGTCTGGAGAAGAGGGAGGGGATATGTGAGACAGTGAGAGCGTATGTATTGAATGGGGTGTACATTTCACAGGTACTTTGCTGACTTGTATGAGGGAAATGTGTGCCTTTGTAAAACTAGTGGTGGAGAAAGGTCATTACACCATGCATTCAAGTACACGTTTGCAGCTCAAACCTGTGGCCACTCAGGTATTGATTAGGAAGCCAGAAGTAGGTGCTTGGAAACACAATCTGAGAGCTAGTTTAGCCTGGACACAGGAAGGTGTCCTGGCACAAGAAACAGTCTCCAAGAGTGTTAGAGCTGTCTTTAGCCTGGACACAAAGAGGTGTCCTGGCACAAGGAAGCAGTCTCCAAGAGTGTTAGAGCTGTCTTTAGCCTGGACACAGAGAGGTGTCCTGGCATAAGGAAGCAGTCTCCAAGAGTGTTTGAGCTATCTCAGTTTGGGTGCAGGAAGGACCCCGGACATAGGAGTAGTCTCAGTGCGAATCCGTGTGAAGAGCGGCTGAATAGGAGTGGATCTCTCTCAAGTCTGGACATGGAAGGTGCCTTCAGACACAAGGAGGAGTATCTGTGAAGCTCCATACTGGTAACATATGTGATATGTGTTGTTTTGGGCACAGACTGGTAGAGTCTGGGTCCCGGATAGAGAGGGCCATCTATCTAAGTGTAATTAGTGGCTAGACAAGCCCAGGTTTTCTGTTTATGCTTTGTTTTATCTGTTTGCTGTGGACTTTAATAAAGCTGGTTGCGGCCAGTTTTGCACCAGAACTGCTGTCTGAATGAACTGTTTTCATGCCATTCTGTCTACCCAGACAGTGATCCTAGAGCTAAAACCCCCTGGAAGCTTACACATAGTATATATGCCATATACAATTTATATATAGTTCCTCCAGTCACTATCTGTGCATAACACTTTTGGGTTATTCCTTTTCCCTTGTATGTTCGTATTTAATATTTTTGTAATTGTAACATTAATAAATTTGATATTTTTGCATATATCCTCTTGTGAGTGGTGTGCTTTTGGATACTTTGTATCCTTGTTGTTAGTAATTGCTTAATTACACACCCCCTTCTATCCATGCACCCTTTGGATTTCCCCATATGGTGAAGGTCTCCTTTGGTATGTGCATAATATGTTGTTGGACATTTTTTTGGATATTATTGGGGGAAGCAGGGAATTATTTTTCTGCAATCAATATTCCCTGTTTGGTGAGATCGCTGCCACATAGTGAGCCGGTTGTTATCTCTGCTCCTGGGAAGGCTGGGCGACAATTCATGTACCACAAAGCGTTTTCACACAGGAGTTTAGAACGCTCTTGAAAAATGAAATCGTGGTTGTGACGCTGCTTTCCCACCAAAAGCAGAAAAAAAATAACTTCAGCCACATATAGGGGGACAACTGATGTTTTTTTTAAAGCTATAAGTAAACAAGGATGAATCTTCTTGCCCCCAAGGCAAAGGATATGGTCCTCTTGCTCTTTTCTGTCTCACTTGGTCACCTGCTATTTACCATACCAGTCACCACTCCCCACATCATGAACACCTCTGCCCTTGAGGAGGATCACCCCTATTGTCTTGCAGCATTGAAGAAGCTCCTACTCTTTCGTTAACCCTTCAGCCATGAGTCCGGCAGCCACTTCCCATTCGCCCTTGGGAACACTGAACCCCTCTCTCTCAGCAGCTCACAGAAGCTCTCCAGGGAATAAACAGAAATAATGGTGAACCAGTAGGGTCAGAGGGCTGACCTCCTGCAGAATGGGAAAACTCAGGCCAAGACAGAGAAAGAGAGACGGGTGGGAAAAGGGACTGCGGGCTGGAAATAGGAGAGGGGGGCCTTTGTGTGCTGGCATTGGATAGGGGTCCTGACAGTAAGATGCTGATT
>JARQOD010000008.1:115745759-115787197 GCA_033576555.1 Oophaga sylvatica
GGTTAGGGTTATAATTAGGGTTAGGGTTATAATTAGGGTTAGGGTTAGCATTAGGGTTAGCATTAGGGTTAGAATTAGCGTTAGGGTTAAGCTGGGTTCATACTGCGTTATGGCAGTCCGTTAGACGGACTGCGTTACACCGCGGTATAACGCGGTGTAACGCAGTCCGTTAACGCTGCCATTCACCCCCATTTGAGGGCGCATCGCGACGCATGCCGTAAAGCGGGATGCGTTTGCGACGTGCCGTCATTCAGTGACGGAGCCTCGGACGCGGGCTGCAGCGTCTGGGCTCCGTCACCGCTAGCGCAGATGAATCATCTGCTGATTCCTCTGCGCTAGCGGGTATAGCATAACGCGATCGTGTTATGCTATACCGTTACCAGCCCGTCAACGCTATGTGTTGAACGGGCTGGTAAAACGCAAAATGAACCTATCCTTAGGGTTAGGGTTATAATTAGGGTTATAATTAGGGTTAAGGTTACAATTAGGGTTAGGGTTAAAATTAGGGTTAGGGTTACAATTAGAGTTAGGGTTACAATTAAGGTTGGGTTACAATTAGGTTGGATTTAGGTAGTTTAGGGTTGGGATTAGGGTTAAGGGTGTGTTGGGGTTAGGGTTGGAGCTAGAATTGAGGGATTTCCACTATTTAGGCACATCAGGGGGTCTCCAAACACGACGTGGCGTTCAAAAAGTCAAATGGCGCTCCCTCCCTTCCGAGCCCTGCCGTGCGCCCAAACAGTGGTTTACTCCAACATATGGGGTATCAGCGTACTCAGACAAATTGCACACCAATTTTGGGGTTCTAATTTCTCCTGTTACCCTTGGGAAAATAAAAAATAGCTGGCTAAAAAAACATTTTTGAGAAAAAAAATGATTTTTCATTTTCACGGCTCTGCGTTTATAAATTTCTGTGAAACACTTGGGGTTCAAAGTGCTCACCACACATCTAGATAAGTTCCTTAAGGGGTCTAGTTTCCAAAATGGGGTCACTTGTGGGGGGTTTCCACTGTTTAGACACATCAGGGGGTCTCCAAACACGACGTGGCTTTCAAAAAGTCAAATGTCGCTCCCTCCCTTCCGAGCCCTGCCGTGCGCCCAAACAGTGGTTTACCCCAACATATGGGGTATCAGCGTACTCAGGACAAATTGCACACCGATTTTGGGATTCTAATTTCTCCTGTTACCCTTGGGAAAATAAAAAATAGCTGGCTAAAAAAAACATTTTTGAGAAAAAAATGATTTTTCATTTTCACGGCTCTGCGTTTATAAATTTCTGTGAAGCACTTGGGGGTTCAAAGTGCTCACCACACATCTAGATAAGCTCCTTGGGGGGTCTAGTTTCCAAAATGGTGTCACTTGCAGGGGGTTTCTACTGTTTAGGTACATCAAGGGCTCTGCAAACACAACATGACGCCCGCAGAACATTCCATCAAAGTCTGCATTACAAAATGGCGCTCCTTCCCTTCCAAGCACTCCCATGCGCCCAAACAGTGGTTTCACCCCACATATGGGGTATCAGCGTACTCAGGAAAAATTGCACAACAACTTTTTGGGTCCAATTTCTCCTGTTACCCTTGGGAAAATAAAAAAAATAGCGGGCTAAAGAATCATTTTTGAGGAAAAAAATGATTTTTATTTTTCACAGCTCTACGTTTATTAATTTCTGTGAAGCACTTGGGGTTCAAAGTGCTCACCACACATCTAGATAAGTTCCTTAAGGGGTCTAGTTTCCAAAATGGTGTGATTTGTGGGGATTTCGACTGTTTAGGCGTATCAGGGGCTCTCCAAACGCGACATGGCGTCCAATTTCAATTCCAGCCAATTTTGGTTTGAAACAGTCAAACGGCGCTCCTTCACTTCCAAGCCCTGCCGTGCGCCCAAACAGTGGTTTACCCCCACATATGGGGTATCGGCATGCTCAGGACAAATTGCACAAAAACTTTTGGGGTCTTGTTACCCTTGGGAAAATAAAAATTGGGGTGAACAGATCGTTTTTGTGGAAAAAATATGATTTTTTATTTTCACGGTTCTATGTTATAAACTTCTGTGAAGCACTTGGAGGTTCAAAGTGCTCACCACACATCTAGATAAGTTCCTTAGGGGGTCTAATTTCCAAAATGGGGTCACTTGTGGGGGTTTCCACTGTTTAGACACATCAGGACCTCTACAAACACGACATCACGTCCAGACAATTCTGCGCTGAAAAAGTCAAACGGCGCTCCTTCCCTTCCAAGCTCTGCCTTGCACCCAAACAATGGTTTACCCCCACATATGGGGTATCAGAATGCTCAGGACAAATTGCACAAAAACTTTTGGGGTCTTGTTACCCTTGGGAAAATAAAAATTGGGGTGAAAAGATTGTTTTTGTGGAAAAAATATGATTTTTTATTTTCACTGTTCTATGTTATAAACTTCTGTGAAGCACTTGGAGGTTCAAAGTGCTCACCACACATCTAGATAAGTTCCTTAGGGGGTCTAGTTTCTGAAATGGGGTCACTTGTGATGGGTTTCCACTGTTTAGACACATCAGGGCCTCTACAAACGCGACATGGCGTCCAGCCAATTCTGCGTTGAAAAAGTCAAATGTCGCTCCTTCCCTTGCAACCTCTGCCGTGCGCCCAAAAAGTGGTTTACCCCCACATATGGGGTATCGGCTTAATCAGGAGAAATTGCACAACAAATTTTGTGGTTCATTTTTTCTTTTAACAGTTGTGAAAATAAAAAAAATAGGTTCCGAAGTAAAGTTTTTGCAAAAAAAGTTAAATGTTAATTTTTTCCTTCCACATTGCTTCAGTTCCTGTGAAGCACGTAAAGGGTTAATAAACTTCTTGAATGTGGTTTTGAGCACCTTGAGGGGTGCAGTTTTTAGAATGGTGTCACTTTTGGCTATTTTCTATCATATAGACCCTTCAAAGTGACTTCAAATGTGAGGTGGTCCTAAAATAAAAATGGTGTTGTAAAAATGAGAAATCGCTGGTCAAATTTTAACCCTTATAACTTCGTAACAAAAAAAATTTTGTCCCAAAATTGTGCTGATGTAAAGTAGACATGTGGGAAATGTTATTTATTAAGAAATTTGTGTGACATATCTCTCTGATTTAAGGGCATAAAAATTTAAAGTTTGAAAATTGTTAAATTTTCAAAATTTTCGCCATATTTCCGTTTTTTTCATAAATAAACACAAGTCATATCAAAGAAATTTTACCACTAACGTGAAGTACAATATGTCACGAAAAAACAATCTCAGAATCAGCTGGATTCGTTAAAGCGTTCCAGAGTTATAACCTCATAAAGTGACAGTGGTCAGAATTGTAAAAATTGGCCCGGTCATTAAGCTGCAAAATGGCTCTGTCACTAAGGTGTTAAAAAATTGAATGCCTTTTTAGAGAATCAGACCTTTAAAATGGAGTCCATCAAGTCAACCATAAAACTTTTGTTTCCCAGATGTTTTATGGCGGTTCTCGACCTCAAAGACGCATACTATCATCTGCCAATCTCTGTCGAACATCAAAAATATCTCCGCGTGGCAGTCACGTTGAAAGGTCAAATGTGTCACCTCCAGTATGCAGCAATGCCCTTCAGGTTGTCGGTGGCTCCCAGAATCTTTACCAAGTTGATGGCAGAGGTGATGTTGTATTTGAGATTAAAAAACACCCTTATAGTCCCATACCTAGATGACCAACTGATAATAGGGAATTCAGCCTTAAAATGTCAGCAGCGTCTAAATAATACAATTTCATCATTACAGGGGTTAGGATGGCTAGTTAATTGGGAAAAATCTAGACTACATCAGATAACCTGTCAGACATTTCTAGGCCTCCTACTCGACTCGGTTAAATCAGGTGTTTTCTCCCTGAAGCAAAACAATTAATAGTGATCAATAAGGTACGATCAGTAATTACGATACGATACACTTTATTGATCCCGGGGGGAAATTACAGTATTACAGCAGTAATACAAACAGCAGTACATAAAATATTAGGACACAATCTTGCACAGGTATACCAACATTACATAATAAATAAAAGTGTGTAGTTCATGTGTATGTGTATTGACAACCTCAGACAGGGTATGTCTCTCATTGGTACATTATCGTCCTGTATTCCAGCAGTCCCATGGGCCCAATTCCCTACTAGGCTATTACAAGACACTATATTACGCAAACAAATCAGGTTACAGGACGACTTAAGGTACTGCCACACTTAGCGATCTCGTTAGCGATCACGATAACGACGCAATCTTTTAGGTCGCTAGTAGCTGCCAAACAGGAGATCTCATAAACGACACATCAGCGGTCAGCGATCTCTTTAACGACTTTGGCGGTCGTTAGGATGTCATTAGCATGTACTGAGCGCTTCTGATTTATAGGAATTTCCAGCATCGCTCCTGCTCTCTAAGTCCTGCTAGCCTGCTTTGCAACTTCTGCGATCCTCTCTGTGACGCAAAAGAGAACTTACAGATATTGCGATCCACTCCGTGACGCAAAACAGTCATATGCGTCACAAACGAGGTCGCTCGTCGTTCGCAAAAGGTGCCAAACACAGCGATTCAGGCTCACCAGCGGGACGCCAATGATCAAAAAACGGTCCAGAACTCTAGTGAACGATCAGCGACATCACAGCAGGGGCCACATCGTTGCTACATGCCACACACAACGAGGTCGCTAACGAGATCGCAAAATAGTGACGTTTTAGTGATCTCGTTAGCGATCTCGTTTAGTGTGGCATACCCTTTAGATGGCCCTCTGTCCTTATCAACAGATCTTCTACAATCCTTGTCTTGGTGGCTGAACTTACACCATCTATCAGAGGGAGTCCCTTGGAAATTAAGCCTTCCAGAACAGTTTATATGCACGCCAGTCCTAGGGGATGGGGTGCACACCTAGGAGAACAGGTAGTCCAGGGACGGTGGTCGGTGAATGAAATGACCAATTCATCAAATGTAAGGGAACTGAAAGCCTTTTTACCATGCCGTGCGTAAATTTCTTCCACAGTTGCAAGGAACCCATACAAGAATCCTGTCAGACAACATGACATCCGTGGCATATATAATTCGTCAAGGAGGAACGAGATCGGTGACTCTCATGTGTAAAGCGCACAAAATAATTACAATGGCAGAAAGACATCTCCTTTCCTTATCAGCCCTACATATCAGAGGAGTGGACAATTCAAAGGCAGACTTTCTCAGTCGACAACACTCCACCAAGGAGAATGGGTTCTGAATCATCAGATTTTCAAGATGATAACAGACTTATGGTGTATTCCGGAGATAGATCTTTTCACAACAAGAAGCAACAGGCAGGTCGAAAAGTCCGCCTCTCTATCTCTGATGGACAATCCAGACATGCTCGATTCCCTTCAGGCTCCATGGACCTTTCAGCGGACATATGCCTTCCCTCCAATGATAATCCTACCGGTAGTCATCAGGAAAATAAGGGAGAAGAGGGCAAACGTTATTCTGATAGCCTGTTTTGGCCCAAGAGGCCATGGTTCTCCTGGCTCAGTGCCATGTCGATCTCAGACCCATGGATTCTCCCAGAGAGCCGAGATCTCCTATCTACCACCCCCAGGTGAAGGGCCTACGATTGACAGCCTGGAATTTGAAAGGCAAATACTGAGAGTAATGGGTATGCCACACTAAACAGCGTCGCTAACGAGATCGCTAAAATACGTCACTATTTAGCGATCTCGTTCGTGACGCTAACGTGTGTGGCATGTAGCAACGACGTGGCCCCTGCTGTGATCTCGCTGATCGTTCACTAGAGTTCTGGACCGTATTTAGATCGTTGGCGTCCCGCTGGTGAGCCTATATCGCTGTGTCTGGCACCTTTTGTGAGCGATGTGCGCTGTTTTTACATCGCAATGACCGTTAAAGTCGTTAATGAGATCGCTAACCGCTTTTGAGTCGTTAACGAGATCACTAAGTGTGGCAGCTACTAGAGACATTAAAACGATCACAAAAACGATCTCATTAGCTTGCGTCGTTATTGAGATCGCTAACGAGATCACTAAGTGTGGCAGTACCTTAAGAGGTTTCTCAGAGAACCTGATTGATACCATATTGAGAAGTAGGAAAGAGACCACCACAAGAATTTAAATAAGGGTGTGGAGAAAATTTTTTAACTTCTATCCAGTAAATTTTTCTGATAAGGTACCCATTCCGGCTATTTTGGAATTCCTACAGAAAGGACGGGAATTAGGTCTTTCAGTCAACACCTTGAAAGTGCAGATTTCTGCTTTGGGGGCCTTATACGGCTACAATGTGGCAGGAGATAAATGGGTAGGCCGTTTTATTTCAGCATGTCAGAGAGAAGACCCAGTACATATTCCCCAAATGCCATCATGGGATATCAATTTGGTGTTAGAGGCTTTAACACAAGCCCCATTTGAGCCACTACACTCAGCTCAAATAAAATATATTTCCCTCAAGACAGCCCTATTGGTGGCTCTAGTGTCAGCAAGAAGGGTAAGCGATATTCAGGCTTTATCAATAGATCCCCCCTTTCTATCAATAATTCAAGATAGAATACTCCTAAAAACGGATCCCTCTTACTTAACAAAAGTATCCACTAATTTCGATAGGTTGCAAGAAATTGTTCTTCCCTGCTTCTATAATAACCCCACGACTCAGGAGGAAGAGAGATTTCACACACTAGATGTGAAAAGAGCCATACTGACATACTAGATAGGACAAAGCCTTGGAGGAAGAGCAGGGTTCTCTTTATCTCCTTTCAGGGCTACAAAAAGGGGTCTGCGATTACGAAGGGGACGCTATCACGGTGGATCAGGGACGCAATTGGTCTGGCATATTCTTCTAAGGGGGAGAATCCACATCGGGGCGTGACGGCACATTTTACAAGAGCTATGGCATCATCCTATGCCGAAAAAGCAGAAGTTCCCATTGAATTAATATGTAAGGACGCAACCTGGTCTTCGCCTTCCACCTTCTATAACCACTATAGCTTAGATTTGTCTGCCTCCACTGACTTGGCGTTTGGTAGATCTGTCCTGGACACGGTGGTCCCCCTCCCTAAATGATTGTCTCTGCAAGTCTCTCAGTGGGTGCTGTCATGGCGAGAAGAAAAAACCGGATTACTTACCGGTAATGCTCTTTTATAGAGCCCACGACAGCACCCACTCATTTCCCTCCCTGTTGTAGTTATGTATATACTTCACGTGTAATGGTGAATGGTGCGGGTATTTAGAAGATAAGGTTAAATAGATAAGGATGATGGATAGCCTATTAAAATTTGGGCGGTTCCTCTCATTCTCTGCAACCCAACTGTGGGAGCGAGGAGGACCGCCTCTTTTATCTCTCCGTAGTTTTCCTGCTTCTAGGGGCGGATCCCCTCTTTCAATGGGTGCTGTCGTGGGCTCCATCAGTGGAAACCATCAGTATTAGCTGCGGATTGAAAGCTGTGTCCTACTGCAGCATTTAATCCGCAGCGGCTAGATGGTCCAGCATAGTGGAGGGGATTTTATGAATCTGGGAGCCGGTATCCAGGGTACATATCGGGTAACTAGGTGCCGCGCGGTGCTTAGTTACCCGATATGTACATTGGATACCAGCTCGCTGATCGTTGGTCTCCTGCTGTCACACGCAGCGATGCGCGCTGGTCAGCGGGACACCAACGATGAAAAAATGGTCCAGGCCATTCGACAATGATCAGCGATACCCAGCAGGGGGGCTAGTCGTCGCTGCGTGTCACACTAAGCGAGATCGCTGGCTAGGTCGCTATTGCGTCACAAAATCGGTGACGCTTCAGCGATCTCGCTAGCGATCTCGCTTAGTGCGACGGGGGCTTTAGATAACAAAATCCTTTCATTACAGCAGTCTCCAACCTGTGGATCTCCTGTGGTTACAAAATTAATGCTGAGAGTTGTAGTTTGCCAATAGATGTAGACCACTGGTAACAAAAGGGTCAAACATTAAATAGGCATAGATACATGTATTAGATATTTAATGGGGAAGGGGGGTAGCTTTCAGCTAAATGATGATTTGGCAAACAGCTATTTAAGAGTCTATGTCCAGCTTTAATATATCAAGATGCTGGATTCTCCACCTCACCCCGGAGTATTATCGCCTCTGGACAAAAGTTTGCATTGGACACAGTTGCTAATTTCAAGCAGAAATCCCTAAGGCATCGGCAGCTGGAAATACAGTCATTTATCATCCAAACAGGGAGCATACGTAATCGGAGTACACGGTCTACACACAAATGTAAGAACATGCCTGCAGACACCAACTTAACGTGGCTCCGGGCTTGCATTTATGCAAGATCCAATAAAGGATCTTCTATGCAATACAACAAAGATATTATAGGGGGGAAAAAAATCAGTCGTCGAAGGGTTAAGTGCAGAATTTTTTTATTAGAGGAATAAAACTGGCCGAACAGTGTGGTTCCATTGTTTGCAATTGTTCCTATAGTCGTGGTATATCTGTATATGTAAAGACGGGGCTTTTATGAAACATCCCTCATGACATGACCATCAAATCTGCCTAGAAATGCAGGAATATGGAAGTGGAGGATGTATTGCTGAATAGAGAGATTTGCCATTCAGGACTTTAGAAAAGAGAGAGAGAATAATGGCAGCTATACAATATGTACCTGAAACATGGGGGGGGGGGGGGTGTAAAAAAAAAAATTCAATTTCTGCAACTTTTTATTTTTTAGTTCCTTATTCTCAAGATCTATACTTGCTGTTAATGCTGCATAACCAATTTAATTCAGAAGCTGGAAGTCCTGCACAGGAAGGCTTCTCCCAGCGTTTGGTACAGATGTATCATTTCATCTAAGCAGTCTGACTTCTGCTGACGGATACATTGTAGCTGTTATGTCTCACCTGGTGATGTGGATCCCCCAAGCTCTCCAGATGAGCAGGTGGGATAACACATAGGCAGACGACAATGATGCAGTGATGAGAACTGGCCAGAGCAATGGAGGTTGAAGTGGGCCACAGGGAAGCCACAGACTCAGCAAAGTATTAGGCTATGTTCACATGTTGCGTTTTTAACCCCTTCCCGACCCACGACGCCACGTAGGCGTCATGAAAATCAGTGCCAATCCGACCCATGACGCCTATGTGGCGTCATGAAAGGATCGCGTCCCTGCAGGTCGGGTGACCGGGGTCACTGAAAGGTCACCCGACCGCCGGCACAGGACCCTTTGTGCTTCACCACAGGGGGGTTGGCTTAACCCCCCCGTGGCCACGATCGCTCTGATTGGCTGTTAAAAGTGAAACAGCCAATCAGAGCAATCTGTAATATTTCACCAATATAATTGGTGAAATATTACAATCCAGCCATGGCCGATGCTGCAATAGCATCTGCCATGGCTGGACACCGAGCCCTGACCCCCCCACACGGATTCACGGCGGCGATCGGCCGCCGCCACGAAAGATGGCAGCGGTCGGTCACCGCCGTCACTAAAAGCTCCCCTCGTCCTGGCCTCCGCTGCCCCCACCTTCCGATCCCCCCCCTCACTTCCGACCCCCATACTCACCTCTCCCGGTCCACCGATGTCCCTGGATCCTTCCCGGCGGCTGCCCGGGATTCTTCATGGGCGCCGCCATCTTGGAAAATGGCGGGCGCATGCGCAGTGCGCCCGCCGGCCGGCGCATGCGCAGTGCGCCCTGCATAGTCAAAAAATTTATTTTGATCACTGTGATAAACTGTCACAGTGATCAAAATAAAAAAAAGTAAGTGAACTCCCCCTGTCATAGGTAGGGAAAAATAATAAATAATTTTTTTTTTTTCCTATTAGGCCCTGTGCACACGTTGCGGATTTTGCTGCGGATCGCACTGATTTCTCTGCTGATCGCAGCTGATTTCTCTGCTGATCCGCAGCTGATTTCTCTGCTGATCCGCAGCTGATTTCGCTGCTGATCCGCAGTGGATTTCGCTGCTGATCCGCAGCGGATTTCGCTGCTGTTCCGCAGCGGACTTTTGCTGCTGATCCGCAGCTGATTTCGCTGCTGATCCGCAGCTGATTTCGCTGCTGATCCTCAGCTGATTTCGCTGCTGATCCGCTGCTGATTTCGCTGCGGATCAGCAGCGAAATCAGCAGCGAAATCAGCTGCGGATCAGCAGCGAAATCCGCTGCGGATCAGCAGCGGATTTCGCTGCTGATCCGCAGCTGATTTCGCTGATCCGCAGCGGATTTCGCTGCTAATCCGCAGCTGATTTCGCTGCTGATCCGCAGCTGATTTCGCTGCTGTTCCGCAGCGGATTTCGCTGCTAATCCGCAGCGGATTTTGCTGCGGATCAGCAGCGGATTGGATTTGGCGCTGCGGATCCACTGCAGATCCAGAAACCATGTACAGTACAATGCAAATAAATGGTAAAAAAAAAACGCTGTGCACATGCTGCAGATTTTTCAGCGCGGATTTGCTGCGGTTTTAAATCCGCAGCACGTCAATTCTTTGTGCGGATTCCGCAGCGATTTTACACCTATTCCATTATAGGCGTAAAACCGCAGAGAAAAACCACAGCAAATCCGCGCTAAATACGCAGGTAAAAGGCAGGTCGTTTTACCTGCGGATTTTAGAAAAATCCGCAAGTGAATCCGCAACGTGTGCACGGGGCCTTAGGGTCAGGCTGGGTTCATATTGCATTATGGCAGTCCGTTAGATGGACTGCGTTTCACCGCGGTATAACGCGGTGTAACGCAGTCCGTTAACGCTGCCATTCACCCCATTTGTGTGCGCATCGCAACGCATGCCATGAAGCGGCATGCGTTCGCGACGTGTCGTCATTCAGTGACGGAGCCTTGGACGCAGGCTGCAGCGTCTGGGCTCCATCACCGCTAGCACAGATGAATCATCGCTGATTCCTCTGCACTAGCGGGTATAGCATAACGCGATCGCGTTATGCTATACCGTTACCAGCCCGTCAACGCTACGTGTTGAACGGACTGGTAAAACGCAATATGAACCCAGCCTTAGGGTTAGAACTAGGGTTAGGGTTAGAACTAGGGTAAGGTTAGAACTAGGGTAAGGGTTAGAACTAGGGTTAGGGTTGGAATTAGGGTTAGGGTTGGAATTAGGGTTAAGGTTGGGATTAGGGTTAGGATAAGCGTTAGGGGTGTTTTGGGGTTAGGGTTGGGATTAGGCTTGTGTGTTAGGTTTATGGTTAGAGTTGGGATTAGGGTTAGGGGTGTGTTGGGGTTAGGGTTATGGTTAGGTTTGTATTAGGGTTAGGGGTGTGTAGGGGTTAGGGTTGGGGTTAGGGGTGTGTTGGGGTTAGGGTTGGAGTTAGAATTGAGGGGTTTCCACTATTTAGGTACATCAGGGGATCTCCATACGCGACATGGCGCCACCATTGATTCCTGCAAATTTTGCGTTCAAAAAGTCAAACAGTGCTCCCTTTATTCCAAGCCCCGACGTGTGCCCAAACAGTGGTTTACCCCCACATATGGGGTATCAGCGTACTCGGGAAAAATTGCACAACAACTTTGGGGGTCTAATTTCTCCGTTACTGTTGGGAAAAAAAATTGGGGACTAAAAAAGTTATTTTTGTGGAAAAAAAATTATTTTTTATTTTCACGGCTCTGCGTTATAAACTTCTGTGAAGAACTTGGGGGTTCAAAGTGCTCACCACACATCTAGATAAGTTCCTTGCGGGGTCTAGTTTCCAAAATGGTGTCACTTGTGGGGAGTTTATACTGTTTAGGCACATCAGGGACTCTGCAAACGTAACATGACGCCCGCAGACCATTCCATCAAGTCGGCAATTCAAAACGTCACTACTTCCCTTCCGAGCCCCGAAGTGTGCCCATACAGTAGTTTTCTCCCACATATGGGATATCAGCGTACTCAGGACAAATTGGACAACAACTTTTGAGGTCTAATTTCTCCTGTTACCCTTGGGAAAATAAAAAAATTGGGGACTAAAAGATCATGTTTGTGGAAAAAATATGATTTTTTTATTTTCATGGCCCGGCGTTATAAACTTCTGTGTAGCCCTTGGGGGTTCAAAGTGCTCACTACACATCTAGATAAGCTCCTTGGGGGTCTAGTTTCCAAAATGGGGTCACTTGTGGGGGGTTTCTACTGTTTAGGCACATCAGGGGCTCTGCAAAGGCAACATGACGCCCACAGAACATTCCATCAAGTCTGCATTCCAAAATGGCGCTCCTTCCCTTCTGTGCTCTCCCATGCGCCAAAACAGTGGTTCCCCCCCCACATATGGGGTACCAGTGTACTCAGGACAAACTGTACAACAACTTTTGTGGTCCAATTTCTCCTGTTACCCTTGTGAAAATAAAAAATTGCGGGTTAAAAAAATCAGTTTTTGAGGAAAAAAATGATTTTTTATTTTCACGGCTCTGCATTACAAACTTCTGTGAAGCACGTGGGGGTTCAAGGTGCTCACCACACATCTAGTTAAGTTCCTTGAGGGGTCTAGTTTACAAAATGTGGTCACTTGTGGGGGGTTTCTACTGTTTAGGCACATCAGGGGCTCTGCCCGCCCGCAGACCATTCCATCAAGTCGGCATTTCAAAGCGTCACTACATCCCTTCCAAGCCCTGACGTGTGCCCAAACAGTGGTTCTCCCCCACATGTGAGGTACTAGCGTACTTAGGACAAATTAGACAACTTTTGGGGTCCAATTTCTCCTGTAACCATTGTGAAAATAAAAAATATGGGGCTAAATAATAATTTTTTGAGAAAAAAAAATGATTTTTTATTTTCACGGCTCTGCGTTATAAAGTTTTGTGAAGCACCTGGGGGTTCAAAGTGCTCACTGTGCATCTGCATAAGTTTCTTAGGGGGTCTAGTTTCCAAAATGGGGTCATTTGTGGAGGAGCTCCAAAGTTTAGGCATACAGGGGCTCTCCAAACATGACATGGTGTCCGCTAACGACTGGAGCTAATTTTCCATTCAAAAAGTCAAATGGCGCTCCTTCCCTTCTGAGCCCTGCCGTGCGCCCAAACAGTGGTTTATGACCACATATGAGGTATCTGTGTACTCAGGAGAAATTGCCCAACAAATTTTAGGATCCAATTTATACTGTTGCCCATGTGAAAATGAAAAAACTGAGGCTAAAAGAAAATTTTTGTGAAAAAAAAAGTACTTTCTTTTTTTTACGGATCAATTTGTGAAGCACTTTGGGGTTCAAAGTGCTCACTCTGCATCTAGATAAGTTCCTTGGGGGTCTAGTTTCAAAAATGGGGTCATTTGTGGGGAGCTCCAATGTTTAGGCACACAGGGACTCTCCAAATGCGACATGGCATCCGCTAAATATTCCAGCATATTTTCCATTCAAAAAGTCAAATGGCGCTCCTTCCCTTCTGAGCCCTGCCGTGCGCCCAAACAGTGGTTTATGACCACATATGAGGTATCGGTGTACTCAGGAGAAATTGCCCAACAAATTTTAGGATCCAATTTATACTGTTGCCCATGTGAAAATGAAAAAACTGAGGCTAAAAGAAAATTTTTGTGAAAAAAAAAGTACTTTCTTTTTTTTACGGATCAATTTGTGAAGCACCTGGGGGTTCAAAGTGCTCACTCTGCATCTAGATAAGTTCCTTGGGGGGTCTAGTTTCCAAAATGGGGTCACTTGTGGGGGAGCTCCAATGTTTAGGCACACAGGGACTCTCCAAATGCGACATGGCAACCGCTAAATATTCCAGCATATTTTCCATTCAAAAAGTCAAATGGCGCTCCTTCCCTTCTGAGCCCTGCCGTGCGCCCAAACAGTGGTTTATGACCACATATGAGGTATCGGTGCACTCAGGAGAAATTGCCCAACAAATTTTAGGATCCATTTTATCCTGTTGCCCATGTGAAAATGAAAAAACTGAGGCTAAAAGAAAATTTTTGTGAAAAAAAAAGTACTTTCTTTTTTTTAAGGATCAATTTGTGAAGCACCTGGGGGTTCAAAGTGCTCACTCTGCATCTAGATAAGTTCCTTAGGGCGTCTAGTTTCCAAAATGGGGTCACTTGTGGGGGAGCTCCAATGTTTAGGCACACAGGGACTCTCCAAATGCGACATGGCAACTGCTAAATATTCCAGCATATTTTCCATTCAAAAAGTCAAATGGCGCTCCTTCCCTTCTGAGCCCTGCCGTGCGCCCAAACAGTGGTTTATGACCACATATGAGGTATCTGTGTACTCAGGAGAAATTGCCCAACAAATTTTAGGGTCCATTTTATCCTGATGCCCATGCAAAAATGAAAAAATTGATGCTAAAAGAAAAATTTTGTTGGAAAAATTAAAATGTCCATTTTTTTCCTTCCACGTTGCTTTAGTTCCTGTGAAGCACCTGAAGGGTTAATAATCTTCTTGAATGTAGTTTTGAGTAGCTTGAGGGGTGCAGTTTTTATAATGGTGTCACTTTTGGGTATTTTCTGCCATATAGACCCCTCAAAGTGACTTCAAATGTGAGGTGGTCCCTAAAAAAAATGGTTTTGTAAATTTTGCTGTAAAAATGAGAAATCGCTGGTCAACTTTTAACCCTTATATAACTTTCCGTAAGACATGAAAAAAAATGTTGCGTAAATTTTTCAAATTATTTTGGCCAAAGTTCCAGTTTTTTCACAAATAAACGCAAAAATTATCGACCTAAATTTACCACTAATATGAAGCCCAATATGTCACGAAAAAACAATCTTAGAATCGCTATGATCCGTTGAAGCGTTCCTGAGTTATTACCTCATAAAGGGACACTGGTCAGAATTGCAAAAAATGGCCAGGTCATTTAGGTCAAAATAGGCTGGGTCATGAAGGGGTTAATGCATTTTTTTTTCTGGAGGCAAAACCTGCTCTGTTGGCAGTAAGAAACTTGCTACAAAAAAAGCAGGTTTTGCTGCTTTTTTTCCCCATGGGATATTTGTCTCTTGTTCATGCTAATAAAGTATAGCGCAAAAAAATGTTATTCTACTTCATCGGGTTTTGTCACAAATACACAGCAAAAACAGATACCTGCATTTTTTCAACCTTTTTTTCACATTCCTCATTTTCATCCCCCAATGGGTGAAAAGTGCAGACAAAACGCTGAAAGAAGTGACATGCAACATTCTACAAAACCCAAGATTTTGCACAAAATACAGAAGACAAAAAAAACCAAGGTGTGTGTATGAGATTTCTGAAATCTCAGACTTTGGTGGTACTGCAAAACGCAAGTGATAATTTGCATAAAAAATGCTCCAAAAAACGCTGAAAAAACACAACGTGTGAACATAGCTTTAGAGTAGCAGAATAACAGATGTGGATATGATTGAAGACTCATCAGTAGTAAAGTAGCAGAGCCCAGGGATTTAGCAGGGTCGGGTGACATTGACAGCGATGTAGCAGAGGTCAGTGGTATGGCAGAGCTGGTTATGTCAGGATGTTCACTTGTGGAAAGGTGGCAGAGCACAGCAAAGTAGCAGCAGTGGGATGTCAGCAGACACTTGTGGTCATGCAGCAGAAGTACAGAAGGAGACACACTTGTTGTAATATAGCAGTGCCCAGCAATGTAGCAGGCCTGGGTTTGTCAGATGGTACACTTGTGGTAAAGTAGTAGAGTCCGATGCTTGCAGCAGAGCTGGGTTTGTCAGATGGTACACTTGTGGTAAAGTAGTAGAGTCCGATGCTTGCAGCAGAGCTGGGTTTGTCAGATGGTACACTTGTGGTAAAGTAGTAGAGTCCGATGCTTGCAGCAGAGCTGGGTTTGTCAAGTGGCACCTCAGTATTAAAGAGGTGCGATGTAGAAGAGGGAGTTGTTTTAGAAGAGCTGGGTATGTCAGATGGTGCAAAAAACAAGAATAAAGTGAGGTCAAAATCAAGCAAAAACCATCAAAGAGAAAAAGATCACTAAAATATAACTTTTATTAGAAAGTTGTCTTAAAAACATCGCATGATAGGCTAGGATACAATACAATAAATCAATCAAACAAAAATGAAAACAGTGGCCTGCAATCCCCTTATGAACGCCAGTGCTTCGGGGGGAAACGCGTTGGGACACTGCAAGCGGGATTTCCTGATGGACTGGGCTTGAGATAAACTATAACATGTCTACCGCACATTACAGATGAGTCCTATCCTTTTGCCTCTAGTAATCGCTATGCATGGCAGCACTGTCTATGTATTTGCCTCTAGTAAGAGCTATGTATGCCAGCATTGTCTATGTATGTGCTGATAGGAGTACTGAATACTTTTGCTTCCATTGTGAGGCGTCCATGCTGACCTATTGGGACACATAGTGCTATTATTGTGAGAGAGGAGTCCTTAATATTTTATTATGTATATATTTTTTCTGGTCTATTTTGTTTCTGTTTGGCGATTTAGGGGCATATACCTTAAAATTCAAGCCACTGTACTTTTAGATTTAACAAGTTCTGATCACAGCCCACTACATCAACTTTGAGGTAACATTAATTATCTGACACTATTATACTGAGTGTAAAGATAAATCCTCAAATGTATGCCCCTGTATCTCTATACTTAATGAACAATTAGTGGAAAGTTCATTATATCCACCGTTAAGATATTTTTTAGGGATTTCTTCATATCATATTAGACATTGATAGGAGTCACACCATTTAGTACTAGTGACCTCTCAGATCGCTCTCCTATTACATCTAACTCATTTTACTACATATCAGGCTTAGGGTACACTAGGTGCTTTAGGGCTAGCCATACCGTGGAAGCTTAAGGTGCAAACCTCCACTGATAGGTAGGGCATCCACTAGGAGGTTCTAGAGTTCTAGGGCATATTAGCCCACATACTGTGATACTCTGTCCTGTTTTTCCGTGGCTGACCTCTAATCCCTACTGCCCCACTTTTTTATTTTTTTTCCTTAATGGATACACTGTTGTTTGATTCATTGTATAGTATCCTAGCCTATCATGCAATATTTTTAAGCCAACTGTCTACTAAAAGTTATTATTTTAGGGGTCTTTTTCTCTTTGATGGTTTTTGCTATGTCAGATGGTACACATGTAAAGAAAAGCAAACGCCAGCGGTGGTGGTAGTTGCATGGACACCAAACTTCCTGAATACTCAGGCGGAGCACACTGCCTGATCCACTACTCTAGCATGCAAAATCAGAGGTGCACGCTGACTTACCATGGTAACCTGATCTGCATGGGAGCAGAGAGAGCCTGTCACTGTGGAAGGAGGACGCAGAGCCCAGCGCTGTAGCTGGCATAAGTGAGTGACAGTAGCAAGTTATAGGGACAGGAGACGCTTGTCCTGCTGCTAATACTCACACAGGATTGTGTAGACTGGATACAACTGTAGCTACACCTCAGCTGTGAGTAGGTGAAAGGTTTCTAGTTTCTGGGTGTAACAAGCTTTTATAGCAAGCAGAGATCTTGAAATTGTGAAAATCAGAAACCCAGACTCCTAACCAGGCATATTAGCACAGGGAATAAAAAAATGCTAGTTACTCCATGTGCTTTAGGCACTTGCGAATGGAGTTGCTGCGAGTTGTAGTCCAGGGACAGCAGGCAAGATGGGTCATGGGCATATCAGATTAACATTTTCACACAGTATGAAGCAGCGCTGCATGAGCAGATGACAAATATCGACCTCTGTCGGAAAACACCCAGGGGTCTCGGCTGCCCCCTTATGCCTGAATCCTCCTGACTAGTGTTGAGCATTCCGATACCGCAAGTATCGGGTATCGGCCGATATTCGCGTTATCGGAATTCCGATACTTAATTCCGATACTTTTTCAATATCGTATACCGGAATCGGAAGTTCCCATAATTCTTTGAGAGGCAATGTGATTTTAGTCAGCCAATGAGGAATCCTACGAAGTGTGGGCACATCCTGTAATGATGCGGTCATCTTAACTAATGGCATGGCTGTGATTGGCTGCTGAAATGATGTCAGAATGCACTATAAAAGGCGCCGCAGCCATTTTTGCGTCACTGTGCTGTGAACTCAGTTAGGGACAGAACGCTGCTGTGCTGACTCTGAGGGACAGTTAGATATTGCGATTTTGTGTACTACTGTGCTTGAGGCAGGCTAGTTTACCAACCGCTGTGTAAAGCTTCATTTTGCCAGTGTTGTTTTAACAGCTCTGTGCAAGGTGTGTGTGTGACAGTGCAGGTGACGCTGCAGTTTGCTCTGCATCCACCGCTGTTTGTAGGCATCTGCACGTGTCACTTTTTTTTTTTTTTTATTTATTTAGTGGAATTGGTGCAGCTCCATTATATTAGAAAAAAATCAAATCTATTAGTGTGACGTGCTTCCATCCGTATACAATACATTGGTTGCAAACACTATAGAAGTACAGAAAGGAGCTTTTCACAGATTGTGGACAGTTGTGTTTCAGTGTTCACTTCAGTCTGTGTTTTTTACTTTTTTGAGTGCAGATCACGCTCCAGTTACTTGTTCAAGCACTGCTGCTTGTACTCTGCTGAGCGTGTCTCAGTGGCTCATCCTTTTCATTTATCTCCAATTGGTTCTGCTACATTCCATTTAAAATAAATCTAATCTATTAGTGTGACGCGCTTCCATCCGTATACAATACATTGGTTGCAAACACTATAGAAGTACAGAAAGGAGCTTTTCACAGATTGTGGACAGTTGTGTTTCAGTGTTCACTTCAGTCTGTGTTTTTTACTTTTTTGAGTGCAGATCACGCTCCAGTTACTTGTTCAAGCACTGCTGCTTGTACTCTGCTGAGCGTGTCTCAGTGGCTCATCCTTTCATTTATCTCCAATTGGTTCTGCTACATTCCATTTAAAATAAATCTAATCTATTAGTGTGACGCGCTTCCATCCGTATACAATACATTGGTTGCAAACAATATAGAAGTACACAAACGGGCCTTTCACAGCTACTGAACATGGGTTTTTAATTTTTAACTAAAATATGTATTTTTTCAAATGACACAAATATAAGTAATGTTGAAGAGGAATAGTCCTACATCCATTGTTTGCACAATATTACAGGTGTACATCATGTCCCTTAATCAACAATGTATTATTATATTTACTTGTATGCTTTTATTTAAAAGCCAAGAACACAGAAGGATAACCTTCGCACTGCAGCTGTTGTCAAAGTTCAACCCACATTATGCACTTCCAACATTGCAGCATTTGAGGCATGATGTGAGTTGGATTGGTCAAAGTTATGGAGTGAGAAGGTTCACCATCAGTACCCTATAGCATAAGTATGCTTTTGTGTTAGCATTTGTGTTAGACATGTGGATATCTGCCATAATATGTCACAATTATTTAGTTACAGATTTGTTACCAACACTAATCATTGAATGGTTTTAAATTTGACGTTTCACTTGTTTACAGCTTAGAAATAAGGGTGTAGCTGATATCTATGTGTAGCACTAGCCACTTTAACATGTCATGTTTTTTTTAAACATGTGTAGCTAGGTAGCAGTAATTTTTGCCGGACACACAGCAGGGGAACAGCAGGCGTTACTGAACCCCACTATCACTATAGCTTGTGTATTGGTCTGTGGACACGACACTTCTGAGCAGCAACTGGCAGTGTTGTAGCCCAGGGAGTATAGCTCAGGTGGTAGAAAGATGAACATAACAGGAGACATGGAAAACGTTGCCAACCAGTTAGTTAATCTGAAACCGGACAGGCAAATTCAGGCGAGATCCATGCCTAGTTCATTTTCAGAAAAGTAAGCCGTTCTACATTATCGTAGGATAGTCGCATGCAACGGTCTGTTAGTACACCACCTGCAGCAGTAAAGACGCGCTCCGATAATACACTGGCAGCAGATCAAGCCAGCACCTCCAATGCATACTGGCTAAGCTCTGGCCATGTATCCAGCTTAGAGACACAAACTTGAATGGGGAAGAGCCATCTGAGAGTACACTGAGAGGGCAAGACATGTAGTCTGTAACCATCTTACGGAAATGTTGCCTCCTGCTGACTGGAGCCGTCTCGGATGGTGTAGACATTGGTGGCGCTGCCACAAAACTTCGACACATTTGGAACATACTGTTCTTGCCCAGTGCAGAGGCGCTGCTTGTGCTCCCTCTTGTTGCAGAGGTGTCTACACTGCCTCGACGCACAGAGCTGCTTTGTAAATCAGTAGCAGCAGCAGTGCTCTCGGCTGGAATGGAGAACATTATGGATTGCACCAGTGTGTCTTGGTACTTCCGCATTTTACGCTCCCGGTTCAACGGTGTGATGAGGCTTTGTAAGTTGTCCCGGTAGCGAGGGTCTAGGAGGGTGTACACCCAATAATCAGACGTGGTGTGAATGTGTTCGATGCGGCGGTCGTTTCTCAGCCACTGCAGCATGAAATCAACCATGTGCTGCAGACTCCCAACTGGCCAAGAAACGTTGTCCCCTGTAAGAGGCGTCATCTCCGCCTGCTGTGCATCACCCCACCCTTGGTCTACATACTGACTAGAGCATTGTCTACCTCCCTCTGGAGCGATGTCTTCCTCCTCCATTGACTCCTCCTCATCCTCCTCACAAAGTCCTTCAAATACATATAAATTTACAAAATTTAAAACTCAAAATTTAAAAACTTTGTATCATAATTCTGTAACATCAGTTTATGGAAACACAATAGCATTACAAAAGGATAGACAAAAAATGTACATTATGTGCTTTGTAAATACATTAAAAGTTTGTAATGGTTATGAAAATATAGACAGCGACTCTGGAGGTTCAATTGTTGATACAGCATGGTACTTTGAAAGTCCTCCAGCCCTTTGTGAGGAACCACGTTGCGCTGACTGTCCAGAGGTGATGGAATTTGTGACTCCTCATCCTCCACCTCTTCCAAAACCTCATGCCTTAGTGCTTGCAGTGTTTTTGAAGCAGGCAGATAAGGGGGACAGTCAGGCTGACTAGTGCATCATCTGCACTCGCCATCCGCGTTGACTCATCAAACGCACGCAAAACGTGGCAGATATCCTTCATAGAGTTATTCGCCACTCATTACACTGGCAGTGGCTGCCCATTCATTATAGGATCCAATTCTAATTACTGGTTCTCACCAACAAAGCTCTCCACAGCGCAGCACCCCCCTACATCTCCTCCCTCATTTCTATCTATCGGCCTAACCGACTGCTGCGCTCTGCAAACGACTTTCGACTAACCTCTGCACTAATACGTACCTCCCACTCCCGACTCCAAGACTTCTCCTGCTCTACGCCAATCCTCTGGAATGCTGTACCCCAAGAAATTAGGACTATCCACAATTTGCATGGTTTCAGGCGCTCCCTCAAAACACATTTGTTCAGAGCGGCCTATCACATTCACTAATCAAAGTCATTCTATGTATTCTGTGTAAGTGTGTGTGTGTCTCTAGCCCATTCACTATCTCCATCCCTCAGTCCCTTAAGATGGCTGGAACATCATTGTAAATGCACCATTGTATATAAACACCTATACTTTGTATCTCCCCATCTCATTGTACATTGTAAGCTGTCACGAGCAGGGGCGACTTATTTAGCTTAAATTATTGTATTGTTAACGTTGTTACTTATGACTTGTGTTCTGAAACGGCTAAACTGTAAAGCGCTGCGGAATATGATGGCGCTATATAAATAAATATTATTATTATTCCTCTGAGCTGCTCCCACCACCTTCCTGTTCCTCATGCCATGTTGGGTCTTGGACCTCATCATCTCCACTACCCTCTTCCAACACCTGCTGTTGGGTGGTCTGGCCAGCACCATGCTCAACAGAAACTGGCACCTGGGTCTCATCATCATCAGATGCGTTCTGCGGTGTGCTGACCATCGGCACTGTCTCACCCGCCTCTTCAGATTCAGAGAGACACAGCTGTTGCGCATCACTGCATACTCCCTCTTCACATTACAGAATGCTGCTTGGCTGGGCCCCTGTTTGCAAGCCAATAGATTCTGAGAACAGAAGCAGACACTCAGCTGGCTCCTGTACAGAACTCTCTGACTGCCTGGGCAATTTGCCAGGCGGTGAAGAGACAGATGGTTGCCCAACAGTGCTGTGGTCCTGAGAGGAGGTGGAAGCAATTGAAGTCGATGCATTGGCTGACATCCAAACAACAACGGCTTCAATTTGTTCTTCCCGCAGCAGGGGGGTACTCCGAGCTCCTATAAAAGTGCGCATAAAGGAACGCTCACGGGGAAAACTGGTGGATGCTGTGTCACTGGGGGCCGCAGCAGCCACAGAATCCCCACGTCCTCTCCCTGAAGAAACTCCACGACCACGTGCCTTACTCCCTGCCTTCTTCATCTTGGTAGATTGATAAAGAAAGTCTGAAAAGTTATAAGGTCTAAGTGTGGTTATTCCGCAGAGACTGCAGTGAACACTGCACACAACTGTTCACTACCCAATGCGTCTCAGCAGGAAGGCAGTCTGTGCGTCAAAACAAAGGCACAAGCATACATCCATGTACCCTGTTTATAAAGCTATATAAAAAAAATTATGTAGTAGTGACGCACACTTTATTGAGGTACAGTATTACATCGCAATTCACCATCTGTGGCTATGCAGTCTCATCTATATATACCTTATCTATCTGTTGTCATGCTTCCAAGTCGACAGTCACAGTCAGCCATAAATAGCAATTTTCACTATGCACTATGCACTTTTGAAAGGTTATGTTTGTTAATAAAAATGATTATTGCCACATATTATGAGTATTACATGATGGAAATTGTATAATTTTGTATAAAATATTTAGTGACATTATTCAGCAAATGGAACTTTTTAGTAATATCACAGATAACTTGTAATGCTGATGATGTTTTGAAGTCAGACATTCATTGTCTATACAATAAAAATGGTGTACATACTGTTACTTATCCATCATTAATGGATTCAGATATGTACTTGTATGCTTTTATGTACAACCGTATAGCAGATTCCTTAACTAATTTATTTTGTGGTTTGCATTGCTGTTCAACATGTTAATGTATGTGTTTATGTTTGTCAATTCTTTATTTATCTAGATATTAGTTTAAATGAAATCATCATCTTATGGTAGTAAAGGTTATCTTTCTCTTGTTTGAAGTATAGACATTTAAAATTGACAGGTAACAAGGAAATTACTTGATCTAGTATTTAAACATCCTCCTTGACCCTGGGCTCCAACACCGCCAGTTGTTGCTCGGAAGTGCTGTTAGCACAGTCAACACTTGCTCCTGTGTTACTGGGGTTCAGTAACGTCAGCTGGTCCTCGGTTGTGCCATTGGCTCTTTTCCTTCTGCTGCCCCTCCGGGTTCCAGCACAGTCAGCTGGTCCTCGTTACTTGCATTGGCTCTTGTACCTTCTGCTACCCGTCCGGGTTCCAGTACCGTCAACTGGTTCTCCGCAGTGCCTTTGGCCTAGGTGCCTCCATCTCGGTATCCGAGTTCCTGCAACGTCTGCTGGTCCTTGGTAGTGCTTTGGAGCACAGGTACCTCCTGCTTAGTAACCGTGTCCCAGTAACGTCAGCTGGTCCTCGGTTGTGCCATTGGCTCTTTTCCTTCTGCTGCCCCTCCGGGTTCCAGTACCGTCAACTGGTTCTCCGCAGTGCCTTTGGCCTAGGTGCCTCCATCTCGGTATCCGAGTTCCAGCAACGTCTGCTGGTCCTTGGTAGTGCTTTGGAGCACAGGTACCTCCTGCTTAGTAACCGTGTCCCAGTAACATCAGCTGGTACAAGATTGTGCTACAAATACAAGATACGGAACAAGAGACACAAGAACAATAAGCAGAAGATCTAAAAGCAGAAGAACATGAAGTATAAGACCAAAATGAAGAGCAAAATATATGCTCTAAATTCTAAGCAGAAGAAGACTAAGCAGTGTATGGGGGTGAGTCCGTTCCTCCTCGTGGTGCCCCTGGAAAATGCCTGCTGCTGCAGGCTAAACTGAACACGGACAAATACTGTTGTAATTTAAATCTTTTGTGACAGCAAGAACGGAAGGATGAAAAATTCATACTTTGACAGATTACAAGTACAGGATTCTCTGTCACAAATAAGAATATGATGAAGAAGATGAAGCAGAATATGAATAAGAATAATAGTTTAATAAGAAGAATATGAGTAATGTTAACAAAGATGAATAGCAAGAAGTTTAAGAAGAAGATAAAGAAGGTGAAGATGAAGAATAATTTGATGAAAAAGATGATGCTGCAGAAGATTATGAAGGAGAAAGTGTGTGAAAAGTTAAAAAGGTGAAGATGAAGAGCATGGAAGTTGTGTAATATACATATTTGCCTAAATATAAAAAACGTTAACATTGTCAATTTCTTCGTCAATCCGAACATCTTTAAAAAAAAAAAATTAATGCTATTCCATTGGATTGGGTCAAACATCTATGCCTTTAATGTCTCCTCAACCTTCCCCAATACATTCTACATTACTCTTTCTTGTTTTCCTTCATGTACAATTAACCAACAAGGCAAGAATGGTTTTTTTTTAATTTCGATATTTTGTTCCCATAGACTTACATGGGACTTCCGGTATCGGTATCGGGTATCGCCGATATTTTAGTGATATCGGCGATACCATTCCGATTCCGATACTTTAGGATATCGGAAAGTATCGCTCAACTCTACTCCTGACAGCTCTGTGCAGTTCCCACACTGAGACCCGGGTCCTTGTCTCCTGACCACTATCTCTCGCCTTTGTCTGTGACTGTGGTTCTCACGGGCTGAGCTCTACCCCAGGATCTCCAGCCAAAAACAGGCACTGCTACTGCCCAAAACGGTTCTCACTTCCCCGTCCTCATTGTGTCTGTGCATCCCCTGCTGGAACACTTTTCTTGCTCAACTCCCAGACTAGGAAATGCGCAGCATTGTTCTGGGGAGCTGAATGCATGGTTTCTATAGGGCCCCCCCCCCGCTTCCATAATCACAGCACAATGCAAATAGCACTAAAAATACCAGGGAAGAACCAGAATTACCATGCCAATGCAAAGCTAAGAGGTGTGCAACGCCCCTGGGGCTAACACCAGGCAGGGGGAGGGTTAGAAAATACTGATCTGATGCTTGTTAACCTCCAAAACCACAGGGGCCAGGCTCGGAAAGAACCCAGAAATCTACAGCTCAGCTGGTCCTAGTCACCATACAGATAGTAAAATACATTTACTCCTCAAAAAACCAAAATACTTGAGTAGTTAAAGGATTAGAGAAACAAAGCAACTCTCTACCAAAAACAGCACCACTCCTATCCACAGGATGTGCCTGGTACTGCGCATCTATTGAAGTGACCGGAGTTGCAATAACAGACACAACTTGTAATCAAGTGAGGTGCTGTTTCTGAAAAAACAAGCCAGACAACATGTATTAATCTTGACTACTATAAATTACAGGCTACTTCCTGGAGAAATGCGTGGGGGGGGCAATATCTTTTAGCAGTTGTCACTGAGGGTCCTGGATGGAAAATGTGCTCCAGTAAGCAGCAACATACCCCTAGCTAATACACTACAGCACAAGTAGACAGGGTATCTGGGATCATAAATGTCACGCTATCACTGCATACAGGAGGTCCGGGGTCTATGCTGACCCTAAGCTGGGGCCCTGACTAATCCCTCTACCTGGAGGTACTGTTGATGGTACAGAGGTCCAGGCCGCCAGCGTAACCCTATCTCCTGCAAATCCCTGACCCTCAGTAATCTAGTCCTGAGAAGGACCCTAATCACAACCACAGGGGACTGGAAGATATATGCCTAAACACAGTAATAGACAAACGAGACAGTACAAGGGGTAAACTAAAATCCACCTTGCATACAAAACTCAGTCCACAACTACAGAGGGAACACCAACGGGTATGGAAATAAATGATAAAGCGAGGAGGGGAAAAAACCACACCAGGTACTCTTCACTTCAGACTTCACAATACCACGATCCGCTCTGCTGGTCTGCATGAATGCTTTCACCGACACATTCCTAGCAGACTGGCAGGTATTTGAAGGAATCTCATTACTGCAGCATTAACTGCAGCTGGGCGAGGCTGGGCCTCGTCTAACACAGAGAGAGAGAGAGAGAGAGAGAGAGAGAGAGAGAATTAACTCCCTCACTGCCGAAAAACACCAAGCACCAAAAACTCAGCTGCGAGAAGTCAGATTGTGTAATCGCGAAGATCTTCGAGGCGACACACCCGTGACAATAAGGGGATGTTCTAGTCTCATCAAGTGGGGCTCCGACCTCTGAGACCTGATCGATCATGAGAATGAAGGATGCGGATTTTGGGCTGTGCCTTTTTTCATGCGGAGTGGTCCACAGCCACCAGACTGTGCAGGGAGCCGAGTCGTGGCCCCATTCATGGCTACAGTTCTCTGCACACCAGAGTGTCTCCATGTAGGGGCTGTGGCCACTTCATTCATAGAGTGGTATCATATTAACAGCAAGTGGAGTTGGAAAAGAACTGCTTTACTGGTGGCCATATTGTTTGTCATGTCCGGCTGTGTAATAAAGGCCAGTAATAAATTATGGAATAGCATTGTGAACCATTTCCCTATAATGGTAAACGGAATCTATTTGTGCACAAGAGAAGGCGTAAATGTACAAGTCCTGGATCGTCAGACTTTCTGGACGATCAGATAATGGATTGAGAATATTTCATGCTATCAGGCAATCGCTTATATTGCAATCCCACTACTGAAAGCTACAGAGACATCGCATCTTGCATTTAGCTTGAAGTTCCCCCTTCCAGCCTATCAGATGGCGACGCCTGGCTCCTAGATGTAGCGGGTATTAGAAACCGGTATATGGCATCAAAGACGCAGAAATAATAGTGAGAGGTCACGGCAGGTTAGCGTAGCAGAGAATGGCACATACAATCACAGCCGAGCAGATGCCTCATATCACTGAGAAGTGTAGGATGACAGGGAACAATGGGAGCCACTGAATGCTATCAGAGAGCCAAGTGTAAGGTTTGGAGGGCACCATATGGCGGGATCATTACGCTACAGCTTCACACACATAAGGGGAGACTTCGGAAAAGGGAAAAAAATTGCTGTTGTCCATAGCAACACGATAAATGATGAAAACACTGATGAGGCGAATGGGGTTTTGTTAGAGACTCCATTCAGTGGATCACTGATAAGGCCACCTCGTCAAGCTCCATGGACACAATATTTTTCTATAGACAGAGAGAGATGGGGACAGGAGGATAGCTAATGGTGGGTACTCTGTGGGCAAAGGTAAGACAGACCCCAGACCAGGTCTGTTAGTTTATGCAATGTATGGCTAGTAGGACAAGTTCTCTTTAGAAAGAGGCTGTCATATGAGGAGCCTCCCTATACTAAAAGGGAAGTCCCCTCTCTCTCAGGACTCCTCTATTATACTTAGTTGCCTATGGATTTCACCAATACATCAAGGCCAGAATCTTCATCCCTGGTGATCAGCCCAGCTGTTGGGTACAAATGGGAGTTCACATCAGCAAAACCCCTGAAGAAAAAAATGCTCTTTATTTTTGCCTTTAAAAAATGTTTTGCTACTTTGTCGCACACAAAAAAAATAAATTATGGTGTACGAAAAAATCACTCCAGGGGAGGCTGGAGTACATCTGCAACAAATTGATTAGGTGAAAACATCTAGAAATTAAAACCTTAGCCCACAATGGTGAACAGTAAAAAAAAAACAACAGGCAAATACATATAAAATGGACTTAAAAAAAGAAAAAAATTAAAGGAAAAATGAGGCACACAGAAAAAAAAGGGCAAAAGGCAATAATGTGTTGGGATTTCAGTTTTGCTTCTACAGTATGTATAGTGCAGTCGGCAGTCATTCACAGTGTGTATTTGGCCATAGTGGACACAATTGGTGGTAATTTAGACATGGAGACATAATAATGGCAGTAGAGGTCTCGCATGTACAGGATTTCCCAAAGTTAACATTAGTTTTTCTTCGACTCAGGCGGCTCTGCTCCCTACCACATGGCAGAGCCCAGGCATGAATAACAGGGACAGGACCGGCTGGGTGATGACACTGTGGCTTCCATCCTGGGGGTGACATTGTTTGTGAACTATGACATTGGTCCCGAGGGCAGACAGGAGGGGGGTCACATATTATGCACGTAGAGAGCTTGGTGTGGAGAGAGGACCCTTCCTCTCCCATGGATGCAGCATCCAGCTGCTGGACACAGAACTCAGGTCTGGGAAATGTCACACATGGGAAAAGAGACAGACAGCCCCTTATATCAGGTGTCTGCGTTCCTTCTTCATGCGATACCTCAATTCCCACTCTGGGAACATCCTCCTCCCCCAACTACAAGACGGAAAGAATAAATAATCTGGACTTCCAAAATTAAATATATCACAAACAGATTTTTACCGGGTTAATAATAGGATTTCATTCTTGCAACCTATTGTAATAGTTGCAACTTGTAGGAAAGCTACTGTTGCACAACTCTCTAGGTTTCCGGTCACCTCTATTGGATGGTGCGGGTCACGGGATTGTCAAAAATAAATTAACCGCATCACTTGTATTATGCCATACATGTTCTTTCACCGCCATGTGACCTGTTGAATCAGCTGCAAATTTCTACTTTTTGCCAAAAAACAGAAATTAAATTTTAAGGAGATGACTCAAGCAATTATACATTGAATGGATCTACAGCTCTGCCGAGAAGAAGGGAAAGGTGGCTGACAGAAAAATCGTACACCACTTATTCCCAAGACGAATCAGAAGGGCAAACCAAAAAGTATCCAAATCAATGTGAGATTGCATCAAAATCGGCAGAGTCCACAGTCATAAGTTTGGATCTCAGAAAGGAAACGATTAGGATCTACGGCTGTCACAGAGGTCCTCCAACGCCATGGCTACTAGAAGCCAAACCTGGGTCAATCAGATGATCTCAAGGATGCATGATAATATGCAGATCAGTGGGGGCCCGTCTGCTGAAATCCCCATGGATCAAGAAAATGATGCCCTAAAATTCTTGGTTTAGATTGTTAGCCCCAATGGGGACAGCGATGATAATGTGTGCAAAACTTATCGTTGTGGAATATGTTAGCGCTATATAAAAATAAAGATTATTATTTGGTTTCAGTTATGCATATCTTGTGATTCCATGGAGAATGAATGGAGAGGTGGCATACATTGTAATGGGGCATTCCAGAACCCTGCTCTCGGGATCAGATGGCGGTCCCAGCAGTCAGACCTTCACCATCCCGCAAGTTCTCTTTGGGTGGCTGACGAGGTTGAATGTTAGAAATAAAACTTAACTTGCCCTATACTCTGGTTTTTGTACAGATAAGCAAAGTCAGATGTGTCTGGCAGCCACTTATCTTCATAGACTGGAATCTGTCAGTTTTTGAGTCTGGCAGAGGGAATATATTGGAAAAATGAAGGAAGTGCTCAGACTTCTCCGTCCAGCTGGATCCACGTCTGGCTTTGGCTCACTAAAACTGCTTGCATGATCTCACTGGTAAAGTAGATGGCGATAGACTACATGATATCAAGGTTTCCTTTTAATAAGGAATCTGTGATATTTTTGGTGCTTTTTTTTACAACCAAGTCTCAGAAGTTGTAGGAGGTTATCACTGCCAGCAGTGTCTTCAGTGCTATGTTCTGCTCCAATCCGTTCAGCTCTGCATCCCGAGCACCCGGAGAAGATCCAGCTGTTAGGTTTATGACATGCAGCTGCGAGATGGTCTCTGACACTTTCCCTTCCGATCTACTGCTCCCTTGTGTTTTAATTCTCCCCTTTTCCTAATTAAAAGCCAGCGGACTGCGGCATTTAACCCTCAATGTGCCATTTCCGCTGCCTAAAATGAAACAATGCAAGAAATCAGCATGACCCCTTCTCCCCCCCCTTCACAATGTGTTGCAAATGAGACGCCAGACCAAAATTTCCCCTCTTTTTTTTTTTTGCATTATTTTTTTTATAGCCCGCCTGCTGAAGTTACATGAATCTCCCATCCTCCTGGTGGGCTCTAGCGGACATTTTTCTTCCTAACACTTTGGCAAATGACGATCTGCCACATAAAGTCTCACAAAACTGCACAGAGCCAGAATTTACAGCCTGATGGCAGACACAGACCACCTGGTTCCCTCGGTCTCACCTTTTAATAGTTGGCGCAGAAACCCAGATCCCTCGTCTCAATTTAATCCCCCTGATACACAACATCTGTATTGAGTGCCGACCCCTCAAATCCCTCAATAATTGAGGTCCGATACCTGGTGTGTGACTCTACCATAATATGCTTAAAGTAGATGAGTCATGTGGCTATCCAATAATCCGGCATACAATTGCAAAAAGACCTTTACACGCGCATGAAATATGAAGGGGGATCAGAAAATGTTAATTTGCGGCCCTTATTTTCATGTCTTTATATAACTGATGTGGATCTGATCTGTTGTAGTAAATCTGAAATTTCAATAAAAACTTGCAAAACAAAAAGGAAATTCTGAAGCACAGTTTCTTAAAATGTGCTGTTCCTGTTATTCCTACTGGAAATGAATGACTACGGCATATGGCAGCTGAGATTCTTAGTGTAGTTATTGCTTTTACTGTGATTGCAGGAGTGCAGTGAGTGACCGTTTAGGCCATTGATTGGCTGCAGAAGTCATATGCCAATACAAATCAGCAGGGGTCATTAGGTAATTTGTGCTGCGGTTTGAAGAAGTAAAAACTGTTCGCATCCTGTCTATTTTTTTTTATTTAAACATCTTCATCTAATTCAGTCTCTCCCTTTAAACCAGTCACAGAAGAAGTGACCAGGCTCCTTGCATCTTCTCGCCCTACTACATGTACCAGTGACCCTATTCCCTACATCTCCTTCAGTCCCTTTCCCTGGCTGTCACCACCCACGTAACTACATTATTTAACCTCTTTCATCTGATATGTTTCCATCTTTCTTCAAACACGCCAGCATACACCCTTTACTTAAAAATTCATCCCTCGACCAGAACATCGCTGCTAACTACAGACCTATCTCTAATTTCCTCTTCATTTCTAAACTCCTGGAACATTTGTTTTATCAAAAAACCTATAACGGGCCTATGTAATGGCACTTCAATAAGGGATAATATATCAAAAAAGAAATACTAGAAGTATTGCCATAATATTAACAACTTTATTGAAACAAATTATTAAAACCAATAAAAGAGATACATTCAAATGCCACACTGGTGTCACGTTACTGGCGATACAGGACTGGAAGTCAGTGGCCGGAGCAGAAGTGTGCAGATGAGCGGACCGAGGAAGGACTTCTGGAAGTGCCGTATATGGCCGTGGTGGTTCACTATGTCGGCAGATGCCGGAGCCCGCCCGAGCACGGGCCGGCCGAGATCACACACAAGCACCAAGTCCGTTTAGGTGATAGAGTTAGAGGTAGGAACAGCAGGGTTTCCACAAAAGACAGGAAGATGTCAGCAGAACACCTTCCAGATCAGGAGCTCAGATAATGCTTCACTCAGTTAGACTAAGCACCACAATATACTCAGCAACAGGAAGCTGCACTGGCCAGGTATATATAGCAGGTCCAATCAGACTTAATCAGGGCGATAACAATCAGCAGAGCAGGTGAAGATCTCTATCCGAGACGAAGTTCATATGGTTTCAGGCTGAAGTTATTCAAGTTCCGAATAGCTCCACAGCAAGGGAACAGACCAGCAAGCTATGGTTCACAGGTTCAAATCCTAACAATGCTCCCCTCTTAACGGCAGCCTCTGGACGCAACTTGCCCAGGTTTCGCAGGATACTGCTGGTGAAATTGTCTAATCAAACGAGGAGCATTGACGTTGCTTACTGGTTCCCATGAATTTTCCTCCGTGTCGTAGCCCTGCCATTTGATTAAATATTGCAAACGATTTCAGTGTATTCGGGAATCCAAGATCTTTTCCACCACAAACTGCTCCTGTCCGTCCACTTCAATTGCATCGGGAGGCGGAGGGGATCGTTCTGGAAATGGATTGGCTGTGGCGGCTTTCAACAAAGACACATGAAAAACAGGATGAATCTTCATTGATGTTGGTAGCTGTAGACGTACGGCCAATGGACTCACAATCTTACTGATTTTGTATGGTCCCACAAATTTTTGTCCTAATTTAGGAGAAGGAATCTTCAATTTCAAATTCTTAGTGGATAACCACACTCGATCTTCAATCCTAAACGTGGGAGTGGGTCTCCGATACCTGTCGGCCGCTTTTTTATATTTCTCCTGAGCTTCCTTTAGAGTGTCTTTCAGAACATTCAGATTTTGCTGTAGCAGAGAGATTCTTTCTGCGACTGCTGGTATTAATGGTGCCACAGGATTTTTGGGAAGGATTTTTGGGTGATATCCCAGATTTGCAAAAATGGTGTCTGTTTCGTAGAGGCATTCTGTGAATTATTATATGAAATTTCCGCAAATGGCAGCAGATCTACCCAGTCGTCTTGCAGATGGCAAATATAACAACGAAGATACTGCTCCAGCGTCTGATTTGTACGTTCTGTCTGGCCGTTAGATTGCGGATGGTAAGCGGTTGACAATCGTACTTTGATGTCTAGCGCTGAGCATAAACTGCGCCAAAATTTAGATGTAAATTGCACACCTCGATCTGAAACGACTTCATCCGGCACTCCGTGGAGGCGAAGAACATTGCAAATTATCAGATCAGCTGTATCTTTTGCTGAAGGTAGACCTGAACACGGGATGAAATGCGCTGCTTTTGTAAGTCGATCCACTACTACCAGAATGGATGTCTTTCCCTTGGACTCTGGTAGATCTACTATAAAGTCCATTGAAATTGATCCCCACGGTCGTGTTGGGATGGCGAGAGGCTGCAATAGTCCCATAGGGGATGCACGTAGAGTCTTATATCTGGCACAGATGTCACAGGAATTAACGTACTTCTTCACGTCTTCTTGAAAGTTCGGCCACCAAAAGAAACGTGATAAAAACTCCTGAGTTTTCTGTGTCCCTTTGTGTCCTGCAATTTTAGAATCGTGCACTAGTTGTAGGACTCTTAACCGAGCTGCTTCTGGTACATATAGTCGTCGACCATCAGTCCATACTTGATTTTTAAAAAACAGATGCACGTCCCCTGATGGACGTGATAGAAACGAGTCTGTTTCGTATGCTGCCTTCAAATCTTCCAGCAAATCTCCATCATGTATTACTCCCAAGATCTTAGCATCTGCCACAATGGGTTTGGGTGTTGTTACAAGATTAGCCTCGCTTGAAAACATTCGGGATAATGCGTCTGCTTTCTTGTTACGGGAGCCTGGTCGATATGAAATTACAAAATTGAATTGATTCAAAAACAGACTCCAACGGGTCTGCCGAGGAGAGAGGCATTTTGCAAACCTGATAAACTCTAGATTGCGATGATCGGTCAACACCAAAATTTGTTGTGCAGCCACTTGGAGATGATGTCTCCACTCTTTGAATGCTGATATGATGGCGAGCAATTCTTTATTTCCCACGTCATAGTTCTTCTCGGCTACAGATATACGTTGTGAGAAAAATGCACATGGATGCAGCAACTTCTTTTCCCATGTCCTCTGAGAAAGGATAGCGCCGACCGCACAGTCTGAAGCATCCACCTCAATGATAAAAGCCAATTCAGGGTCAGGATGGCGTAATATGGGAGCCGTTGTGAATTTCCTTTTTAAACGAGAGAACGCTTCTTGCGCTTGGGGTGTCCAGATGAATTTTGCTCCTTTTTTTGTTAGTTGCGTGATGGGTACCACGATTTCTGAAAAATTCTTAATAAAGCGTCTGTAAAAGTTGGCGAACCCCACAAAACGCTGAACTTCTTTCACATTCTTAGGGATAGGCCACTCTGTGATAGCTTGCGTTTTCTTAGCATCCATCCGTAATCCTTGAGGTGAAATTATGTATCCCAAGAACTGAATCTCTTCTTGATGGAATTCACATTTTTCTAATTTAATATATAGCGAATTCTCCCTTAACCGTTGTAGCACTTGTCTTACATGCGTCTGATGTTCCTCCATAGAGTTTGAAAAGATCAGGATGTCATCTAGAATAAACGACCATGAACTGATCCAACAGATCTCGGAAAATATCATTTGCCAGGTGCTGGAAAGTAGCTGGAGCATTAGCGAGTCCGAAGGGCATCACTAGACTTTCAAAGTGTCCGTATCGGGTACGAAAGGCCGTTTTCCATTCATCTCCAGGCTTTATACGTACTAAATTGTATGCCCCACGTAAATCTAACTTAGTGAAGATCTTCGCACTTTGTACTCTTTCTAGGAGTTCCGGGATCAACGGTAGAGGATAACGTTTTTTTTACCGTGACTTTATTAACCCCTTACTGCCATCGGACGTACTATCCCGTCCATGGTACCTGGGCCCGTATGACCGGGGACGGGATAGTACGTCCAGCCCTTTAATGCGACATTGCGACTTAAGTCGCAATGATCGCATTAAAATTCCGACGCCATCTTACCTCAGGAGAGATGGCGCCGGCATCCCGGGGTCTGTCACCGCCCACCCTCACTCCCGATCGCTGTGATTGGCTGTTCAATTCTGAACAGCCAATCGCAGCCTTTCTCACTGTTTCAGCCAATCCGATGGGCTGAAACAGTGAGATCCCAGGCTAGAATCGAGTACCGATGTACTCGATCCTAGGCCTGGGCATAGAAAGGAGCAGACCCCCCCTGGATTGGCGCGATCGCCGATCACATCGATCGCGCCAATCGCAGGGCACAGCCGCGGTGTATCCGCGCTGTGCCCTGCCTGTACCTGCCTGGATCGGTGCAGTAATAGCACCGATCCTAGGCCGGAGCCTAGGACAGGCCCAGTAGGGCCTGCAGCTGCTGATTGGCGCGATCGATGTCATCGACGATCGCGCCAATCACAGGGCACAGCAGCGGTGTGACCGCTCTGTGCCCTGCTTCCTGACCTGCCGGTGACCTGCCTAGGAATCGGAGCAGTAAGCTCCGATTACTAGGCCGGTGCCTAGCAACCGGCAAATCAAGGGTCTCCTCTGATTGGTGGGATCGATGTGATCATCGATCCCACCAATGACAGGTCACAGCAGCGATGTGACCGCTCTGTGACCTGTCTGCAAACTGGATCTGACCTGTCTGACCGCACTGCAGGGGTCCTCACACTTGCTGAGGATTCCTGCAGTGCGGTCACACGCCAGATCTCCTCCTGTGCTGGGCCTTGTGGTGCCACAGTAGCCTGTGACACCACAACTCCTGCTGAAGAAAGAAGAGAGAAGAAAGAAGAGAGAAGAAAGAAGAGAGAAGAAAGAAGAGAGAAGAAAGAAGAAAGAAGAGAGACTACAAACGTGAGTTTTTGAGCCCCGATCCCTGCCCGATCCACCCCAATCCCCCCATTCCCCCTCCCCCCTTCCCTTTCCCCCTCTTTTTACCCCCCCTTTGCACACATTTAGCAGCCGCCGAGCGTTGATTGGTGACGCAGTTCACCGATCAACACTCGTGCTCGTTTTTCTTTTGCACCCCCCTCCGTGCGCACTTCCAGCAGCCGCGGAACTTTGATAAGTGACACCAGTCACTTATCAGAGCTCGTTCCTGCATTTTTTTTTTTTTTTTCACTCCCCTTTCCGCCACTCCTGTGCACACTTCCAGCAGCCGCGGAACTTTGATAAGTGACACCAGTCACTTATCAGAGCTCGTTCCTGCAGGGTTTTTTTTTTTTTTCACCCCACTTTCCGCCACTCCCGTGCGCACATCTAGCAGCCGCGGAACTTTGATAAGTGACACCAGTCACTTATCAGAGCTCGTTCCTGCAGTTTTTTTTTTTTCACACCACTTTCCGCCACTCCCGTGCGCACATCTAGCAGCCGCGGAACTTTGATAAGTGACACCGGTCACTTATCAGAGCTCGTTCCTGCCGTTTTTGTTTTTTTTTTTCACTCCCCTTTCCGCCACTCCTGTGCGCACTTCCAGCAGCCGCGGAACTTTGATAAGTGACACCAGTCACTTATCAGAGCTCGTTCCTGCAGTTTTTTTTTTTTTTCACTCCCCTTTCTGCCACTCCTGTGCGCACATCCAGCAGCCGCGGAACTTTGATAAGTGACACCAGTCACTTATCAGAGCTCGTTCCTGCAGTTTTTTTTTTTTTCACCCCACTTTCCGCCACTCCCGTGCGCACATCTAGCAGCCGCGGAACTTTGATAAGTGACACCGGTCACTTATCAGAGCTCGTTCCTACCGTTTTTTTTTTTTTTTTTTTTCACTCCCCGACTTTGTTCCGTCACACACTCTCCTTCACGCATCATCTTGGCAAGCACCGCGGAACTTTGATAAGTGACACCGGTCACTTATCAGAGCTCGCTCCTGCCGTCTTTTTTTTTTTCACTCCCCTTTCCGCCACTCCTGTGCGCACATCCAGCAGCCGCGGAACTTTGATAAGTGACACCAGTCACTTATCAGAGCTCGTTCCTGCATTTTTTTTTTCACTCCCCTTTCCGCCACTCCTGTGCGGACATCCAGCAGCCGCGGAACTTTGATAAGTGACACCAGTCACTTATCAGAGTTCGTTCCTGCAGTTTTTTTTTTTCACTCCACTTTCCGCCACTCCCGTGCGCACATCTAGCAGCCGCGGAACTTTGATAAGTGACACCGGTCACTTATCAGAGCTCGTTCCTGCCGTTTTTTTTTTTTTTTTCACTTCCCTTTCCGCCACTCCTGTGCGCACATCCGGCAGCCGCGGAACTTTGATAAGTGACACCGGTCACTTATCAGAGCTCGTTCCTGCCGTTTTTTTTTTTTCACTTCCCTTTCCGCCACTCCTGTACGCACATCCGGCAGCCGCGGAACATTGATAAGTGACACCGGTCACTTATCAGAGCTCGTTCCTGCTGTTTTTTTTTTTTTTTTTCACTTCCCTTTCCGCCACTCCTGTGCGCACATCCGGCAGCCGCGGAACTTTGATAAGTGACACCGGTCACTTATCAGAGCTCGTGCCTGCTGGTTTAGACTTTTTTTCACAGGCATTTTTTTCCCTATTCTCTTTCTTTTCTTTTAGCTTTTTCCTTTCAGCATAGTTTGCACCAACCACTATCCCCCCCCCCACACACACACACAGTTATAAATAAAGTTCACACAAAGCACCACATTCACAAAAAAAATGTCCCGCTCGTCACGTTCTTCCCAACAGCGCTATTCAGTGGAAGAGGCATACGCTTTCCTTGCCTCCGACACTGATAGCGAGGGAGAGGATCCCACATTTCTTTACTTTTCAGATTCTTCATCCTCTTCTTCTTCTTCCTCCTCTTCCTCATCTTCCTCCTCGGGTCCTGCGGAACCGCCACGCAGACGCCCCAGGACAGAAGATGAGGCAGCGCCCACCCTGAAAATGAACCAGCGCACCCCTCTTCGGACCCCATATGGACCCCGCCCCCCGAAAATTACGAGCCACTGATTCCTGATTTTGTGGCAGAATCAGGAATCAAGTTTGACACCACGGGCCTCAGAGAAATAGACTTTTTCAAAGTCTTTTTCTCTGAGGATTTTATTAACCTCGTGGTGGAGCAAACTAATTTGTACGCTCGGCAATTTTTGGCGCAAAACCCAGTGTCATCATTTTCCAACTGGTCTCCTGTAGACGCAGGTGAAATGATGCAGTTTTGGGGCCTGGTCCTCCATATGGGGATCCTGAAGAAGCCAGAACTTCGGCAATATTGGAGTGTTGATATTTTATACAACACTCCACTGTTCCGAATGGTCATGGCTCGGACGCGTTTTGAGGCCATCCACAAATTCCTGAATTATAATGATAATGCACAGTGTCCCCCACAAAATGACCCCAACTTTGACCGTCTGTTCAAAGTTCGGCCGGTCATCGAACACTTCAGCAAAAAGTTTGCTGAAGTGTACGTGCCCCAAAGGGACATCAGCGTGGATGAGTCCTTGGTTCATTTTAAGGGACGGCTCAGATTCCGCCAGTACCTGCCCAGCAAGAGGGCAAGGTACGGAATTAAACTCTACAAGCTGTGCGAGAGTACCTCAGGGTACACGCACAGCTTTAGAGTTTACGAAGGAAAGGACACCAGGATTGAACCCCTGAGTGTCCCCCCGTCCTGGGAGTGAGTGGGAAAATTGTGTGGGATTTGGTGCACCCACTGCTGGATAAAGGTTATCACCTTTACACTGATAACTTTTATTCCAGCGTCCCACTCTACAAATCCCTCTCTGCGCGAGGTACCGCAGCTTGCGGTACCGTCCGCAAAAATCAGAGAGGCCTCCCGAAGACGCTACTTGGGCAGATGCTCAGAAAGGGTGAGAGCAGAGCCCAATGTAGCGACCACCTGTTGGTGGTCAAGTACAAGGACAAGAGGGATGTCCTTCTCTTGACCACCATACATGGTGATGGCAGCGCCCTCAGCACTGTACGGGGTACCTCTACACAGGTCCGCAAACCGGACTGTGTACTGGGGTACAATAAATACATGGGGGGTGTTGATCTCTCTGATCAACTCCTCCAATCGTACAGTGCTTTGAGAAAGGCCAAGGTGTGGTACAAGAAGCTGTCCGTGCACATCGTCCAAATGGCAATGCTCAACGCTTTCCTGCTGTCACGATGTGCACGCAACAGCGATACGACGTACCTTCAGTTCCAGGAGGTAGTGGTTAAGGCCCTGATGTTTGGCGCTCAGGAAACAGCGGGCCCCAGTACTTCTGGAACTGAAGGTGCTCGTATCATACCAGGTCAGCATTTCCCGGGGGTGGTCCCGCCAACTGGAAGCAAAGGTAAGCTGCAAAAAAGGTGCCGAGTGTGTTACAAAAGGGGAATACGCAAGGACACCACTTACCAATGCGACACCTGCCCCGAAAAACCTGGCCTGTGTATGAAGGATTGTTTCAAATTGTACCACACCTCAATGCACTACTAATTTACTTTACAGGAAAGATTAGTTCCAGAAGGGGGGCACATTTAGAAAAGTTCCTTGGGAGTCTACTTTCCAAAATTATGTCACTTGTGGTTTTTTTTTACTGTTTAGGCACATCAGGAGCTCTGCAAACGGAACATGACGCCCGCAGACCATTCCATCAGTCTGCATTCCAAAACGTCACGACTTCCCTTCTGAGCCCCGACTTGTGCCCAAACAGTTTTTTCCCACATATGGGGCACCAGTGTACTCAGGACAAATTAAACAACAATTTTTGGTGTCCAATTTCTCCTCTTACCCTTGGGAAAATAAAAAATTGGGGACTAAAACATCATTTTTGTGAGGATAAAAGTAGGATTTTTTATTTTTACACCTGGGCATTATAAACTTTAGTGAAACACTTGGGGGTTCAAAATGCTCACCACACACCTAGGTAAGTTCCTTAGGGGGTCTAGTTTCCAAAATGGGGTCACTTGTGGGGGTTTCCACTGTTTAGGCACATGAGGGGCTCTGCTAACGGAACATGACGCCCGCAGACCATTCCATCAAAGTCTGCATTCCAAAACGTCACTGCTTCCCTTCTGCGCCCTGCCATGCGCCCAAACAGTGGTTCCCCCCAACATATGGGGTATCAACGTACTCAGGACAAATTGGACAACAACTTTTGTGGTCCAATTTCTCCTGTTACCCTTGGGAAAATAAAAAATTGGGGACTAAAACATCATATTTGTGGAATTTTTTTTTTTTTTTTTTTTTTTATTCACGCCAGGGCATTATAAACTTTAGTGAAACACTTGGGGGTTCAAAATGCTCACCACACACCTAGATAAGTTCATTAGGGGTCTAGTTTCCAAAATGGGGTCACTTGTGGGGGTTTCCACTGTTTAGGCACATGAGGGGCTCTGCTAACGGAACATGACGCCCGCAGACCATTCCATCAAAGTCTGCATTCCAAAACGTCACTGCTTCCCTTCTGCGCCCTGCCATGCGCCCAAACAGTGGTTCCCCCCAACATATGGGGTATCAGCGTACTCAGGACAAATTGGACAACAACTTTTGTGGTCCAAGTTCTCCTGTTACCCTTGGGAAAATAAAAAATTGGGGACTAAAACATCATATTTGTGGAAATTTTTTTTTTTTTTTTTATTCACGCCAGGGCATTATAAACTTTAGTGAAACACTTGGGGGTTCAAAGTGCTCACCACACACCTAGATAAGTTCCTTAGGGGGTCTAGTTTCCAAAATGGGGTCACATGTGGGGGGTTTCCACTGTTTAGGCACATCAGGGGCTCTGCTAACGGAACATGACGCCCGCAGACCATTCCATCAAAGTCTGCATTCCAAAACGTCACTGCTTCCCTTCCGAGCCCTGCCGTGTGCCCAAACAGTGTATCCCCCCAACATATGGGGTATCAGCGTACTCAGGACAAATTGGACAACCACTTTTGGGGTCCAATTTGTCCTCTTACCCATGGGAAAATAAAAAATTGGGGACTAAAACATCACTTTTGTGGAAAAAAAAAATATTTTTTTTTTTCACGCCAGGGCATTATAAACGTTAGTGAAACACTTGGGGGTTCAAAGTGCTTACCACACACCTAGATAAGTTCCTTAGGGGGTCTAGTTTCCAAAATGGGGTCACATGTGGGGGGTTTCCACTGTTTAGGCACATCAGGGGCCCTCCAAACGCGACATGGCGTCCGTTCGCAATTCCAGCCAATTTTGGTTTGGAAAAGTCAAACGGCGCTCCTTCCCTTTCAAGCCCTGCCGTGCGCCCAAACAGTGGTTCCCCCCCACATATGGGTATCAGTGTACTCAGGACATGTTGGACAACAACTTTTGTGGTCCAATTTCTCCTCTTACCCTTGAGAAAATAAAAATTTGGGGACTAAAACATCATGTTTGTGGAAAAAATATGATTTTTTTTCTTCACGGCTCTACATTACAAACTTGCGTGAAGCACTTGAGGGTTCAAAGTGCTCACCACACATCTAGATAAGTTCCTTAGGGGGTCTAGTTTCCAAAATGGGGTCACATGTGGGGGGTTTCCACTGTTTAGGCACATCAGGGGCCCTCCAAACGCAACATGGCGTCCGTTCGCAATTCCAGCCAATTTTGGTTTGGAAAAGTCAAACGGCGCTCCTTCCCTTTCAAGCCCTGCCGTGCGCCCAAACAGTGGTTCCCCCCCACATATGGGGTATCAGCGTACTCAGGACATGTTGGACAACAACTTTTGTGGTCCATTTTCTCCTCTTACCCTTGGGAAAATAAAAATTTGGGGACTAAAACATCATGTTTGTGGAAAAAATATGATTTTTTTTCTTCACGGCTCTACATTACAAACTTGCGTGAAGCACTTGAGGGTTCAAAGTGCTCACCACACATCTAGATAAGTTCCTTAGGGGGTCTAGTTTCCAAAATGGGGTCACATGTGGGGGGTTTCCACTGTTTAGGCACATCAGGGGCCCTCCAAACGCGACATGGCGTCCGTTCGCAATTCCAGCCAATTTTAGTTTGGAAAAGTCAAACGGTGCTCCTTCCCTTTCGAGCCCTGCCGTGCGCCCAAACAGTGGTTCCCCCCCACATATGGGGTATCAGCGTACTCAGGACATGTTGGACAACAACTTTTGTGGTCCAATTTCTCCTCTTACCCTTGGGAAAATAAAAATTTGGGGACTAAAACATCATGTTTGTGGAAAAAATATGATTTTTTTTTCTTCACGGCTCTACATTACAAACTTGCGTGAAGCACTTGAGGGTTCAAAGTGCTCACCACACA
>JARQOD010000008.1:115787297-115877993 GCA_033576555.1 Oophaga sylvatica
TACAGCTGGTATAACCTGGGCATCTCCTGTGCATAATTATATATGTACAAGTGGTATAACCTGGGAATCTCCTGTATATAATTACATGTACAGCTGGTATAACCTGGGCATCTCCTGTATATAATTATATATGTACATCTGGTATAACCTGGGCATCATCTGTATAGAATTATGTACATCTGGTATAACCTGGGCATCATTTGTATATAATTATATATGTACAGCTGATATAACCTGGGAATCTCCTTTATACAATTATACACACTCATCAACATTGAAATTGCATCACCAGGGAGGACAGCAGAACCTTCCTACGACCATTAACCTCAGTGCTAGCTGGAGAGATTGCAAGTACCTGGATTTCTGCATGAGGCTCAGCCTCCAGACGGAATACATTGAGATGTTTTAATAAATTTGTTTCCGTTTTCCATCATTTGCAGATCAGTGATATTTCCATCATTCCACGACTTTTTACACTTGGTATTGCAACGTCAATATTGAGGAGCGTGTTTATGTCTTCATTTGTGGTACAAGGTCTACATCTTCTTGTGGTAAGCCTGTGCATAGGCTGTAGGTGATGTTAGCACACCTGGGAGGGCCACGTGTATATGATCCCCCCCACCCCACCTCCACCCTGAGGACATCAGGATTAAATTGCATTGCACTAAGAAGCCTTTGAATTAAGATGTCCTGAAACAGATCGGTCAGGATGGGGTGCACTGGTAAGGGGCAGGTGAAATAAGACTTGCATGCCTCTGGAAGTTCAAGAAGAGGTTTTCCTGTGTGGAAAGGTTTATTCATTAACTAATTGAAAGGTAATTAAGCCTTCAAAAGGAAAGAACTGGTTTCTTTACCAGTGAGGTGAATGACACCCACTACCCCAAACTCTTGTCAATCCTCCTCAGTAGAGCTGATGCCTGGGAAAAGAGATGAATGGGCAGGAATAAAAGCACCGCATACTTCAACTATTAGAATATTAGAATTAGAAAAACATGGCATCTCCATTTCCAAAAAACCATCACACTCGTCTGTCTACAGGTTGTGTCTGGTACCAGGGCCGAATTTCCCACTAGGCACTCGAGGGCACGTGCCTAGGGCGGGACTCTGCTGGGGGGGGGCACCTGAGCAAGGCTTTTTTTTTTTTAGTCCAGGGTTCGGCCCTCCCCTTCCTTTCCTCCAACCCCCCCATCATCATACTCGCCTCCTCCTCCTGTTGCAGCTCCACCGTCCAGCGCCGATACATCTCTTCTTCCTGTGTGAGCGCCGGTCACTGGTGGTACCACTCATTAATCTCATGAATATGGATGCCACTCCACTCTCACAGGCGTGGCGTCCATATTCATGACCTTAATGAGCGGTACCCACGTGTGACCGGCGCGCTGGCGCCTGTAACAACAACAATTGACTCACGTGCACTGTCTGCAGCAGCCAGCAGGAGCAGGGACCGGACCATGGGGGGGGGGGTGGGTTTGATCAGCCGGGGCCGGTAGAATGAGCGCTGGGGGGGAGCAGCCCAGGCCCGGGGGAATGACTGCTGGGGGGGGGGGGGGGCAGCCGGGGCCCGGGGGATGAGCACTGGGGGGAGAATGAGTGCTGGAGGGATGAGCAGCCAGGGCCCGAGAGGATGAGCAGCCGGGGCCCAGGAGGATGAGCGCTGGGGGAGAATGAGCGCAGGGGGGGTTGAGAACTGGGGGGAGAATGAGTGCTGGGGGGATGAGCGCGGTCGAGGTGAGTGCTGGGGGGGAATTAGCGCAGGGGGGGATGAGCGCTGGGGGAAGAGAATAAGTGCTAGGGGTGATGAGCGGCCGGGGCCCGGGAGGATCAGCGCTGGGGGGGATGAGCACTGGGGGGGAGAATGAGTGCTGGGGGTAATGAGCGGCCGGGGCCCGGGAGGATGAGCGCTGGGGGTGAATGAGCGCGGAGGGGGGGGAATGAGCACTGGGGGGAGAGAATGAATGCTGGGGGTGATGAGCGGCTGGGGCCCGGGGGGGGATGAGCGCTGGGGGGGAAAAGAGTGCTGGGGGAGGATGAGCGGCCGGAGCCTGAGGGGATGAGCGCTGGGGGGAGGATGAGTGCTCGGGGTGAATGAGCGCAGGGGGGGATGAGCACTGGGGGGAGAGAATAAGTGCTGGGGGTGATGAGCGGCTGGGGGGATGAGCGCTGGGGGGGGGGAATGAGCGTGGGGGGGAAGAGCACTGGGGGGGAGAGAATGAGTGCTGGGGGTGATGAGCGGCCGGGGCCGATGAGCACTGGGGGGAATGAAGCGGGGGGATGAGCACTGGGGGAAGAGAATGAGTGCCGGGGGATGAGAGGCCGGGGTCCGGGGGATGAGCTCTGAGGGGGAATGAGCGGCGCTGCTGCGGCCGGCGGAGCAGTGAGGAATGAGCCAGCCATACATTGCCTATGGGACTTGCAAATATGTGCGGCACTTGGGGTGAGGCAAAAAACACTGTTAGCAGCGGGTTTTTTTTCCGTTGCTGCAAGTACCGGATTTGGGGGATCGCAGCAAAACCGCAAGTGTCGCACATGTCCGCAAGTCGCATAGGGAATGAATGAGGCCGAATGCAGTGTTGCCATAAGTGATACGTTACGTGGCAGATGCGGAAACACTGCCGGATCTGCCGCGAATGGCAAAAATCGCTGATGTGCAAGTAGCCTAAGTCACTGCCGACAGTGTCTGCATTAGTCATACTCACCAATGGGAGTGGCAGCACGAAAATTGCCTAGGGCAGCATAAACTCAAAATACGGCCCTGTCTGGTACTGCAGCTCAGTTCTGAACCATATGAAGCCGAGCTGCAACAGCATGCATGAGCAGCGGATAGATGCGATAAAGTTTTGTAAGAAAGAAACCATGTTTTTTTTCTATACATTGCATAATCACCTCTAACGTATCAGCCACGGTTACAGTGCCCCCTAAGGGTCCCGTCACACTCTTCAATGTCCCAGCGATCCCACCAACGATACGACGTGGATAGGATAGCTGGGACATCGTTAGCTGATCGCTGGTGAGCTGTCACATAGGCAGACTCACAAGCGATCAGGACCAGCGAGCACGCTGGTATCCAATGTACACATCGGGTAACTAAGCACCGCGCAGCACATAGTTACCCGATATGTACCCTAGATACCGGCTCTCAGCGCTCTATAGCAGAAGCTGGGAGCCGGTAACCAGGGTACATATCGGGTAACTAGGTGCCGCGGGGTGCTTAGCTACCCGATATGTACATTGGATACCAGCTCCAAGCTCGCTGATCGTTGGTCTCCCGCTGTCACATGCAGCGATGCGCGCTGGCCAGCGAGAGACCAACGATCAAAAAATGGACCAGGACATTCAGCGACGATCAGCGATACCCAGCAGGGGGGCTGATCGTCGATGCGCATCACACATAGCACGATCGCTGGCTAGGTCGCTGTTGCGTCACAAAATTGGTGACGCTTCAGCGATCCCACTAGCGATCTTGCTTAGTGTGGGCTTAAGGGTATGTGCACACGATCAGTAAACACTGCGGGTTGACGCTGCATACTTGTGCAGCATCCAACCCACAGCGGTTAGATGTTACAGCATAGTGGATGGAATTTTAAAAAAATGCCATGCCCACTATGCGTCCACAGACGCCCGTGGCTCACCCGCGGGGACAGACATGCGGCGCGTCTCTCCATACTGCAGCATGGCAATTTCTGTTGCAGATACATTCAGCAGTAGAATGGATTGGACGCGGTGAATCTGCACGGTTCAGTTCAATAGACGACAGCGCTTTGGACTCAGCGAACATGCGCTGCGTCCAAAACGCTGCCAATTCCGGACCCGGCCTAAAGGTTATAGCCAATTGAATAAACATTAAATGATTCAATGGCAGCAAGCAGACATGGAAACGTAATAGAAGTGTATCAGACAGTTGCAAAACTTTTAGCAATTCGCTGATTGCAAAGGACAGGACTCTGCAGAAGAGAAGTTCAGTCGCTGCTTCCTGCCAGGATGAACACAGGCAGATGATGACAAACAGAAGCCAAACCTGAGTGTAGGACAGCCAGAGACGTATCACACTGAGATTTTTTCTATGGAGCTGACCTTTCCAATGGACATGTCCGAATACACACAGGACATGAGCAAGTGGCAGTGTGCGGAGGTCTGGCTTACGTTTACGTTTGTGGGCTGTCATGCGGCAGATGGATCCAGTTTCTGCCACTGAATTATTCAGTTGGTGAGTGATCAGATTTTGCAGTAATAGCAATAGATTTCATGGATGCGATTAGCGATTGTGCAGCAGTCATTGCTCTAATGGTCCCTACTATTTGGACATTCTAGGATTTCAGTCCAGATCTTTATTTTGTAACCGTGGTGAACTACAAGTCACAGCTTAACTTCTATACCACTTTCAGCAGACAGCTCCATTGACACGCCACATGTACTTCCAGGCGATCACATTGGTGCAGGGTCTCTTTGTCAATTGTTGACCCAGAAGACTGCGCTTTACTACACAAAGGGCCACAAAACTCATATCCTGCAGTGCGCTATGTGTCTGACAGATGGACATGTACGCCTCAATGGTGGAAACATCATGAAATCATCCCAACATAAACCACTGAAGAAAGGCTCAGCTGTAGCCTGCACAGAGCCTTACAGGTGCATTTATGCCAGCTACACAGGAAAGTGGACTGACAATCAGCTGCACACGCGCGGTATCATTCATGGGCTGTCTAGATGGCCGAGAAGAATTCTGCACACACAGAACGTTTGTCCTATCTGTACAGAATATCATCGTTATTGGCAGCACATGTCCCGTTTACACAGCATGATGTGCTGCCGAGAACGAATATTTTGATGCCAGGATGACCGCCCAATCATGTCAGCATGTCTACAAAAGCTGATTAAACGTGAATGAGTGTTCGTTCTCGACCAGATAACAAGCAAATCTAAATGGGCTTTTACCAAGTGTCATGATCCAGCCTGCAACTATACGGCCTGCAAGGTTTTCAGAGCCGTCTTGAGTCCTGGGCTCTACACAGCCAACACACTTACCTGAACCAAGCGCCGGGCACATTACTGCTCCCTGTTATCAGACATTTCTGGCCAGGGACAAGTGAACTGGTATGTTTTTCACTGACTACAATGGGGCACGTCAGGTTGTTCTCATGGATCCCAACCATTTTAATAGATACAATTGTGCAGAACATGTTTCAATGGTGAAAGATGTGAAAGCTTCTGCCGAACACCTATGTCTTCTACAAACCTCATTGTGCCTATCTAGACTCCATGCCCCCTTTGCCCCTTCCTCAAGATCCCTCAGAGTTCCTTGATTTCCTAGAGTTCCCACCGTCTTACTCTCCATTCGAGAGTCCCCCTAAGTCTTCCTCCTACCACTTCTACTCCAAAACCCGTGTCTTCCTCCTCCAGACTCCTTCATCCCCCTTTTCCAGACCCTGTCCTCCACCTCTAGACTCCTTCATACCCTTTCATCTTCCTCCCAGAGCCCTCCTGTCTGCCGCCTCCAGACCCCTGTCCTCCTCCATCCTCAAACCCTTCCGTCTCCCTCCTCCAGAGACCTCCATTTTCCTCTCCCAGAGCCCCTAAATCTCCCTCCTCCAGAGCCCTCACGTCTCCCTCTTCCAGAGCCCTCACGCTTCCCTCCTCCAGAGCCCTCACGACTTCCCTCCTCCAGAGCCCTCACGCTCCCTCCAGAGCCTCACGTCTCCCCTCCGAACCTCACGTCTCCTCCTCAGAGCCCTCACGCCTCCCTCCTCCAGAGCCCTCACGTCTCCCTCCTCCAGAGCCCTCACGTCTCCCTCCTCCAGAGCCTTCTGACGTCTCCCTCCTCCAGAGCCCTCACGTCTCCCTCCTCAAGAGCCCTCACGTCTCCCTCCTCCAAAGCCCTCACGCCTTCCTCCTCCAGAGCTCTCACGTCTCCCTCCTCCAGAGCCTTCACGTCTCCCTGCTCCAGAGCCCTCACGCTTCCCTCCTCCAGAGCCCTTACGTCTCCCTCCTCCAGAGCCTCACGCTCCCCTCAGAGCCTCTCACGCTCCCTCCAGAGCCCTCACGCCTCCCTGCTCCAGAGCCTCACGTCTCCCTCCTCCAGAGCCCTCACGTCTCCCTCTCCAGAGCCCTCACGTCTCCCTCCTCCAGAGCCCTCACGCTTCCTCCACCCCGAGCTCTTACGTCTCCTCTCCAGAGCCCTCACGCCTTCCTCCCCCAGAGCTCTCATGTCTCCCTCCTCCAGAGCTCTCACGTCTCCTCCTCCAGAGCTCACACGCCACCCTCCTCAGAGCCCTTACGCCTTCCTCCTCCAGAACTCTCATGTCTCCCTCCTCCAGAGCCCTCACGCCTTCCTCCTCCAGAGCTCTCATGTCTCCCTCCTCCAGAGCTCTCATGGCTCCCTCCTCCAGAGCTCGCATGTATACCTCCTTCAGAGCGCTCATGTCTCCCTCCTCCAGAGCTCTCATGTCTCCGTCCTCCAGACCTCGCATGTATACCTCCTCCAGAGCGCTCATGTCTCCCTCCTCCAGAGTGCTCATGTCTCCCTCCTCCAGAGCTCTCATGACTCCCTCCTCCAGACCTCACATGTGTACCTTCTCCAGAGCGCTCATGTCTCCCTCCTCCAGAGCTCTCATGACTCAACCTCCAGATCTCGTAAGTGTACCTCCTCCAGAGCACTCATGTTTCCCTCCTCCAGACCTCGCATGTCTACCTCCTTCAGAGCTCTCATGTCTCCCTCCTCCAGAGCCCTCATATCTCCCTCCTCCAGAGCTCTGTGTCCAGAGCCCTCAGTCTCCCTCCGTTTTCCTCCTCGAGGCCCTGCTTCTCCCTCCTCCACAGCCCTCCTTCCTCCTCCAGCACTTTCCATGTTCCTCCTCTAGAGCCCCATTTCCCTCCTTAGAGCTCCCGATCACCCCCTCTGTATTGCTCCTCCAGAACCCCCCTCATGAGGCCCCTTGTCTATCTTCTCCAGAACACCCCATCTAGTTCCTCCAGAATTCCCTCCCCGTCTCCCTCCTCCAGAGCCCCCCCACCTCACTATTCTAGACAACTTCTGATAATCCATAAAGTTGCATTGAATTTACATCAGAGATATTTAATGATATTATTACATACTGGGTTACTGTTTCTTCTAAATATTCTCTAAAATGTACTTGTAACGGTAAATTTGCCATCTGTGACCAACTGCTATGATCGTCTGATCCAAAAGCATTATGACAAACTAAGGGAAACTAAATAGGAATGACAGATCTGCTTAGATGTGCAGCAATACACACATCATTAATAACTGGGAAGATCTGCCATTCACACTAAAAGAAAGCTGGGGAGATTGTGGGAGTTATAGTGAAGGCCTATATGGCTGTCCAGACACCCTCCAGGTGAGAAGTCTCCAACCTGTGACCTCTAATCTTTTGAAAACTACAACTCCCAGTATGGCTGGGCACTCTGCAGAGTCGCAGATTAGTGACTACTATTCTTGGTAGCAAAATGGACAAATCCTTCCGTTTTGTTGCAGACAGTCGGCACCAGTCATTCAGAGATCCTCATATTGCACTTAGGACAAGAACCGAGGTACAGGAATTATTCTCAAGGGAAGAAGATTGAGGGATTGAATATAGGACAAAGTTTAAAGACCCCCTGATTCTGGCTGCGTTCCTCCATTCCTGACCTTACCGCCCGGTTACATTTCTGAAGATGCTGAGATCTTGGCAGGGAAGAAAAAGACAGATTGTGGGAAGGAGCCAGGGCTACAGGACTGTGTCGCCAGGGTCAGCCTGCACAAATGTCACCTTGGAGCAACCGCGGGGCCAGTGCTAAGCGCTGTATTCAGATGGGACAGGAATAAATGGGGAATTTCAGTTGAGGCAGAAATGTACAGTACTGAGGACAAAAGGATCGGCGTTTTACAATGCAATCACTGCTTTTCCCAGTCACATCAACAGACCCTGGCATCATATCCTGGGGCAGTCACACAGCTCATAGTATTAGATCTATGCAGAGGGTCTTTCAACTTCTGTATTAGGGAGCAGCAATATCGAGAGCATGTATTGGACTCAACTCCTGATAACATTCTGCTCAGATGGGTTAGACCTGACCCTGTCCCATGAGGTATCCAGCAGGCTGCCTTCTGCCTCCGTAACACATGCATAGGAGAGCTAAAAATAAATAGTAGTATGTAACAGCTAAAAAAAACATGCATACAATCAAAATTTGAGAAGAAGAGCACCTGACAGACTCTGGGTTTGTCAGATGGGATTGAAAAATTCACGTATAAATCATCTGACATTCCAGATTACGCTGCAGCTCGTTGCTCCAAATAACCACCAGATTATCAGCTGACACAGTTGGAGAACAACAACTCCCAGGATGCTTATATTCACACACAAAGCCATGTTCAGGGAGTCTGATAAAGTAGCTGTAGATTGCTGCAGTTCCTCCTCTGGGTGTAGTGATCAGAGACTTCATGCTCACAGGGGTTTGAATGGTTTTCACCAACTGCAGGTGATACCTGCTCTTGGCATTACTGGGGGCTCAGCAGTCAGCCCTCCAGTTATTTGGTGAATGGGGTTCTGCAAACCTCCCGTCTGAATAAAGCAGATATAGTGGAGCTCTGTACTCATCTGTCCCATAGAGAATTAATGGAGAGGAGATTCAAGTTCATGCAATTGCTGGGGGGTCTCAGCAGTCAAACCCTCAGTGATCACAGAATCAATGGTTTCATACTTGGGAAAACATCTTTAAGTCTGAATTTCTCTGACCTTGTAATGTGTGTGGGGCCCTCTCCATGCTCCAGAGAAAGCTAAAGTCAGAGGAAAAAAGGATAAGGCATGTTAAAATCCAACATGTCTGATCCTTATGTTCTCAGGAGTGATAAGCATGTATGTGTATGATGGTCAGGAAACTGTTTGGTGAACAACAGATATCGAAGTATATGGCCAGTTGCAATCATGATCTCCCAGATTGTCAAGGCTATGACAATATGCGGAGAGATTCATGGTGCTCGGAGCTGTCATAGGTGCAGAGTAAGTGGGAGATCTGCTGTTATTTTCGGCCCTTATATTCATTGCATCCTTGATAAACTAAGGGTCAGAAGTGCGGCTTGCCCTCTTTTCCACTCCTATAGAATGAGGTTATTCTGCACTGTTAGCTCCTCTCAGTACAATGCATGGCCTTTTACAAATTGCACTTTATTTGCACCTAGGACTCGAAGGTAAAGGGTATGCCACACTAAACGAGATCGCAAACGAGATCGCAAACGAGATCACTAAAACGTCACTATTTTGAGATCTCGTTAGCGACCTCGTTGTGTGTAGCATGTAGCAACGATGTGGCCCCTGCTGTGATGTCGCTGATCGTTCACTAGAGTTCTGGACCGTTTTTTGATCGTTGGCGTCCCGCTGGTGAGCCTGAATCGCTGTGTTTGGCACCTTTTGCGAACGACGAGCGACCTCGTTTGTGACGCATGACTGTTTTGCGTCACGGAGTGGATCGCAATATCTGTAAGTTTTCTTTTGCGTCACAAAGAGGATCGCAGAAGTTGCAAAGCAGGCTAGCAGGACACAGAGAGCAGGAGCGATGCTGGAAATTCCTATGAATCAGAAGCGCTCAGTACATGCTAATGACATCCTAACGACCGCCAAAGTCGTTAAAGAGATCGCTGACCACTGATGAGTCGTTTATGAGATCTCCTGTTTGGCAGCTACTAGCGACCTAAAAGAGATCACACCAACGATTGCGTCGTTATCGTGATCGCTAACGAGATCACTAAGTGTGGCAGTACCTTAAGAAAACCATGAAAACCTCCCTGTAGGTACACAATGAATCGGACAAAAGCTGCGAACATTTTCCTACACGACCCCCTTCACAGTCTCCTCTCACTTTTATCTTGGCTTTCTAGTGCCCAGGACAGTAAAGTTAGAGTTACAAACCAGAAAAACTAGTTCTACAAAATACATTTCGTGTCAGTTCACCAGCTTGATGCGTTCCAAAGTGCAGATCCCATGAAAGTAAAAAAAAAAAAAATAAAAGGATACAATTTAACTCCTACTGGACAAGCAAAAAACGTGCGTCATCAAGACGCGAACCCGGTCTGAACACATAAAGGGATTTTTTTTGTTTACGATCTCTGCTTACTTATAGTGAATGACTTAATTAATTCCAGTCAAAATCTTAAATTCAGATCAGATCATTTACCACCATGTAGGAATAATGTAATATACACGAGTAGCATGGTGGTACAGTGCAGAGAGGCACACGGATAGGTCAACACCATCTTTACAAAAAAAAAAATAATAAAATAATGAGGATTTGGGTTGATAGAGAAGAAGCACCATGTGGCATTATGTTGAAATGTACACGGACGAAGCACAATAGCTCCATGCTGAAATGTTTGACCTTTTTTTTTATTTTATTGTGTCTTAAGGTACTGCCACACTAAACAATCCCGCTAGCGATCACGATAACGACGCATACTAATGGGATCTCGAAGCGGGATTGTTTCTATATCGCTAAATGCGGCCACATTTAGCGATATAGTTAACGACGCTATCGCCGTTAGCGATCTTCTTAACGACTTTAGCGGTACAAAAGTACCGCTAAATCGCTAAGAAAAGGTGCCACACAGCGATTAGATACTTACCCAGCGGGAGCGCCAGCGATGAAATAGGGTCCGGAACGATTCCAGCGACGAGCGAGATCACAGCAGGAAGCTCGTCGCTGGAAGCTGCCGCACTGAACAATATCGCTAACGGGATCGCTAAATAGTGACGTTTTTTAGCGATCCCGTTAGCGATATTGTTTAGTGTGGCATACCCTTTAGCCAAAAAGAGCATTTAAATATCCACAGATGCACAGAGTATTTCAGGAGAAGAAATTTGGATGGTGACGTGTCGGCTTGGCTAAGATTAGCTTGGTGAAGACAGGGGGAAAACAGCACAAAGTATTTCAGGATAATAAATACTGACTTAATGAAAGTATGTCAGAAGGATAGGATCATGATAGGAAGGGCAGCATAGAGGATTTCAGCACACAATTTACTATGCCTACTACTAAACCTTCTCAGCTTAAAGGGAATCTGAAAGCTGATTTTTGCTATGTAATCTGAAGGCAGCAGGTGATAGCCGCTGAAACACAGAATTCAGGAATGTGTCACTTGTCAGTGTGTATGCCGTTTACCATCTATAAAGGATTTATCACTAGAAGATTAAAGGGGTTGGCCACTACTTGGACAACTCCTTCTTGATGTAAATATTGGCCCCAATAAAATTTAAAAAAAAACTATACTGACCTCCCATGCCGGCACTGTTCCAGCGGTATCAGCACTCGCAGCTCCGGGGCTAATGTGTGACATGTGACCCCGGTGCCCAATCAGCGCTGGTGTCACAGTACCAGTCCACAGACAAATCGAACAAGAAGAGGAAGTCCGGGCTGCAGCTGATCTCTCACTTCCCCTTCATATTCAATAAGACAGGAGGCGGGGACATTGACGCCTGCGCTGATCGGGCACCGGGCTCACATGTCATAATACCCACACAGGAGTCCCAAGGAGAGCAAGTCCCGACACCACAGGAATAGTGCCAGCATGGGAGGCGAGTATACGTTTTTTTATTTTAACGGAGCCAAGCATTGGAGTATGAGAAGGCGTTTTCCAAGTAGTGGACAACTTCTTTAACATTGAGGACTACACTAGTCCAACAATGCCCCTCCTGTGATGGGCAGCTCACTGTCTATGAACTATATACATACAGACCCTGGCGGGGGCACCTGTGGTGTGGGCGGGGTCAGCTGTCATGTGGGCGGGGCAGTTGTCGTGTGGGCGGGGCAGCTGTGGTGTGGGCGGGGCACCTGTGGTGTGGGTGGTTGCAGCTTTGGTGTGGGCGGGGTCAAATTTCTCAGTTCTGCTCTTTCTAAATCTAAAAGCTCAGACTGTGTCAGAACGGCTGCACCCAGTAATATAAGTGATACACGTTGGATTCAGCATCTTTTGCGTACATTACGATGAAGTAGCAAAATTCTGCTGACAGATTCCCTTTAAGTGACTAATCCCAGGGGATAATATTCTCTTCTCAGGTATTCTTTTTATCATGCAAAAGGAGGAGATTGTGCCTGCGTTGAGCTATTTTTCATCGCCATTACAGGGAGTAATATGGCCACAGAGCAAAAAAAAAAAAAAAAAAGCCATTATACAAACTGAGCAGGTCACACATGTAATCTGTGTACAAACACCCACACAAGGTGCCATTGTTCGCTAAGCAGACTGACTGCTATGTGAACCGCAGCAGACACCTCGTAACAATTAAGGCGCCTACAGATCGTCCCTAAAATCCAACCATCGGCGGAAGCTTTAGCACAAGTGATTATTCCCCACACCTGACAGATATGAGGGTTTCAGCACTATTTAGCCCCCGTCTCACACAGCGATCTCGCTAGCGAGATCGCTGCTGAGTCACTAGTTTTGTGACGCAGCAGCGAGCTCACCAGCGATATCGCTGTGTGTGACATTCAGCGACGATCAGCCCCCCTGCTGGGTATCGCTGATCGTCGCTGAATGTCCTGGACATTTTTTTGATCGCTGGTCTCCCGCTGACAGGCACGCATCGCTGCATGTGACAGGCGGGAGACCAGCGATCCGCTGGTAACCAAGGTACACAGCGGGTTTCCAGGCGAGGGGCTGTGCCTAGAAACCCGCTGTGTACCTTGGATACCAGCGCCCTGATGCAGGGAGCTGGTAACCAAGGTACACAGCGGGTTTCCAGGTGCCGCGCAGCGCCTGGAAACCCGATGTGTACCTTGGTTACCAGCTCCCTGCATCAGGGCGCTGGTATCCAACGTACACTGCGGGTAACTAAGCGATGTTACCCGCAGTGTCGCTGTGCTGATCGCTGCCCTGAGCTGCCTGTTTGGCAGCTCAGCAGCGATCATGTAGCGATACACCAGCGATCCTGACAAGTGCATATCGTTGTCGGGATCCCTGGTGTATCGCTATGTGAGACCCAGGCCTTTAGCTGGACCTTGATAGCCATCACGTTCATAGAAGTATAAATTCCCAAATCACCACTGATCTTCCACTAACGAGGTGGATCCTGAGTGATGCAATAGTTTTAGGAGAGTGTTATATAGGGGTTTGCACCTTTGATGTCGGACAAGAGGGGGCAGTATTCTTACCTGAGCTTCTTTTCACATACTACAGTAAACACATCAGTTAGGGACTGCTGTGATACGGGTTACCTTGACGTTTGGTAGAGCGGCTTAGTATACATCTTTTGCAAAAAACGTATCAACCAAATACCGTTTTTTATCATCTTTTTACTAGCACTTGCTGTTTACTGCTACTTCTTTACAACAGAGTATTTTTATACATTTGTATTACTGTGCTTTTCTATGTTTCAGTATTTTCGTGGTGTGAACACTGTCCTACAGACTTGTTCACTGTGTGCATGGCTCATGTGTATGTATTTCATTGGTTTCTTGTTTTTGGAAGATTGGGGAGGTTTTCCACCCCTCCTTTGTGAACCATGCATATAAAGGCCGTTCTCTGCAGCGTGTCCACATTGGACATTACCTTTCTGAATCCTGCTCATATAGGTACTATACACATGACCAAGATTTTAAATACATCAGTTAGGGACTGCTCTGATACGGGTTACCTTGACGTTTGGTAGAGCAGCTTAGTATACATTTTTGCAAAAAACTTATCAACCAAATACCCTGTTTTTGTTATCATCTTTTTACTAGCACTTGCTGTTACTGTTACTTCTTTACAGCAGAGTATTTTTATACGTTTGTTTTACTGTGCTTTTCTATGTTTCACTATTTAGCTGGACGTTGCTTGCCATCATGTTCATAGAAGTATAAATTCCCAAATCACTGATCTTCCACTAACGAGGTGGATCCTGAGTGATGCAATAGTTTTAGGAAAGTGCTATATAGGGGTTTGCACCTTTGATGTCGGTCAGGAGGGGTCAGTATTCTTACCTGCACTTCTCTTCACATACTACAGTAGATTACAAATAAACAATAAGACTTTGTAGCCTCTTTGGTCACCAAACTGCATTGTAAAAACCTCTCAGTCCATAATGTATGGAATTAAGAAAGATCTATGTATGTATATCAGGATCACTGTCATGTTATATGCAAACAAACACTGTAGACCCCCCAGTCATAGCATGCACTATGTTCACTTTTCTGCCCTCTATGTTTTACTTACTATGGCCCTGGAAAACTCCTTTAATATTCTTCACTTTAATATATGCAGTAACAGAGGCCTGTAAGGTTTTATACACTTACTTGCTGCTAACGTGGCATCAGTACTTGATTGCCACCTGCCAGGTATCAGCAGATCTCATGTACGACGGACAGGTATCGTATGCCACATGCATTAAATGGTTAGTCTCACGTTTTTAAATAGTTAAAATTGCAGAGTGCATGTAAAAACAAACCACTTTGCAATTCACTTCAGAAGGATTTTTAATTCCATTGTTCCCAGGTTTCCAGTCACCCTTCAATCCCAGAGTTTCCTATGGGCGCGACCACACTACAGCCTACAGATCCAGAACATTGCGGTCACAAAAAGTTACATCAGTAAGTGGTGGAGGGCTGACAGTAAGGGGCAGATTTCTACATAACGCAGAGTCGCAGCCTCATCCTGACTCTGCTGATTCTTCCACAGCACAGAGCACTGAACAAGATTATACCCTACCTGACAACGACTGAAGACATCAGCGAGGGAAACACTGACATTGAAATGTTTCAGCACCTCGATTGCCTGTTCTTTAGCTTTTTCTGAAGAGTTCACAGAAAAACATTTTCCTTCTCCAATTTGTGAACGAAGCTGTGAGAGAGGAGATGGGGAACGTGAATGTACAAAGAAAGCAAAGCTTCACAGGCCTGGAGAATAGCTCTGGAGAATAACACAGGATGTAACTCAGGATCAGTACAGGTTATACACAGTGACTGCACCAGCAGAATAGGGAGTGCAGATCTGGGGTATAATACAGGATGTACAGTACAGACCAAACGTTTAGACACACCTTCTCATTTAAAGATTTTTCTGTATTTTCATGACTATGAAAATTATAAATTCACACTGAAGGCATCAAAGCTATGAATTATCACATGTGGAATTATATACTTAACAAAAAAGTGTGTAACAACTGAAATTATGTCTTATATTCTAGGTTCTTCAAAGTAGCCACCTTTTGCTTTGATTACTGCTTTGCACACTCTTGGCATTCTCTTGATGAGCTTCAAGAGGTAGTCACCAAAAATGGTTTTCACTTCACAGGTGTGCCCTGTCAGGTTTAATAAGTGGGATTTCCGGCCTTATAAATGGGGTTGGGACCATCAATTGTGTTGTGCAGAAGTCTGGTGGATACACAGCTGATAGTCCTACTGAATAGACTGTTGGAATTTGTATTATGGCAAGAAAAAAGCAGCTAAGTAAAGAAAAACGAGTGGCCATCATTACTTTAAGAAATGAAGGTCAGTCAGTCTGAAAAATTGGGAAAACTTTGAAAGTGTCCCCAAGTGCAGTTGCAAATACCATCAAGAGCTAAAAAGAAACAGGCTCACATGAGGACCGCCCCAGAAAAGGAAGACCAAGAGTCACCTCTGCTTCTGAGGATAAGTTTATCCGAGTCACCAGCCTCAGAAAATACGGATTTTTGTGTTACTCACCGTAAAATCCTTTTCTCCGAGACGCTCATTGGGGGACACAGGACTGTGGGTGTATGCTACTGCCGCTAGGAGGCTGACACTAAGTAAACATAAAAAAAGGTTAGCTCCTCCTCCGCCGTATACACCTCAGCACTGGCCGCAGACAAACCGAGTTTAGTGCAAAAAGCAGTAGGAGGCTAAAACATAAATCAGTGCTAATACAGGTACAATATATCCAGAAGTAAATCTACTGATATAGACCCAATCAAATAAAATTAACTTAGAAAACAAAGCCATCCGGCTATAAGGGAGGGAGCTGTGTCCCCCAATGAGCGTCTCGGAGAAAAGGATTTTACGGTGAGTAACACAAAAATCCGTATTTCTCCTTCGTCTCATTGGGGGACACAGGACTGTGGGACGTCCCAAAGCAGTCCACTTGGGTGGGAAACTGACTCCACAGTGCAATTATACATAGGCATGGCTCATAGGTGCGCTACCGCGCCCTGAAGAATCCTTCTACCCAGGCTAGCATCCGCTGACGCCTGAGTATGGACATTATAATGTTTTGAAAAAGTATGCAAACTGGACCAGGTTGCCGCCTTACAAACCTGTTCCGCCGAAGCCTGATGCCGAAGAGCCCAGGAGGCACCCACTGCTCTGGTGGAGTGAGCCCTGATTCCTGCGGGAACCACCGCGCCTCTGATGCGGTAGGCCTCTTGAATGGTTACCCGTATCCATCTGGCTAAAGTTGACCTAGAAGCAGCGAGTCCCTTCCTGCGACCCTCAGGGAGGATAAACAGCGTGTCCGTCTGCCGAAAGGATGCCGTCCGAGATACATATCTCCTGAGTGCTCTCACCAGATCCAGCGTATGGAGAGCTTTTTCTACCCGGTGCGTCGGAGCTGGGCAAAATGAGGGCAAAACAATGTCCTCATTGATGTGAAATGAGGACACGACTTTAGGCAAAAAAGGAGGTGCTGGCCTAAGCACTACCTTATCACGGTGGAAAAGTAAGTACGGAGCTCGGCAGGATAGTGCTGCCAGCTCCGAAACCCGCCTTATGGATGTTATGGCCACTAAAAACACCACCTTCCAGGAAAGGTATGTCAGGGAAACCTCCTGAAGAGGCTCAAAAGGAGATTCTTGCAGAACTCCCAGAACAAGATTGAGATCCCAAACATCTAAGGGAGCCTTGTAGGGGGGCACTATATGGACAACCCCCTGAATAAAGGTCTTGACCTGTAAATTAGATGCGATCCTTCACTGAAAAAGAACCGACAAGGCCGAAATTTGACGCCTAAGAGTACTTGGTGCTAGGCCTGAATCTAAGCCTGCTTGGAGAAATGACAGAATGTTGGGGATTGAAAAGTGAAGTGGGGAATAACCATGTTCCCTGCACCATGTAAAAAAGACCTTCCAAGTACCGTGGTAGATACGAGCCGAGGTGGGTTTTCGGGCGCTAGCCATTGTGGCGGCGACCTTTTTGGAGAATCCAGCCCTAGTCAGAATCCAAGATTCAACGGCCAGGCCGTCAAACACAGGACCGCTGAGTTCTGGTGGTAAACTGGGCCCTGGGAGAGAAGATCCACGCGTTCTGGCAGACGCCAGGGTGCGTCGCTGAGCAACTGTACCAGCTCTGCGTACCATGAGCGACGCGGCCAATCCGGAGCGATCAATATCGCTGGGACCCCCTCTAACCTGATCTTCCTGATCACCCTTGGGAGCAGAGCCATTGGTGGAAACAAGTATAGAAGATGAAACTGATTCCATGGTAGAACCAGGGCGTCCACTGCAATTGCCTGCGGATCTCGGTACCGGGAGACGAAGTTGGGCACCTTGGCGTTTATCCTGGAGACCATCAGGTCCACATCTGGGGTTCCCCAGCGTAGGCATATCTGCTGGAATACCTCGGGATGTAGCGACCATTCCCCTGACGCTATCCCCTGACGGCTGAGAAAATCCGCTGCCCAGTTCTCCTCGCCTGGAATGTGGACCGCTGATATCACAGAGTGATTTCTTTCTGCCCAGGATAGAATGTGTCCTACCTCGCGCATGGCTGCCCTGCTGCGGGTACCCCCCTGATGATTTATGTATGCCACCGCTGTGGCATTTTCCGATTGTATTCGGACAGGGCGGCCCGCCAAATGATGGTGAAAACACCTCAGAGCCAGCCGAACAGCTCGGATCTCCAAAATATTGATTGGGAGGGTCGCTTCCTGCCGACACCAAGTCCCCTGAGCTGTATAGTGACGAAACACTGCTCCCCATCCGAGAAGGCTAGCGTCCGTTGTGACTATCAGCCAATGGACTGGAGGAAACTATCGCCCCTGGCGAAGAGTGATGTCCCTTGTCCACCACGAAAGCGTCTGTCTGACCTGCCGGGACAGACGGCACTGAAAATTGAGCGAGTAAGGGCTCCCGTTCCATACTGCCAAGAGAGCATGCTGAAGGGAGCGGAGATGGAACTGGGCAAATGGAATGGCTTCGATCGCTGCCACCATCCTTCTAGGCCCCTCATGCAAAACCGGATGGTGTGAGGTATTGGTTGGCGAAGGATCCGTACCTCCTGACGGAGAACTAGAGCCTTGTCCTGAGGAAGAGTTATCAACCCTTGAGCAGTGTTGAAAATCATTCCTAAAAGGTGATCCTTTGAGATGGCACGGGAGACGATTTCTTTAGATTCACCAGCCACCCCAGGCGAGCAAGGGTGTCTAGCGTAATGCTGACACTCTTCTCGCAAGCCTGATAGGACGGACCCTTGATGAGGAGATCGTCCAAGTATGGCAAAATGACTATCCCCCGGGAGTGCAGAATGGACACAACGGCAGCCATAACCTTTGTGAACACCCTGGGGGCTGTGGCTAGTCCGAACGGCAAGGCTGTGAACTGGAAGTGAAGGTTGCCGATGGCAAACCGAAGAAACCTCTGATGAGGAGGGAATATGGGGATGTCACGCTGTATAGCAGATATATATATGTGATGACAGTAATCTATATCAAAAGGGCAACATACTATATAACATGCGCATAGATAGATGATAACATAGAATTACCTGACAGAATGTCCAGTGGGTCACTACGGAATCCGTTATACGCTGTCTCCGGCTAGAGGGTTACTGGGGTCTATGCTGACCCTAAACTGGGGTCCTAACTAATCCCTCTACCTGGAGGTACTGTTAAAGGTACAGAGGTCCAGGCCACCAGCGTAAACCCTGTCTCCTATCAATCCCTGCCAACTGTAATCTAGTCCTAAGAAGGACCCTGATTACCACCAAAGGGAATGAACAGGTAAGGTTAATGAACAGAAAGACATACAAGAAAGACAAGAAATAAAGTAAATAAAGTCTTACATACAACACTCACACACAGTAGGAACACCTAAGGTCTCAGAGATAAACTATAAGCTATAAGAGTAAAAACAACTAATGAACTCTTAGCTTAAGTATTCTCAGAACCGATCCAGTCTGCTAGACTACATGAATGCTTTCACCGGCATCTAACCAGCAGACTGGCAGCTATATAAAGGAAACTAATTAGAACATAATCAAAAGCAGCCGGGCGAGGCTGGACCTAGTCTTAGCCAAGAGCTAGGTAAAATTAACTCCCTCACCACCAAACACAAAGTAACAGCAACTCAGCTGCGAGAAGTCAGAATGTGCAATCGCGACGATCCTCGTGGCGATGAACCCATGACAGTACCCCCCTTCTACGAGGGGCCTCCGGACCCTCAGGGCCAGGTCTGCCCGGGTAAGTTGTGTGGAAGGTCCGAACCAATCGATCTGCGTTAACCTCCGACGCAGGGACCCAAGTCCTCTCCTCAGGACCATATCCCTTCCAATGAACCAAATACTGAAGGGACCGGCGATTCAGACGTGAGTCAATGATCTTCAACACTTGAAATTCTAAGTTACCATTGACCACCACCGGAGGGGGAGGCAGAGGCGACGGTATAACTGGCGCCACATACCTTTTAAGCAACGATTTGTGGAACACATTATGGATTTTAAACGTAGGTGGGAGGTCCAGACGAAATGCCACAGGATTAATTATAGAACTGATCCTGTATGGACCGATGAACCTGGGACCCAGTTTCCAGGAGGAACTTTGCGTTTTATATTCCTGGTAGACAACCACACCAGATCGTTCACACCTAGGTCCGGACCAGACACTCTCCTCCTATTCGACCTCCGCTTGAAACAGTTCCCTATAGCACTCAGACCATTCAGCACTCCTTCCTGAAGGATAGGAACCGGGTCATCCGTCTTTCCAGCCCCTGGGAAACTACGAGATAAGGCATCAGGAAGCAATTTTATTGAGCAGTCATACGTGCGATGAGGAGGTAACTTTTGACACCCCTCCTCTGAGAACATCTCCCAAAGTCCTCCAGAAAAGGAGGCAAAGTCCTAGGCACGACCGCACCGATGACCGTTTTCATGCAGTTATTCTTGCAAAATTCACCCCACTGGCTTATCTTTCTGGATTGCCAATCAATCACTGGGTTATGTTTAGCCAACCAAGGAAGTCCCAACACAATAGGAGTAGGTAGACCCTCCAACACATAACAAGACAATTGCTCTTTATGTATTGACCCTACACGAAGATCTATGTTATGAACAGCTTGTACCAAGCTACCTTGACCGAGAGGTCTAGAATCAATAGAGACTATAGGGACCGGTTTGGCCAATACACTCAGTTGCATACCATGCACCTGGGCAAACCGAGCGTCCACCAGATTAGCCCCGGACCCACTATCAAGAAAAACAGAAATCCTCTCAGTTCTAGTACCAATCACCACCTCCGCAGGCACGAGAAACTGAGAGGGATTTGGGGACGAAATACACACTCCCAGGTTAACTCCATTGCTCAAAGAGGCCCGGGATGGACACCCCCAACAAAATGTCCCTCTCCCGCAAAAGAAACACCTTCTAGTCTTGCGGTGCACCGCCGATTCCCTCCTACAAAAAGATGTCCCTCCCAACTGCATGGGTTCCTCAGAACAGACCAGGGGAACCTCAGTAAAAGGGACTTTAGTAGTAGGTGGAGTCATCACGGGAGGCGGAGTTACCTCGCGTCTTCCCCGAATTCGTCTATCAATGCGAATAGCGAGGGCCATAGCAGCCTCCAGTGATGGAGGAGAATCATACTGAGCCAACACATCTTTTAATTTGTCAGACAACCCTTGACAAAACTGGCTCCTAAGAGCTGGATCATTCCACTGAGTATCTGTTGCCCATCTACGGAACTCAGAAGAATATTCCTCCGCTGGACGATTTCCTTGCCGTATTTTACGTAACTTTGTTTCAGCAAGGGAAACTCGATCCGGATCATCATATACCAGACCCAGGGCAGTAAAAAATCGATCCACTGACTGGAGATCTGGGGAGCCTGGAGGAATAGAGAACGCCCAAGATTGAGGGTCCCCTTGTAAGAGCGAGATAACAATTCCCACCCTCTGCTCTTCACTCCCAGAAGACCGAGGCCGCAGCCGAAAGTACAATTTACATGCCTCCCGGAAAGTAAAAAATTTGTCCCGCCCACCAGTGAACCTGTCCGGGAGAGCAACCTTAGGTTCAGATCCGGTTTGCTCCGGGGGGGACAAAACCTTGGACTTAATGTCTGCCAACTCCATGGACAACCCCTGCAACTGCCGGGCCAGCTGGGCTACTGGATTCATGACAGCTGGGGAGAAACTTTAGTATGGGCCGGTGAAAATGTCACGCTGTATAGCAGATATATATATGTGATGACAGTAATCTATATCAAAAGGGCAACATACTATATAACATGCGCATAGATAGATGATAACATAGAATTACCTGACAGAATGTCCAGTGGGTCACTACGGAATCCGTTATACGCTGTCTCCGGCTAGAGGGTTACTGGGGTCTATGCTGACCCTAAACTGGGGTCCTAACTAATCCCTCTACCTGGAGGTACTGTTAAAGGTACAGAGGTCCAGGCCACCAGCGTAAACCCTGTCTCCTATCAATCCCTGCCAACTGTAATCTAGTCCTAAGAAGGACCCTGATTACCACCAAAGGGAATGAACAGGTAACGGTTAATGAACAGAAAGACATACAAGAAAGACAAGAAATAAAGTAAATAAAGTCTTACATACAACACTCACACACAGTAGGAACACCTAAGGTCTCAGAGATAAACTATAAGCTATAAGAGTAAAAACAACTAATGAACTCTTAGCTTAAGTATTCTCAGAACCGATCCAGTCTGCTAGACTACATGAATGCTTTCACCGGCATCTAACCAGCAGACTGGCAGCTATATAAAGGAAACTAATTAGAACATAATCAAAAGCAGCCGGGCGAGGCTGGACCTAGTCTTAGCCAAGAGCTAGGTAAAATTAACTCCCTCACCACCAAACACAAAGTAACAGCAACTCAGCTGCGAGAAGTCAGAATGTGCAATCGCGACGATCCTCGTGGCGATGCACCCATGACAGGGGATGTGGAGATAGGCATCCTGAATGTCTATTGATGCTAGAAATTCCCCCTTTTCCATGGCTGCAATAACCGATCGGAGAGACTCCATTCGAAACCGTCGAATTCTGACAAATTGATTCAGTCGTTTTAGGTCCAAAATGGGTCTGACAGAGCCATCCTTCTTGGGCACTATGAACAGATTGGAGTAAAACCCCTGACCCCTTTCGACCTCTGGAACAGGAACAGTGACCCCGCTGCGCCGAAGAGATTCGACCGCCTTGAATAAGGCGTGAACACGGGATTCTTTTTTGGGAAGACGCGAGGGAAAAATCGATTGACGGACGACTGATGAATTCTATTTTGTACCCCGAGGAAACTAACTCCTGACCCACTTGTCGTGAGTAATTGATAGCCAAGTGAGGCGAAACCAGAGTAAGCGGCCGCCTACTCTGGATAAATTGACCGGATTCTGCCTCCAGTCATTTATCCGAATATCTTTGGGGTTTAGACCCTCTAGATCTTGGCTGTTGAGATCGCATTCTTCCCAAAGGGTTGGTCTTGTAGGAGACCTGGCGATCTCTGGCCTGATTAGGTCGACCTGAGCCGCTGGAGGTGGCTGGCGCGGCCCAACCTGGGTTACGAAAGGCCCTAAAGCGAGGCTGAAGCTGTCGGCGAAAAGGCTGTCTAATCCTCTGCTGAGGAAGGAAGCTGCTCTTTCCTCCCGTCGCATCAGATATGAGCTGATCCAACTTCTCGCCAAATAATCGGCCGCTCTGATACGGTAAGGACGTAAGTGATTTCTTTGAGGTTGAATCCGCTCGCCAAGTTCTCAACCACAAAGCTCTCCTGATAGCAATCGCATTAGCTGCAGCTAATGCCGCGCAATTTGCCGCATCCATAGAAGTGTTAATTAAAAAATCTCCTGCAAGAGCTATCTGATTGGAGATTTCCGTTACCTCAGAAGGCACCTCTATACCGTGAAGGGCTCTATTTAGAGACTCCGACCAAGATATCATGGCCTTAGCAACCCAAGTCGCTGCAAAAGAAGGAGAGAGTGCAGAGCCTGATTCCTCAAACACTGAGCGGGCCAAGCTTTCAACCAGACGATCCGTTGGATCCTTGATCGAGGAACCGTTAGGAAGGGAGAGAAGCGTTTTAGACGCTAAATGCGATACAGGAGGATCGACTGTAGGAGATTCTGCCCACATTTTCAGAAGTTCGGGAGCAAAAGGATATCTGGTATTAAGGGCCTTTTGTCCTGCAAAGCGCTTGTCCGGTTTTTCTCGGTGGCGCTGCACCAGCTCCTCAAACTCAGGATGAGCACCAAAAACCTTATGAGTTTGTCTGGCTTGTTTGAAAGACACCTTATGACCGGAGGCCAAGGTGGATTCATCGTCTATCCCCAGGGATTGATTGACAGCTTCAATCAGACTGTCAATTGTCTCCTGACAATTCGGTGCCTCTAGATTGAGGGACCCTTCAGAATCGGAATCTGAATACTGATCACTTGCCCCCAAAGGAGAGGGAGAGCGAGAAACTGAGCTAAAGGATGCCGAGGCCCCGGACGGCATAGGCGACGCAGTATGGGTTCACTTCCCATGCGTCTGCCTGGTAAGAGCGCGGCCCCTGCAGGCCGGAGGTTCCTGAGGCGTAGTCAACCCGGGTGAACCACTGTCCCTGCTCCTATCGGGAGCTTGAAGGGACTCGATTGCTCTGGTTAATGACGCCACAGATTGAGAAAGAGACAAGGCCCATTCTGGAGGACCTGACGCACTAGGCTCGGTTATAGGTAAGGACTCCTGAGCCCGTTCGGAGTCACAGGCTTCGCAGACCCGATTAGTCTGGGCGTGCGGAAAAGGGGATCTACAGGCAATGCATGCAGTATAGAGCACCGTGTGGGTCTTAGCCCTTCTGGACATACTGGATCTGTCACAGATTTCCTCCTGTCAGAATAATTTGGATGTGGCGGTGCGGGTAGTAGCGGTGCGGAGCGCGGCAAAGCGGAGCAACCAGGCTGGAGGTAGTAGCACTTACCCCAGTCCTGTTCCCCGAACGTCCTTTAATGATTTTCCACCTCACTTGCTGGACCGTGTGGCGTAAAAGGGAAGACGGAAGCTCCAGACTTCTAAAAAACGCGCTCCCCTTTCAGGGAGGCGTTCCTAAATAGCCGAGCCCTAGGGGGAGGGGTCGCGGGGCGCAGCCTAGCGCCGGCCGAAGCCGGGGACCCGATTTCCAGCCGCGGCCTAGTCTCCGGCCGAAGCCGGGGGCTAAATTTCAGGCCGCGGCCTAGCGCTGGCCGAAGCTGCGGCCTAAATTTTCGGCGGCGGCCGCTCGGGATCAGGGGGGCGGGCCCGCCGGAAGTGCCGCTGCTGGGGGGAGGAGCCCGAGAACGCGCCCATCCTCTGGAACGCCGAATTACCCCCCGCGCTGCCTGACCCTCGGCAAAAGCCGGGGGCTAGATTTCCGCCCGCGGCCTAGCGCCGGCCTGAAGCCGGGAGGTAAATTTTTGGCGGCGGCCGCCCCTGTGGTCGGAGAGCGGGCCGCCGGATACGGGGGGGGGGGTATGGGGAGCTCAGACATGGACTTGCCTGATTCCTGGCTGAAGCCAGGCTGAATCCCCCGCTTTTGCTTTGGACGCGCTGCTCCTGAATCCTCCCTTTGCTCCAACTACCTCCACGACCGACGATCCCGAATTAAAGGTGGGTTCCCGGCCGTGATCCACTGGAGCATACGTAGGAAAAAAAGGTCCCAGCGTCTCTCAGCCGCAGTCTCAGGTTAGAGAGGGGCTTCACAGAAAAAAAGGGGTGAGGACGGTGCAGGCACCCTAACTCCATCACCCCTTCAGGGGGTGAGGAGAGGGACTGTCCGCCTCCTTGCAGCACCGCAGTCTTGCCTTGGTGGTGCAGTGGGGGCAGCACGGACTATTTTCTGCCTCTGTACAGCCTAGGGTTTCAATACCCTAGGGTGGTCAGGGCTGAGTCCGGCACTCGTGTCCCACGTTGCGGGAAAGGATACGTGGAGGCTTTACTCCACGTGCTCGCCCGTTGATGGTTTGGGGAGATCGGACCCCTTCAAAAGGGTCCGTCGCCCCTGTCACATCTTCGTGGGAAAGTAGAAGAAAAAAAAAAAAAAATGGTCTGGAAGAAACCAGACGTGTGCCTCCATCAGACACTAAGCATGAACTGGGTTTGTCTGCGGCCAGTGCTGAGGTGTATACGGCGGAGGAGGAGCTAACCTTTTTTTTATGTTTACTTAGTGTCAGCCTCCTAGCGGCAGTAGCATACACCCAAAGTCCTGTGTCCCCCAATGAGACGAAGGAGAAATCGCAGGTTTACAGCAGCTCAGATTAGAGACCAGGTCAATGCCACACAGAGTGCTAGCAGCAGACACATCTCTACAACAACTGTTAAGAGGAGACTTTGTGCAGCAGGCCTTCATGGTAAAATAGCTGCTAGGAAACCACTGCTAAGGACAGGCAACAAGCAGAAGAGACTTGTTTGGGCTAAAGAACACAAGGAATGGACATTAGACCAGTGGAAATCTGTGCTTTGGTCTGATGAGTCCAAATTTGAGATCTTTGGTTCCAACCACCGTGTCTTTGTGCGACGCAGAAAAGGTGAACGGATGGACTCTACATGCCTGGTTCCCACCGTGAAGCATGGAGGAGGAGGCGGTGTGGGGGTGCTTTGCTGGTGACACTGTTGGGGATTTATTCAAAATTGAAGGCATACTGAACCAGCATGGCTATCACAGCATCTTGCAGCGGCATGCTATTCCATCCGATTTGCGATTAGTTGGACCATCATTTATTTTTCAACAGGACAATGACCCCAAACACACCTCCAGGCTGTGTAAGGGCTATTTGACCAAGAAGGAGAGTGATAGGGTGCTACGCCAGATGACCTGGCCTCCACAGTCACCAGACCTGAACCCAATCGAGATGGTTTGGGGTGAGCTGGACCACAGAGTGAAGGCAAAAGGGCCAACAAGTGCTAAGCATCTCTGGGAACACCTTCAAGATTGTTGGAAGACCTTTTCCGGTGACTACTTCTTGAAGCTCATCAAGAGAATGCCAAGAGTGTACAAAGCAGTCATCAAAGCAAAAGGTGGCTACTTTGAAGAACCTAGAATATAAGACATAATTTCAGTTGTTACACACTTTTTTGTTAAGTATATAATTCCACATGTGTTAATTCATAGTTTTGATGCCTTCAGTGTGAATGTACAATTTTCATAGTCATGAAAATACAGAAAAATCTTTAAATGAGAAGGTGTGTCCAAACTTTTGGTCTGTACTGTAACTCAGGATCAGTACAGGATCAGTAATGTAATGTGTGTACACAGTGACTGCACCAGCAGAATAGTGAGTGCAGCTCTGGAGTATAATACAGGATGTAACTCAGGATCAGTACAGGATCAGTAATGTATGTACACAGTGACTGCAGCAGCAGAATAGAGAGTGCAGCTCTGAGGTATAACACAGGTTGTAATTCAGGATCAGTGCAGGATAAGTCATGCAATGTATGTTGTTCTTACTATCAGGTGCATATAGATAAAATATACTAATTATTAAGGAATCTTTACATCATCACTGGGGGGGGGCAGTGGGTCTCCAAATGTCAAGTCTGACAGATATCATTGTAGTGAGGCTCATTCTAAACAAGAATTTTTTTTGGACAAAATATTTTATAAACTATAGTCCTGAAAAACTCACCGTCTGGTAGGGCAGGCCGCAGGTAAGAATGACCCTCCCATCTCGCCTGGCAATCTGCAAGACAAAATCAACAAATGCTATGAGATCACTACACTCTAAAACCAAATGGTCAAATGTAACAAATTCTTACAAAGAGCAGGATCTTTGCAGCCAGGGATTGATTCCCATAGCAATAATTAATTATAGTAGAGATGAGGTCCAGGTATTAATGAGCCAACAACTGGTGCCGTCTGATGAGACCCCACTAAGGCAGCATATATATGCAATATTTAGGTTTGTGCAGAGTATATCACAGCTACATCCTAACAGGTGTCTGGAGAACTTTTACCTCTGATGCTTTCCTGTGGTCATCATCATTCTCCAACATCAAGACATCAACGCCCAAACATCGCAGATAGCGACCCAGTCCCTGCAGCATATTGTCACAGATGACGCTGAATTCCGGCGGAGTCAGAGGTTTGGTTTGGGGAGTATTTTGAGGGGAGACTGCTTTGGGTGGAGTTGCAAACTCTAGGACAATGAGCAATAGATTATTACTAGTTTTCTTCAGTCTAACTCCATTTAATGTATGGCAGAAAGCTGAAACATTAATTATATGCTATGTATAGTTTATAGAAGAGGATGTGCATTCTCATTTAGGGTATGTGAACATGTTAAGTATTTGATGCAGAAATTTCTGCGCCATTTCTGCTTCTCTTTGCAGGAAAAACTTGCATTTTTTTACTTGCCTTTTTGTTGCAGCTTTTTCCCCACTCATTAGTATGGGTGAAATCTACAGCAAAAACGCTGAAACAATTGACATGCCGCAGGTTTAAATCTGCAAGTCACAAATAACCAACATGTGCATGAGACTTCAGGATTCTCATTCATGTTGCTTGTATCTTGAAACCCTTCAAGTTTTCTGACAAATCTGCACTGGAAAAAAAAAAACTGCAGAAAAAATGCAATGTGTGCACACAGCCTTACAGATATAAAATCTGGTGGTGGTCTGTAGATGCCACCTTTTCTCTGTCTTGATCAATGACCCAGCAAAAAGAAACTACCACAAAGGTGGTTGAAATTAAATGTCTGTTCAGGCTTTTAACATGTCATGACCCACTTCATAAATCAAAGCTCGTTTATGTTTGCACCTCAGAAGGTAATGCAGAGGAGTCACTGAGCAGCTGGAAGCATGGTATATAGATCTACACTTCCAAAACTAACTTCCTGATAACCTTCTGATGTAGGAGACAATTACTCATACGATACTAGAACAACATCCCATATGTGACTTAGGGGTAGAACGTGCTGATATGTGAAAGGCCTGACCAATTAACGGAATAAGTTAGGACACCCCATTTGTCCAGCTTGTGCTCCAGATTCGTACTTTGTTCTTGAGCAAAGATTCCTTTTGGCGTGAAGATCTTCCTACGTCTTTATTCGGTGACGCTTTGCCTTTGGGGAATTCATAGAAATTTGGTTTCAGGCCAAACTTGTCTGGGGTATGGCAAAGGGTCTTGAACACATCCAGAAGGCAGTAGGCATCGGAAGCTGTAGTAAAGGAGAAGTCAGTAAATTAATGCAGTGTGTGAAGTGGTCACGTTTTATGGTACCCCTATAGAGGAGTCGTCAAGGTGTCAAACATTGATAATCTAATCATACGGATGAGCCATATTGCCTGTTTCACATATGGCGTTCAATCATCAAGGCACAAAGGTCCCGGGATCAGAGACGAATCAATTACACTGTGCAAACTGAAATGTAAACATTACCAATAGGCTGGACGCTCCTTTTTAAAAATGTTGCGCTATATGAGCCCCCATATCTGATAACTAGGTCACCTCGTGGACATCAGTCCCACATTGGCTAACATTGTTTGAAACTGCGGAGGTCTTTCCATCTCACACATTCACGGCTATACATGTCTGACAGAATCGGATCCCACCTCCTGGCTCAGCTGAACCCAGGCTGCTGCGATCACACAAGCATGTCTCTGTATTCCATTATACAGAAGCTAATAATAAAATACCAGAACTAATATCAATCTACAAAACAATATGTGTTTCACCACCTAAAAACATAAAGAGGATGCGTTCAGTACTTTTTGCTGGTGCTAGACTGTGAGGATATGGCCACTTATTAACCCCTTCATGACCCACCCTATTTTGACCTAAATGACCTGGCCATTTTTTGCAATTCTGACCAGTGTCCCTTTATGAGGTAATAACTCAGGAACGCTTCAACGGATCCTAGCGATTCTGAGAATGTTTTTTCGTGACATATTGGGCTTCATGTTAGTGGTAAATTTAGGTCGATAATTTTTGCGTTTATTTGTGAAAAAAATGGAACTTTGGCCAAAATTTTGAAAATTTCGCAATTTTCAAATTTTGAATTTTTATTCTGTTAAACCAGAGAGTTATGTGACACAAAATAGTTAATAAATAACATTTCCCACGTCTACTTTACATCAGCACAATTTTGGGAACAACATTTTTTTTTGTTAGGAAGTTATAAGGGTTAAAAGTTGACCAGCGATTTCTCATTTTTACAGCAAAATTTACAAAACCATTTTTTTTAGGGACCACCTCACATTTGAAGTCACTTTGAGGGGTCTATATGGCAGAAAATACCCAAAAGTGACACCATTATAAAAACTGCACACCTCAAGCTACTCAAAACTACATTCAAGAAGATTATTAATCCTTCAGGTGCTTCACAGGAACTAAAGCAATGTGGAAGGAAAAAATGGACATTTTAATTTTTCCAACAAAATTTTTCTTTTAGCATCAATTTTTTCATTTTTGCATGGGCAACAGGATAAAATGGATCCTAAAATTTGTTGGGCAATTTCTCCTGAGTACACAGATACCTCATATGTGGTCATAAACCACTGTATGGGTGCACGGCAGGGTTCAGAAGGGAAGGAGCGCCATTTGACTTTTTGAATGGAAAATATGCTGGAATATTTAGCGGTTGCCATGTCGCATTTGGAGAGTCCCTGTGTGCCTAAACATTGGAGCTCCCCCACAAGTGACCCCATTTTGGAAACTAGACCCCCCAAGGAACTTATCTAGATGCAGAGTGAGCACTTTGAACCCCCAAGTGATTCACAAATTGATCCATAAAAAAAAGAAAGTACTTTTTTTTTCACAAAAATTTTCTTTTAGCCTCAGTTTTTTCATTTTCACATGGGCAACAGTATAAATTCGATCCTAAAATTTGTTGGGCAATTTCTCCTGAGTACACCGATACCTCATATGTGGTCATAAACCACTGTTTGGGCGCACGGCAGGGTTCAGAAGGGAAGGAGCGCCATTTGACTTTTTGAATGGAAAATATGCTGGAATATTTAGCGGTTGCCATGTCGCATTTGGAGAGTCCCTGTGTGCCTAAACATTGGAGCTCCCCCACAAGTGACCCCATTTTGGAAACTAGACCCCCCAAGGAACTTATCTAGATGCAGAGTGAGCACTTTGAACCCCCAAGTGCTTCACAAATTGATCCGTAAAAAAAAGAAAGTACTTTTTTTTCACAAAAATTTTCTTTTAGCCTCAGTTTTTTCATTTTCACATGGGCAACAGTATAAATTGGATCCTAAAATTTGTTGGGCAATTTCTCCTGAGTACACAGATACCTCATATGTGGTCATAAACCACTGTTTGGGCGCATGGCAGGGCTCAGAAGGGAAGGAGCGCCATTTGACTTTTTGAATGGAAAATTAGCTCCAGTCGTTAGCGGACACCATGTCATGTTTGGAGAGCCCCTGTATGCCTAAACTTTGGAGCTCCCCCACAAATGACCCCATTTTGGAAACTAGACCCCCTAAGGAACTTATGCAGATGCACAGAGCACTTTGAACCCCCAGGTGCTTCACAAAAGTTTATAACGCAGAGCCGTAAAAATAAAAAATCATTTTTTTTCCTCAAAAAATGATTATTTAGCCCCCTATTTTTTATTTTCACAATGGTTACAGGAGAAATTGGACCCCAAAAGTTGTTGTCTAATTTGTCCTAAGTACGCTAGTACCTCACATGTGGGGGAGAACCACTGTTTGGGCACACGTCAGGGCTTGGAAGGGATGTAGTGACACTTTGAAATGCCGACTTGATGGAATGGTCTGCGGGCGGGCAGAGCCCCTGATGTGCCTAAACAGTAGAAACCCTCCACAAGTGACCACATTTTGTAAACTAGACCCCTCAAGGAACTTAACTAGATGTGTGGTGAGCACCTTGAACCCCCACGTGCTTCACAGAAGTTTGTAATGCAGAGCCGTGAAAATAAAAAATCATTTTTTTCCTCAAAAACTGATTTTTTTAACCCGCAATTTTTTATTTTCACAAGGGTAACAGGAGAAATTGGACCACAAAAGTTGTTGTACAGTTTGTTCTGAGTACACTGGTACCCCATATGTGGGGGGGAACTACTGTTTTGGCGCATGGGAGAGCACAGAAGGGAAGGAGCGCCATTTTGGAATGCAGACTTGATGGAATGTTCTGTGGGCGTCATGTTGCGTTTGCAGAGCCCCTGATGTGCCTAAACAGTAGAAACCCCCCACAAGTGACCCCATTTTGGAAACTAGACCCCCCAAGGAGCTTATCTAGATGTGTAGTGAGCACTTTGAACCCCCAAGGGCTACACAGAAGTTTATAACGCCGGGCCATGAAAATAAAAAAATCATATTTTTTCCACAAACATGATCTTTTAGTCCCCAATTTTTTTATTTTCCCAAGGGTAACAGGAGAAATTAGACCTCAAAAGTTGTGTCCAATTTGTCCTGAGTACGCTGATATCCCATATGTGGGAGAAAACTACTGTATGGGCACACTTCGGGGCTCGGAAGGGAAGTAGTGACGTTTTGAAATGCCGACTTGATGGAATGGTCTGCGGGCGTCATGTTACGTTTGCAGAGTCCCTGATGTGCCTAAACAGTATAAACTCCCCACAAGTGACCCATTTTGGAAACTAGACCCCGCAAGGAACTTATCTAGATGTGTGGTGAGTACTTTGAACCCCAAGTTCTTCACAGAAGTTTATAACGCAGAGCCGTGAAAATAAAAAATCATTTTTTTCCACAAAACACGGATTTTGGTAAAAACTTACCTGTAAAATCCTTTTCAGCGAAGGAAGGAAGAGAGACACAGTATTCATTACTGATGGGTAGGCGGAGCCCCAGATCAGGATGTTACCTCAGATCAAAAGAGTGATGACTGGCTGGCCCCTCCAGCTCGGGCTCCTCCTACTCAGCTCCAGTCGTACCAAAGCTTTTAGGAAAAGAGCCAAGATCACCAGCGGAGCAACATAACCCCTTCTGAAGGAACTTCAGAGAAAAAACACAAGGATACAGGTTATGCATGCAAAGAAAACCAAAAACCACAGAGTTCCAGGTACTACTCACGGAACCTGACTACTGTGATGAGCTGGCGATGCTGGAACAGAGCCTTAGCGCGCTGACCTCAGCCCAGATAATCGCTATCAGATAAGGGTCGCGCTGCATCTGAAAACATCAACACACTTCTGCCGTGGGAGGGTGCTGTGTCTCTCTTCCTTCCTTCGCTGAAAAGGATTTTACAGGTAAGTTTTTACCAAAATCCGTGTTTCAGCTGCAGATGGAAGGAAGAGAGCCACAGTATTCATTACTGATGGGACGTCCCAAAGCAGTTCAAAAATAAGGGTGGGAAAAACCAACAAAAGGCAGAAACCCAACAACCTTAACAACAAAGCGCAACCAGCGCTAAACACAAGTTCATCCAGAACATTAAACTACAGCTGCCTGCAGGACCCTACGTCCGAGGGCTGCATCAGCGGAAGCACTGACGTCCACTTTATAAAACCTTGTAAACGTGTGGACAGAGCGCCAAGTTGCCGCTCGGCAGAGCTGCACTGCCGAGGCACCTTGATGAAAAGCCCACGATGAAGCCACAGCTCTCGTGGAATGGGCTCGAATCTTAATCGGGCAAGATTCACCCCGAAGGCGGTAAGCTTCCAAAATAGCTGACCGGATCCAACGAGCTATAGAATCCTTGGAAGCTCGTTGACCATGCCGACGACCTGCTGGAACCACAAACAGGGAGTCCGTCTTACGAAAACCTTGAGTAATAGATAGATAAAACTTCAAGGCCCGCACTAAATCCAATGTGTGTAAATCTCGCTCTTTCGCATTCTTCGGATCCGGGCAGAGTGAAGGCAACACAATATCCTGGTTAACATGAAATTGTGACACCACTTTAGGCAAAAAATCACCCCGAGTGCGAAGCACTACACGATCCGGAAAAAACTCCAGAAAAGGAGGCGAACAAGAAAGAGCTGCCAACTCAGAAACTCTCCTCAAGGAAGTGACTGCAACAAGGAAAGCCACCTTCCAAGAAAGTAAAGAAAGGCTAGCAGAAACCATAGGCTCAAAAGGTTTATGCTGAAGAGCCTCCAAAACAAGGTTGAGCCGCCAAGGAGACACGGGTGCCTTCCGCAGCGGAAACTTACGAGAGATACCTCGGAAAAAGGAGAGCACGTCTCTATTTGAAGCAATGGTTCTCCGGAACAATAAGGACAGAGCAGAAATCTGACCTTTCAGAGTGCTAACTGCCAAACCCTTGTCTAGCCCATGCTGCAGAAAAGCCAACAGGTTGGGAATGGAAAATTTTCTCGGGTTCCGAGAGGACCCCAAACACCACGAAAAGAAGGTTTCCCAAATTTTGTGGTAAATCCTAGTAGTAGCCGGACATCTTGCAGCACGAAGGGTAGCAATGACCTCGGCTGAAAAACCTCTACGGGTCAAGATTTCGGTCTCAAGAGCCACGCCGTCAAACGCAGGGACATCAAGTCCGGATGACAAACGGGCCCCTGAGTCAACAAGTCCGGTTGAAGAGGGAGTGGAAAAGGAGGTGCCGCCAACAGCGACATTATTGTCGAGAACCACACCCTTCTTGGCCAGTCTGGAGCTATCAGAATAGCTGGAATCCTCTCTAGTCTGATCCGACGCAGTACTAGAGGAAGTAAAGATATCGGCGGGAATACATAGATCAGCTCGAACTGATCCCACTGAGCCACTAGAGCATCCACCGCCACCGCCTTCGGGTCCTTGTACCTGGACATGAATGTCGGTAACTTGGCATTGGACCTGGATGCCATCAAATCCACTTGGGGGGTTCCCCAGCGAGAGCACAGTAGTGCAAAAACTTCCGGGTGGAGGCTCCATTCCCCGGGATCCATCCTTCTGCGACTGAGAAAGTCCGCTGTAATATTCTGAACCCCTGGAATGTGAATCGCCGAAATGGCTGGTACACTGGCCTCTGCCCAAATCAGAATTCGGGACACCTCTACCATGAGTCTGAAACTCTTTGTCCCACCTTGGTGATTGATATACGCGACAGCCGTCGCATTGTCTGTCTGCACTCGGACTGGCAGACCGCTCAAAGGGACCGTCCAATGTTGGAGGCAAAGGAAAATCGCCCTCAATTCCAGGATGTTGATCGGAAGAAAAGACTCTTCCGATGACCATACCCCCTGAATCCAGAGATTGTTCCAAACACCCCCCCAGCCCGTCAGGCTGGCATCGGTGGTTATAACTGACCACTTCGGAGGGAGGAAAGACTTCCCCAGGGAGAATGCCCCTGGACGTAACCACCATTCTAGAGAATCCCGCACCGCGCGAGGAATGGTGACACTGCAATCCAGCGATTGCGACTGGTTCCATCGACTCAAGATGAACCTTTGGAGAGTCCTGGAATGGAACTGGGCAAAAGGAATTGCCTCCATGGACGCCACCATCAGTCCCAGAAGACGCATACACTTCCGTAGGGACATTGCCGTTGAGGATTTCATAATCTGTACATGTCGAAGAAGACATGACTGTTTGTCTGGTGGTAGGGAAACTACCGACCGAAACGTGTCGAGATGCATTCCCAAAAAGAGAATTGTCCTCGATGGTTCCAGGGACGACTTCTCCCAATTGACCAGCCAACCGAAGTCCTTCAGAAACTGAAGAGACAAATCCCGAGCCGTCAACGCCTCCTCCTCGAGGAAGCCACGATCAAAAGATCGTCCAGATAAGGGAGAATCGTAATCCCCTGTCTTCGAAGAATTGCCATGAGGGGCGCCAGAATTTTTGTAAAGACCCTTGGCGCTGAGGCTAAGCCGAACGGCAGAGCCACGAACTGGTAATGATTCTGACCTATGGCAAATCGAAGAAAGCGCTGATGAGCCTTTCCGATGGGAATATGCAAATAGGCGTCGCGAATGTCGATTGACACCAGAAAATCGTTCTGTGACAGAGCTGCCACAACGGAACGAAGCGACTCCATGCGAAATTTCCGGGCATGGACATGCCGGTTTAATCGCTTGAGATCCAGAATCGGGCGAAATTTGTTCTCCTTTTTGGGAACTATAAAAAGGTTGGAATAAAAACCTTTCCCTCGGTCCTCTGACGGAACCGGTATCACTACACCCTTTTGTAGCAGAGATTCGACCTCTCGCTGTAGAGCGACAACAAGCTCGGGTTCCGACGGAACGCGAGACTGACAAAAAACATTTGGGGGTCGAGAAGCAAACTCTATGAAATAGCCTGCCGACACTATCCGCGTTACCCAGGAATCTGGAACGCGAGCCATCCAAGTCTCCTTGAAAAGAAGCAGGCGACCCCCCACTCGAGAATCCTCGAGTGGACCCCTGGCGTCAATCCGACTTTGCGGGCTTCTTGTCAAGTTCCCGCTTGTCCTGGCGGAAACTCTGCTTCCAGGGAGTACGAGTTTTCTGAGAGGATTTCTTTCCTGAGAAGGAAAGACGACCCGATCCCCACGAGGAGTGACTAGATCGTCCTCGGCCCCGAAAGGACCGCCGACCACTATAGACACCAGGCTTACTGGACACAGAGGCCATGGCCCTACGCTGTGGTAATGCTGATTCCTTCGCCTTAGCCTTGGAAATCAGCTCTGTGAGGTCGGATCCAAAAAGATGGCCACCCTTGTAAGGTAAGGCCAACAACCCTTGTTTGGAAACTGCGTCCCCGGCCCACTGTCTGAGCCATAAAGCTCTTCTGACTGTGACCGCTGAAGCTTGCGCTTTGGCCAGCAGAGATGCCGTATCCAGACCGGCATCAAATATATAACAGGCTGCCGTTTCTAACCATTCACAAGTTTCCCGTATCTCAGATAACGGAGATTCATTTTGCAACTCCGTCTTCAGACGTGCCAACCAGCTTAGAGAAGCTCTAGCAGCACACATGGATCCTAGCACTGCTCGAAATCCATGACCCGCAGCCTCATAGCTTGCTTTTGCCGCCACTTCTGCCTTTCTATCCAAAGGCTCCTGTAAGCTCGCTTTTCCCTTAATAGGGAGTAGTGAGGATTTACTAAGCTGAGATAAGGACACATCCACTTCAGGAGCAGAAGTCCAATTAGCCTTTAACTCCGCAGAGCAAGGATAAAGTGTATCAAAGAAATGCGTTCCATGAAAACGCTTATCTGGACATAGACGTTCCTCCTCTATTACACTATTAAGCTCATCCAGAGCTGGCAATGTTGTACGCGAAGCACGGGACTCCTGGAACATGCGTGCTGATTTACCAGGACGACTAGTTACCTCCTCCGGTAACTGTAATATATCTCTCATGGCTTCAATTAATGCCTCCGTACGCTTCGCCATAGAGGAACGCCCCTGCGGCTCGTCCGCATCTGAATCGGATATTTCTCCATCCGAATTTAAAGGGGAACTCTGTCCAATATCAGATACATCTGACTCGCTCCGTGTAGAGGCCGGTAACGGCCTGCGTCGCTTCCTCTGAGAGGAATTAGCAGACACATATTGACCTAAAAGGTCAGACAAGTTGCTGATCGATCGAGCGATATCGTCCAATTTTCCACCGCTGTCGACCGCAGCGCTAGACGCTGTGGAGGTCTGCGTATCTGATTGCCGTAATGGCACTGGGACGTGGTCCGCGGCATCTGAACCCTGTTCAGACATGTCTCACCTGTATGAGCAGGTCAAAGCGGTAATACCAGCAAAAAACTATGCGGTTTTTTTTTTTTCAAACGCTGAAGGGTTAACGCTCCACCAAGCAGGGTTACCCCAGCGGTATTCAGTCAAGAAAATTTAGCTGGTAGAAAATAACCCTCAGAGGGGTTAATATTGCAAACTCACCACAATATATATATTTGTGAGCCCCAGCCAATTTCTATGTCTCTAATGAGACTGCAGCTGCAGGATAGCGATCGCTGCGCTGCAGGGTGAGGAATTTAGCACTCACCCAGCTGGCCGTGGTGTCTTATGAGGAGAGGAGCGGTCTGAGGAGCCCAGGAGCCTGTGTAATGGCCGCCACAGTGAGGGAGTCGCAGGAGAAACGCCAGAGCGCGCGTCTTCCTGCTCAGAAGACCGGGAATAGTTAGGCCACGCCCCCCGCCAGCTCGAATAATGAGCGCGAACTCCCCCGCTCCTGCTCCCTCTCTGTCCTGCAGGTATCTGCCTGCGGACAAAAAAATCACCACATCTACTTGTAACAGCGCTGTCACAGCAGCGCTGAAGCATACTGACATACATGTAGTAGCGCTGTCACAGCAGCGCTGAAGCATACTGACATACAAGTAATAGCGCTGCTCATCCAGACGCTAAAGCACTCACACATAATTATAATAATAAAATTTGTGTGGAGTACTCACCAGCCAAGGCGCCACAGGGACCCTCAGGGGTTTCTGGCGCTGTGCCCAAGCTTCCCCCCAGGGCGAAGAACGCAGTGACCGCACGTGTGGTTTGCGTCCCCGCCAGGGAAGCTCTCCTCATCCCCCAGGGCCGGCAAGGATTCTGCAGGGACTTTAAGTAAATACAGATCCGCCAAGGGAGAGGTTGGGGTACAGCAGCGCTGGTACCCCTGAGACCTCTAGACCAACTAGTGATCCAAGTCCCCTGTCCGAATATAAAATAATAAAATCTTCTGAGGAGCTGCATTAGCAGCGACCATCCTCGGGGACCTCAAATCTTAGACTGGAGCTGAGTAGGAGGAGCCCGAGCTGGAGGGGCCAGCCAGTCATCACTCTTTTGATCTGAGGTAACATCCTGATCTGGGGCTCCGCCTACCCATCAGTAATGAATACTGTGGCTCTCTTCCTTCCATCTGCAGCTGAAAATAACTTTTTTAGTCCCCAATTTTTTTTTCCCAACAGTAACAGGAGCAATTAGACCCCCAAAGTTGTTGTGCAATTTTTCCCGAGTACGCTGATACCCCATATGTGGGGGTAAACCACTGTTTGGGCACACGTCGGGGCTTGGAATAGAGGGAGCACTGTTTGACTTTTTGAACGCAAAATTTGCAAGAATCAATGGTGGCGCCATGTCGCGTATGGAGACCCCCTGATGTACCTAAATAGTGGAAACCCTTCAATTCTAACTCCAACCCTAACCCCAACACACCGCTAACCCCAACCCTAACCCCTACACACCCCTAACCCTAATACAAACCCTAACCATAACCCTAACCCCAACACACCCCTAACCCTAATCCCAACTCTAACCATAAACCTAACCACAAGCCTAACCCTAATCCCAACCCTAACCCCAAAACACCCCTAACGCTTATCCTAACTCTAACCCTAACCACAAACCTAACCCTAATCCCAACTCTAACCCTAATTCCAACCCTAACCCTAATTCCAACCCTTACCCTAGTTCTAACCCTAACCCTAAGGCTGGGTTCATATTGCGTTTTACCAGCCCGTTCAACACGTAGCGTTGACGGGCTGGTAACGGTATAGCATAACGCGATCGCGTTATGCTATACCCGCTAGTGCAGAGGAATCAGCGATGATTCATCTGTGCTAGCGGTGATGGAGCCCAGACGCTGCAGCCTGCGTCCAAGGCTCCGTCACTGAATGACGACACGTCGCAAACGCATGCCGCTTCATGGCATGCGTTGCGATGCGCACACAAATGGGGTGAATGGCAGCGTTAACGGACTGCGTTACACAGCGTTATACCGCGGTGAAACGCAGTCCATCTAACGGACTGCCATAATGCAATATGAACCCAGCCTGACCCTAAGGCCCCGTGCACACGTTGCGGATTCACTTGCGGATTTTTCTAAAATGCATATTTAGCGCGGATTTTCTGCGGTTTTTCTCTGCGGTTTTACGCCTATAATGGAATAGGTGTAAAATCGCTGCGGAATCCGCACAAAGAATTGACATGCTGTGGATTTAAAACCGCAGCAAATCTGCGCTGAAAAATCTGCAGCATGTGCACAGCGTTTTTTTTTACCATTTATTTGCATTGTACTGTACATGGTTTCTGGATCTGCTGTGGATCCGCAGCGCCAAATCCGCTGCGGATCAGCAGCGAAATCAGCTGCGGATCAGCAGCGAAATCCGCTGCGGATCAGCAGCGAAATCAGCTGCGGATCAGCAGCGAAATCAGTTGCGGATCAGCAGCGAAATCAGTTGCGGATCAGCAGCGAAATCAGCTGCGGATCAGCAGCGAAATCCGCTGCGGATCAGCAGCGAAATCAGCTGCGGATCCGCAGTGAAATCCGCTGCGGATCAGCAGCGAAATCAGCTGCGGATCAGCAGCGAAATCCGCTGCGGATCAGCAGCGAAATCAGCAGCGAAATCAGCTGCGGATCAGCAGCGAAATCAGCTGCGGATCAGCAGCGAAATCCGCTGCGGATCCGCAGCAAAATCCGCAACGTGTGCACAGGGCCTAATAGAAAAAAAAAAAAATTCTTTATTATTTGTCCCTACCTATGACAGGGGGGGCTCACTTACTTTTTTTTATTTTGATCACTGTGACAGTTTATCACAGTGATCAAAATAAATTTTTTGACTCTGCAGGGCGCACTACGCATGCGCCGGCCGGCGGGCGCACTGCGCATGCGCCCGCCATTTTCCAAGATGGCGGCGCCCATGAAGAATCCCGGGCAGCCGCCGGGAAGGATCCAGGGACATCGGTGGATCGGGAGAGGTGAGTATGGGGGTCGGAAGTGAGGGGGGGGCATCGGAAGGTGGGGGCAGCGGAGGCCAGGACGAGGGGAGCTTTTAGTGACGGCGGTGACCGACCGCTGCCATCTTTCGGTGGCGGCGGCCGATCGCCGCCGTGAATCCGTGTGGGGGGGTCAGGGCTCGGTGTCCAGCCATGGCAGATGCTATTGCAGCATCGGCCATGGCTGGATTGTAATATTTCACCAATTATATTGGTGAAATATTACAGATTGCTCTGATTGGCTGTTTCACTTTTAACAGCCAGTGAGAGCGATCGTGGCCACGGGGGGGGGGGGGGGGTTAAGCCAACCCCCCTGTGGTGAAGCACAAAAGGTCCTGTGCCTGCGGGTCGGATGACCTTTCAGTGGCGTCATGGGTCGGATTGGCACTGACTTTCATGACGCCTACGTGGCGTCACAGGTCGGGAAGGGGTTAAAGACTATAGAACGAATGGACGTAGAGCAGAGTCCACAGCTCTAAGAGATTGAGACTTTTTCCAGCGCGGAGCACCGGTTGCATCGATATTGTGCTTTATTAGATATTTTCTTGCTGTTTTATTAGTGATTTGGTTGCTCGTCAGTGATCCCCCGAGGGTGAAATGTTTCCATTCAGTGACAGTAAAGGGCCCGTCTCACATAGCGATCTCGCTACCGAGATCGCTGCTGAGTCACTAGTTTTGTGACGCAGCAGCGATCTCACCAGCGATATCGCTGTGTGTGATATTCAGCGACGATCAGCCCACCTGCTGGGTATCGCTGAACATCGCTGAAATGTCAGGACATTTTTTTGATCGCTGGTTTCCCGCTGACAGGCACGCATCGCTGCGTGTGACAGGCGGGAGACCAGCGATCCGCTGGTAACCAAGGTACACAGCGGGTTTCCAGGCGCGGGGCTGTGCCTAGAAACCCGCTGTGTACCGTTGTGTACCTTGGATACCAGCACCCTGATGCAGGGAGCTGGTATCCAAGGTACACAGCGGGTTTCCAGGCACCGCGCAGCGCTTGGAAACCCGCTGTGTACCTTGGATACCAGCGCCTGATGCAGGGAGCTGGTATCCAAGGTACACAGCGGGTTTCCAGGCACCGCGCAGCGCTTGGAAACCCGACGTGTACCTTGGTTACCAGCGCCCTGCATCAGGGCGCTGGTATCCAATGTACACTGCGGGTAACTAAGCGATGTTACCCGCAGTGTCGCTGTCCCAGATCGCTGCCTGAGCTGCCTGTTTGACAGCTCAGCAGCGATCATGTAGCGATACACCAGCGATCCTGACAAGTGCATATCGTTGTCGGGATCGCTGGTGTATCGCTATGTGAGACCCAGGCTTAAGCAGAGGAAGACTAGATCTTATGTAAACCTAAGGCCGGACAAGGTAAATGTAAAGCAATCATCCTATCAATCCATTGTTCTACCAGCCCTAGGTCCACTGTGTGGATGAAGGAGATAGGAGACTCTTGGGGGCAGTCACCACAGGGGTCTCACATGCAGCACCAGGTGATGGAATATGCTTTGTTCTGTGAGCTAAAGGAAAATGTTTAAGAGGGAGGGAGAAAAAGACACATTGGTTGAATCAGGCAGTTGTTGGAGTGACTTTGATGGGAGAGAATACAAGCTGGTTTGGATGGATGATCTATGGAGTTTTGGAGATTGATTGTTGGCTGGAGGGGTATCCATGAGCTACAGTCGTGATATCCATCGTCTGGAGGAACATAGGCTGTGACTACACACTATACCGGTTAGAGGTACCTAAAGCTGTGGGCCAACCGAAAGTTGGGAGACAGTGGGTATCGCCTGATATGGGGTCAGTGGAAATACCGATCTGAGATTGTGAACTTGTGGACTGAGGACATTGTATGTTGGCCGTCTACATGGATTTGTTGTACAACCATGGATGTATGGAATAAAAATAGTTGCATCGTTAACCTGCCTAGGTGATTTTTATAACCCACATCAGATCCTCACATGGACCAGATCACATTTTTTCCTCCTATCATTACTCAAATGCCGGACTGGAGTAATAAGTGCACCAGGTACGGACTGGGACTGAAATTCAGCCCTGGCAATTGAACCCACACAGGCCCATGCTGTCCCCAAGCACCAGATGGGATATATTACTATTATTACCCTGGACAGAGGAAAGCAAGATTTACTACAAGACCAATATATCTAATGATACCTGTGGCCTGCTGGGGTAAGTGACAAAGTCAGCTACTTTGTGCTTCATCACAACTCTTAACAGTATGTCTTGAGAACACCAATTCTGTTAACATAGCAGACAAGGTAGCCCACTACCAGACAGGCCCTTCTGGCATTGGCCAGAATTGCCAGATGGCCAGTCCAGCCTTGATGTGCGCCACATCTACTATCTGGATTGTCCCCTGGGCTCACTCTCTGCTTTTTTTTGTTGCTAAAACTTAAATACCTGCATAAACAATCTGATCTTCTCGAAGCGGCCGCTTGTCCCAGTTCGATAACTGTTCTTTCTTGTCAAGAGGTTTTCCCAAGACATCCTTTACAAGCAAGCTTAGCCCTTTCTCTGGCGGACGCATAAAGTCATTCTCTGATGAATCCTCCAGGACATCGACTGGCTCACTGGACTCCCTTGGCCGACTGCGATTACGCTGAATCTGTTTAGAAGTGAAGATAACATTCACACAGCCGAATGACAGGGGTAAAACACATTTCAGCTGCAGATGGAAGGAAGAGAGCCACAGTCATTACTAGTGGGTAGGCGGAGCCCAGATAGGATTGACACCTCAGATTAAAAAGAGTGTTGACCGGCCCCTCCAGCTCGGGCTCCTCCTACTCAGCTCTTCAGTTTACAATTTGAGGTCTCAGAGGATAGTCGCTGCTGGAAGCAGCTCCTCAGAAGATTTTATTATTTTTTATCGGACAAGAGACTTGGATCACCAAATGTGGTCTAGAGGTCTCAGGGGTCTCAGCGCTGCTGGACTCCCACCTCTCCCTTGGCGGATCTGTATTACCCTAATGGTGGACCCTGCACAACCCTGCCGGCCTGGGGGGATGAGGATGGCTTCCCTGGAGGGGGCGCAAACCACGCTGCAGGGGTCACTGCGTCCCCCACCCTGGGGGGAAGCATGGGCATAGCGCCAGAAACCCCTGGGGGTCCCTGTGGCGCTTCGGCTGGTGAGTACCTCACATTTTTACCTCACATTTTTATTAATGTGTGTGTGAGTGTTTAAGCGACTGCTGCGGCAGCCGCTATACAATACATGTCGGTGACTGGTGTTTTTTGTCCGCAGGTGGATGCCTGCAGGACATAGGAGAGGAGTGCGCGCCTTTTTATTTGAATTTTCGCGCCGCTCTGAGCGCGCGCTTTACTGCTGTCTCCATTTCCGGCTTCCCTCATGGAGCACACGGAGGCACAGCGCGGCGGCCATTAAAGAAGCAGGCTGAAAGCTTCTTCTGGCTCTTCTCCCTCCTCCCCTCCCGGCAAGATGTTACACTGTTACCAGCTGGGTGAGTCGCTTCTAGCCCGCAGGCAGAAGCTTAACCCCTTCACCCCCACAGCGCGGGCGCCTTCTGGGGCACTAATGAGTGACAGACTGCGATGTCCTGCGGCTGTTATCGCATAAGGGGCTAGCACACTCTTTTCAATAATAATACAGAGCTTGTGGGGAGTCTGCGATTTTAATACTGCCACTATACGTTCCCACTAACGATCCTGATAACGACGCATACTAATGCGATCGTTTGTGTGATCATTTTTTAATGTCGCTAGTAGCTGCCAATCTGGGCGATCTCATTAACATCGCATAAGCGGTTAGCGATCTCCTTAACAACTTTGGCGGTCATTGCGATATACAAAACAGCGCAATTTTTAGCGATCTTGTGGAACGTTTTTCTGTTAGTGTGGCATAAAAAGCTGTCCTGCAGCTGCTGCCTTATAAGAGGCACTTGGGGCTCGCACAACTTTTTCATTATCAAGGTTGTGGGGAGTCTGCTACTTTAACCCCTTCTTAGGCGGTTAACTATTAATGCTGGGGTAGCTCTCTCTTTAAGAGCTTTAACCCTTCAGCGATTGTTTTTTCTTTAAGAAACACACTGTTCTAGTTACTGACAGGTTTAACCTGCCATATACTGTGCAAGGACATGTCAGATGCGGACTATCTGACACGCAGACCCCGACAGCGTCATGCGCAGCGGTCGGAGGTTCCAGTGGTGTCAAAATGGAGGCCCTCGCTAGTTTCTATGATGGCCTGTCTGACCTTCTAGGTTATGGAGTGTCAGCTAGATCCTCTCAAGGAAGCGATACAAATCGGTGCCTTCCTTCTCGCGTAGCGAAGATGTCCGTTTCGGACAAGGAGGATCGGCAGGGACACTCTGCCTCTCTCATGGACCGTACTATTGGAGCCATGAGGGCATTACAGTTACCAGAGAGAGGTAACTAGGCGTCCTGGTAAGTCGGCCCGGATGTTTCAGGAGTCGCATAGGTCGCGACGGCTTTACAATCTGTATCCTGTTTTCTACGGAGTTGATTGTTAATTGGATCTCCTGAAGTGAATGTCCCTTTATCCTGGTAAAGGAAGGCGAGTCTGCAGGACCTGCTGGACAGAAAAATGGAGATGGCAACAATATCCATCTGCGAGGCCGCGGGTCATGGATTTCCCTGAGGAAGCCACGCCCCAAGTGGCGATACGCGTGGGGTACAATCTCCAGTCTCATTTCATGCTGGTCACAGGTTTATTTTACCTGTCTTCACTATTCTATGAAGACATGGTTTTTTCCTTAACATGGCTTTCTTAATCAAGCAATTATATCAGCTGCTCATTTATTTCTATGCGGCTTTTTCACCTAGGTTAATTGTTACATTCATCTTTATTGATTCATGAGTTTTTGTCATGCATTTTTTTTTTACTGGTATTCATTGCTGTTATTTTCTAATTTGCTGTTATTTTCATTGCATATACATTTCATCTGGGTGGTCTAATGTGTTTAAGTTTCATTGTCTGTATTATTTGACATGATCTTATAATTTGCTTCATTTTGCTATTATCTGCAAATTTATTCAACTGCACACCTGTTTCTGTTTCAGCCGGCGATAATTGGGAGTTTTGTAAATGGATCCTTACATGGATCTTTCTGAGTCTCATTATGGACCGTTTCTGGTCCTTTTTAATTGTTTTTAACTTTATCCTGTTTTTGAGTGTGTTTCTCTTTGTATCAATAAAATTTGATTATATTTTCATATATACTTTATTAGTTTCATCTCTGAGGTTGATCGTGACTTTATACACACTGCCTTTCTCTCAGCTTGTTCTAATGTTTATTACAGTGTGTTGTCACAGATCCCTTCCAAAATATTTTTTGTGGTGCCCTCAAATCTTCCTTTTTGTAGATGCGGACTATCTGACACGCAGACCCCGATAGCGTCATGCGCAGCGGTCGGAGGTTCCAGTGGTGTCAAAATGGAGCCCTCGCTAGTTTCTATGATGGCCTGTCTGACCTTCTAGGTTATGGAGTGTCAGCTAGATCCTCTCAAGGAAGCGACACAAACCGGTGCCTTCCTTCTCGCGTAGCGAAGATGTCCGTTTCGGACAAGGAGGATCGGCAGGGACACTCTGCCTCTCTCATGGACCGTACTATTGAGCCATGAGGGCGTTACAGTTAACAGAGAGAGGTAACTAGGCATCCTGGTAAGTCGGCCGGATGTTTCAGGAGTCGCATAGGTCGCGACGGCTTTACAATCTGTATCCGTTTTCTACAAAGTTGATTGTTAATTGGATCTCCTGAAGTGAATGTCCCTTTATCCTGGTAAAGGAAGGCGAGTCTGCAGGACTGCTGGACAGAAAAATGGAGATGACAACAATATCCATCTGCGAAGCCGCGGGTCATGGATTCAGTATTAAGGATCTATGTGTACTTGTAAAGTTTTCCTGAGCTGTTTGGACCGTCTACGGACGGCGTGACAAGATGGATCCCCTCTATCGAGATAGATGGGCTTTTCAAGTTGAAGGATTCTGCGTCACTGCTTCCAGGGCGCAATCCTCGGCAGTCACAGTCAGAAGAGCACTGTGGCTTAGACAGTGGAACGCGGTTTCCAAGCAGGGTTTGCTATCTTCAGCTTACAAAGTGGTCAGCTATTTGAATCTGACCTCACAGAGCTGATTTCTGAGGCAAAAGAAACAGCTTTACCGCAGCGCAGAGCTGTGACTTCTGCGTCTGGCAGGACTAGTGCCGGTAGTTGTCGGCGGTCCTTTCGGTCCAGGGGATGATCCGGTCAACCCTCTGGGGGTTTGGGTCGTTCCTCTCTTTTTTAAAAAAAAAAAAAAAAGAGGGGAATTTCTCAGAAATTCCGCATACCCTGGAAACAGAACTTCCATTAAGACAGAAGCTGGCAAAAAACCTGCTAAAGCGGTCTGACGTCTGGGTCTCACTCGAGCGCTCTCGAGTGGAGGGTCGTTTACTCCAATTCAAACCGACTTGGGTTTCCCGTGTGTCGGACGCCTGGGTAACACAGGTTGTGTTGGCAGGCTACTTCATAGAGTTTCTTTCTCGACCCCCGGACAGGTTTTGCCAATCTCGCATTCCGTCAGAGCCGAGCTATTTGCCGCTCTACTACGAGAGGTCGATTCCCTTCTGCAGAAGGGTGTGGTGATACCGGTTCCGCAGAGGACCGGGGAAGAGGATTCTTATTCCAACCTCTTTGTGGTCCCCAAAAAGGAGGACAAATTTCGCCCTATTTTGGATTTCAAAGATTGAATCGGCATGTTTACATCCCGAAAATTCCGCATGGAGTCGCTTCGCTCCGTTGTGGCAGCCCTGTCGCAGAACGTCTTTTTGGTCAATCGACATTCGCGACGTTTATTTGCATGTTCCCGTTGGAAGGGCTCACCGGCGCTTCCTTCGTTTTGCCATAGGTCAGGACCATTGCCAGTTTGTGGCTCTGCCATTCGGCTTGGCCTCGGCGCCCAGAGTTTTTACAAAAATTCTAGCGCCCCTCATGGCAATTCTTCGAAGACAGGGGGTTACGATTTCCCTACCTGGACGACCTTCTGATTGTGGCGTCCTCAAAGGAGGAGGCGGGGACGGCTCGCAATCTATCCCTTCAGCTCCTGGAGGATTTCGGGTGGCTGGTCAATTGGGAGAAGTCGTCTCTGGAAGTCAATCCTGTTTTTGGGAATGCATTTCGACACTGTACGGACGGTGGTGTCCCTTCCTCCAGACAAGCGGGCATGTCTCTTTCGACATGTACAGATTATGAGGTCTACGGCAGCAATGTCCTTTCGGAAGTGTATGCGCCTTCTGGGTTTGACGTCCATGGAGGCACTTCCGTTTGCCCAATTTCATTCCAGGGCCCTCCAAAGGCTCATTCTGAGTCGTTGGGATCGATTGCAAGCTTCTCAGAATTGCAGCGTCATCATCTCTCACAGGGTGCGAGAATCCCTAGGATGGTGGTTACGTCCAGGAGCGTTATTCCTGGGGAAATCTTTCCTCCCTCCGAGGTGGTCGGTCATAACCACCGATGCCAGCCTGACGGGCTGGGGGGGGGTGTCTGGAACGATCTTTGGATCCAGGGAGTATGGTCATCGGAAGAGTCTGTTCTACCGATCAACATCCTGGAGTTGAGGGCAATTTTTCCTTTGCCTACAACACTGGACGGTCCCTTTAACCCCTTCACCCCCAAGGGTGGTTTGCACGTTAATGACCGGGCCAATTTTTACAATTCTGACCACTGTCTCTTTATGAGGTTATAACTCTGGAACGCTTCAACGGATCTTCGCGATTCTGAGATTGTTTTCTCGTGACATATTGTACTTCATGATAGTGGTAAAATTTCTTCCATATAACTTGCATTTATTTATGAAAAAAACGCAAATATGGCAAAAATTTTGAAAATTTTGCAATTTTCAAACTTTGAATTTTTATTCCCTTAAAACAGAGAAATATGTCACACAAAATAGTTAAGAAATAACATTTCCCACATGTCTACTTTACATCAGCACAATTTTGGAAGCAAAATTTTTTTTTGTTAGGAAATTATAAGGGTTAAAAGTTGACCAGCGATTTCTCATTTTTACAACAAAATTTACAAAGCCATTTTTTTTCGGGACCACCTCATATTTGAAGTCACTTTGAGGGGTCTATATAGCAGAAAATACCCAAAAGTGACACCATTCTAAAAACTACACCCCTCAAGGTACTCAAAACCACATTCAAGAAGTTTATTAACCCTTTAGGTGCTTCACAGGAGCTGAAGCAACGTGGAAGGAAAAAATTAACATTTTACTTTTTAGTCACAAAAATGATCTTTTACAAACATTTTTTTTATTTTCACAAGGGAAAAAGGAGAAAAAGGACTGATAAAGTTGTTGTGCAATTTCTCCTGAGTACGCCGATACCCCATATGTGAGGGAAAACCACTGTTTGGGCACACGGCAGAGCTCGGAATGGAAGGAGCGCAGTTTGACTTTTCCAAACCAAAATTGGCTGCAATTGAGAACAGACGCCATGTCGCGTTTGGAGAGGCCCCGATGTGCCTAAACAGTGGAAACCCCCCACATGTGACCCCATTTTGGAAACTAGACCCCCTAAGGAACTTATCTAGATGTGTGGTGAGCACTTTGAACCCTCAAGTGCTTCACGCAAGTTTGTAATGTAGAGCCGTGAAGAAAAAAAATCATATTTTTTCCACAAGCATGATGTTTTAGTCCCAAATTTTTATTTTCCCAAGGGTAAGAGGAGAAATTGAACCACAAAAGTTGTTGTCCAACTTGTCCTGAGTACGCTGATACCCCATATGTGGGGGGGAACCACTGTTTGGGCGCACGGCAGGGCTTGAAAGGGAAGGAGCGCCGTTTGACTTTTCCAAACCAAAATTGGCTGGAATTGCGAACGGACGCCATGTCGCGTTTGGAGGGCCCCTGATGTGCCTAAACAGTGGAAACCCCCACATGTGACCCCATTTTGGAAACTAGACCCCCTAAGGAACTTATCTAGATGTGTGGTGAGCATTTTGAACCCTCAAGTGCTTCACGCAAGTTTGTAATGTAGAGCCGTGAAGAAAAAAAATCATATTTTTTCCACAAACATGATGTTTTAGTCCCAAATTTTTATTTTCCCAAGGGTAAGAGGAGAAATTAGGACCACAAAAGTTGTTGTCCAACATGTCCTGAGTACGCTGATACCCCATATGTGGGGGGGAACCACTGTTTGGGCGCACGGCAGGGCTCGAAAGGGAAGGAGGCCGTTTGACTTTTCCAAACCAAAATTGGCTGGAATTGCGAACGGACGCCATGTCGCGTTTGGAGGGCCCCTGATGTGCCTAAACAGTGGAAACCCCCACATGTGACCCCATTTTGGAAACTAGACCCCTAAGGAACTTATCTAGATGTGTGGTGAGCACTTTGAACCCTCAAGTGCTTCACGCAAGTTTGTAATGTAGAGCCGTGAAGAAAAAAAATCATATTTTTTCCACAAACATGATGTTTTAGTCCCCAAATTTTTATTTTCCCAAGGGTAAGAGGAGAAATTGGACCACAAAAGTTGTTGTCCAACTTGTCCTGAGTACGCTGATACCCCATATGTGGGGGGGAACCACTGTTTGGGCGCACGGCAGGGCTCGAAAGGGAAGGAGGCCGTTTGAATTTTCCAAACCAAATTTGGCTGGAATTGCGAACGGACGCCATGTCGCGTTTGGAGGGCCCCTGATGTGCCTAAACAGTGGAAACCCCCCACATGTGACCCCATTTTGGAAACTAGACCCCCTAAGGAACTTATCTAGATGTGTGGTGAGCACTTTGAACCCTCAAGTGCTTCACGCAAGTTTGTAATGTAGAGCCGTGAAGAAAAAAAATCATATTTTTCCACAAACATGATGTTTTAGTCCCCAAATTTTTATTTTCCCAAGGGTAAGAGGAGAAATTGGACCACAAAAGTTGTTGTCCAACATGTCCTGAGTACGCTGATACCCCATATGTGGGGGGGAACCACTGTTTGGGCGCACGGCAGGGCTTGAAAGGGAAGGAGCGCCGATTGACTTTTCCAAACCAAAATTGGCTGGAATTGCGAACGGACGCCATGTTGCGTTTGGAGGGCCCCTGATGTGCCTAAACAGTAGAAACCCCCACATGTGACCCCATTTTGGAAACTAGACCCCCTAAGGAACTTATCTAGATGTGTGGTGAGCACTTTGAACCCTCAAGTGCTTCACGCAAGTTTGTAATGTAGAGCCGTGAAGAAAAAAAATCATATTTTTTCCACAAACATGATGTTTTAGTCCCCAAATTTTTATTTTCCCAAGGGTAAGAGGAGAAATTGGACCACAAAAGTTGTTGTCCAACTTGTCCTGAGTACGCTGATACCCCATATGTGGGGGGGGAACCACTGTTTGGGCGCACGGCAGGGCTCGAAAGGGAAGGAGAGCCGTTTGAATTTTCCAAACCAAAATTGGCTGGAATTGCGAACGGACGCCATGTCGCGTTTGGAGGGCCCCTGATGTGCCTAAACAGTGGAAACCCCCCACATGTGACCCCATTTTGGAAACTAGACCCCCTAAGGAACTTATCTAGATGTGTGGTGAGCACTTTGAACCCTCAAGTGCTTCACGCAAGTTTGTAATGTAGAGCCGTGAAGAAAAAAAATCATATTTTTTCCACAACATGATGTTTTAGTCCCCAAATTTTTATTTTCCCAAGGGTAAGAGGAGAAATTGGACCACAAAAGTTGTTGTCCAACATGTCCTGAGTACGCTGATACCCCATATGTGGGGGGGAACCACTGTTTGGGCGCACGGCAGGGCTTGAAAGGGAAGGAGCGCCGATTGACTTTTCCAAACCAAAATTGGCTGGAATTGCGAACGGACGCCATGTGCGTTTGGAGGGCCCCTGATGTGCCTAAACAGTAGAAACCCCCCAAGTGACCCCATTTTGGAAACTAGACCCCCTAAGGAACTTATCTAGATGTGTGGTGAGCACTTTGAACCCTCAAGTGCTTCACAAGTTTGTAATGTAGAGCCGTGAAGAAAAAAATCATATTTTTTTCCACAAGCAGTGATGTTTTAGTCCCCAATTTTTTATTTTCCCAAGGGTAAGAGGAGAAATTGGACACCAAAAGTGTTGTCCAACATGTCCTGAGTACGCTGATACCCCATATGTGGGGGGGAACCACTGTTTGGGCGCACGGCAGGGCTTGAAAGGGAAGGAGCGCCGTTTGACTTTCCAAACCAAAATTGGCTGGAATTGCGAACGGACGCCATGTCGCGTTTGGAGGCCCCTGATGTGCCTAAACAGTGGAAACCCCCCACATGTGACCCCATTTTGGAAACTAGACCCCCTAAGGAACTTATCTAGGTGTGTGGTGAGCACTTTGAACCCCCAAGTGTTTCACTAACGTTTATAATGCCCTGGCGTGAAAAAAAAAATATTTTTTTTTTTCCACAAAAGTGATGTTTTAGTCCCCAATTTTTTATTTTCCCAAGGTAAGAGGAGAAATTGGACCCCAAAAGTGGTTGTCCAATTTGTCCTGAGTACGCTGATACCCCATATGTTGGGGGGATACACTGTTTGGGCACACGGCAGGGCTCGGAAGGGAAACAGTGACGTTTTGGAATGCAGACTTTGATGGAATGGTCTGCGGGCGCCATGTTCCGTTAGCAGAGCCCCTGATGTGCCTAAACAGTGGAAACCCCCCACATGTGACCCCATTTTGGAAACTAGACCCCCTAAGGAACTTATCTAGGTGTGTGGTGAGCACTTTGAACCCCCAAGTGTTTCACTAACGTTTATAATGCCCTGGCGTGAAAAAAAAATATTTTTTTTTTTCCACAAAAGTGATGTTTTAGTCCCCAATTTTTTATTTTCCCAAGAGTAAGAGGAGAAATTGGACCCCAAAAGTGGTTGTCCAATTTGTCCTGAGTACGCTGATACCCCATATGTTGGGGGGATACACTGTTTGGGCACACGGCAGGGCTCGGAAGGGAAGCAGTGACGTTTTGGAATGCAGACTTTGATGGAATGGTCTGCGGGCGTCATGTTCCGTTAGCAGAGCCCCTGATGTGCCTAAACAGTGGAAACCCCCACATGTGACCCCATTTTGGAAACTAGACCCCCTAAGGAACTTATCTAGGTGTGTGATGAGCACTTTGAACCCCCAAGTGTTTCACTAAAGTTTATAATGCCCAGGTGTGAAAAAAAAAAATCCTACTTTTTACCTCACACAAATGATGTTTTAGTCCCCAATTTTTTATTTTCCCAAGGTTAAGAGGAGAAATTGGACACCAAAAGTTGTTGTTCAATTTGTCCTGAGTACACTGGTACCCCATATGTGGGAAAAAACTGTTCGGGCACAATTTGGGGCTCAGAAGGGAAATTGTGACGTTTTGGAAGCAGACTTTGATGGAATGGTCTGCGGGCGTCATGTTCCGTTTGCAGAGCCCCTGATGTGCCTAAACAGTAAAAAAAACCCACAAGTGACATAATTTTGGAAAGTAGACTCCCAAGGAACTTTTCTAAATGTGCCCCCCTTCTGGAACTAATCTTTCCTGTAAAGTAAATTAGTAGTGCATTGAGGTGTGGTACAATTTGAAACAATCCTTCATACACAGGCCAGGTTTTTCGGGGCAGGTGTCGCATTGGTAAGTGGTGTCCTTGCGTATTCCCCTTTTGTAACACACTCGGCACCTTTTTTGTGGCTTACCTTTTCTTCCAGTTGGCGGGACCACCCCCGGGAAATGCTGACCTGGTATGATACGAGCACCTTCAGTTCCGGAAGTACTGGGGCCCGCTGTTTCCTGAGCGCCAAACATCAGGGCCTTAACCACTACCTCCTGAAACTGAAGGTACGTCGTATCGCTGTTGCGTGCACATCGTGACAGCAGGAAAGCGTTGAGCATTGCCATTTGGACGATGTGCACGGACAGCTTCTTGTACCACACCTTGGCCTTTCTCAAAGCACTGTACGGTTGGAGGAGTTGATCAGAGAGATCAACACCCCCCATGTATTTATTGTACCCCAGTACACAGTCCGGTTTGCGGACCTGTGTAGAGGTACCCCGTACAGTGCTGAGGGCGCTGCCATCACCATGTATGGTGGTCAAGAGAAGGACATCCCTCTTGTCCTTGTACTTGACCACCAACAGGTGGTCGCTACATTGGGCTCTGCTCTCACCCTTTCTGAGCATCTGCCCAAGTAGCGTCTTCGGGAGGCCTCTCTGATTTTTGCGGACGGTACCGCAGGCTGCGGTACCTCGCGCAGAGAGGGATTTGTAGAGTGGGATGCTGGAATAAAAGTTATCAGTGTAAAGGTGATAACCTTTATCCAGCAGTGGGTGCACCAAATCCCACACAATTTTCCCACTCACTCCCAGGACGGGGGGACACTCAGGGGGTACAATCCTGGTGTCCTTTCCTTCGTAAACTCTAAAGCTGTGTGTGTACCCTGAGGTACTCTCACACAGCTTGTAGAGTTTGATTCCGTACCTTGCCCTCTTGCTGGGCAGGTACTGGCGGAATGCGAGCCGTCCCTTAAAATGAACCAAGGACTCATCCACGCAGATGTCCCTTTGGGGCACGTACACTTCAGCAAACTTTTTGTTGAAGTGTTCGATGACCGGCCGAACTTTGAACAGGCGGTCAAAGTTGGGGTCATCTCGTGGGGGACACTGTGCATTATCATTATAATGCAGGAATTTGTGGATGGCCTCAAAACGCGTCCGAGCCATGACCATTCGGAACAGTGGAGTGTTGTATAAAATATCAACACTCCAATATTGCCGAATTTCTGGCTTCTTCAGGATCCCCATATGGAGGACCAGGCCCCAAAACTGCATCATTTCAACTGCGTCTACAGGAGACCAGTTGGAAAATGATGAACGGGGGTTTTGCGCCAAAAATTGCCGAGCGTACAAATTTGTTTGCTCCACCATGAGGTTAATTAAATCCTCAGAGAAAAAGACTTTGAAAAAGTCTATTTCTGTGAAGCCGGTGGAGTCAAACCTGATTCCTGATTCTGCCACAAAATCAGGAATCAGTGGCTCGTAATTTTCGGGGGCCGGGGTCCATACGGGGTCCGAAGAGGGGTGCGCTGGTTCATTTTCAGGGGCGGGCGCTGCCTCATGTTCTGTCCTGGGGCGTCTGCGTGGCGGTTCCGCAGGACCCGAGGAGGAAGATGAGGAGGAAGAAGAATCTTCATCTGAAAAATAAAGAAATGTGGGATCCTCTCCCTCGCTATCAGTGTCGGAGGCAAGGATAGCGTATGCCTCCTCCACTGAATAGTGCTGTTGGGATGAGCGTGACGGGCGGGACTTTTTTTTGTGAATGTGGTGCTTTGTGTGAACTTTATTTATAACTGTGTGTGTGTGTGTGGGGGGGGGGGATAGTGATTGGTGTAAACTAAGCTGAAAAGAAAAAGCTAAAAGAAAAGAAAGCGAATAGGGAAAAAAAAGGCCTGTGAAAAAAAGTCTAAACCAGCAGGCACGAGCTCTGATAAGTGACCGGTGTCACTTATCAAAGTTCCGTGGCTGCTGGATGTGCGCACGGGAGTGACGGAAAGGGGGGTGAAGAAAAAACTGGCAGGCACGAGCTCTGATAAGTGACCGGTGTCACTTATCAAAGTTCCGCGGCTGCTGGATGTGCGCACGGGAGTGGCGGAAAGGGGGGTAAAAAAAAAAAAAAAAAACTGGCAGGCACGAGCTCTGATAAGTGACCGCTGTCACTTATCAAAGTTCCGCGGCTGCTGGATGTGCGCACGGGAGTGGCAGAAAGGGGGGTGAAAAAAAAAACTGTCAGGCACGAGCTCTGATAAGTGACCGCTGTCACTTATCAAAGTTCCGCGGCTGCTGGATGTGCGCACGGGAGTGGCGGAAAGGGGGGTGAAAAAAAAAACTGGCAGGCACGAGCTCTGATAAGTGACCGCTGTCACTTATCAAAGTTCCGCGGCTGCTGGATGTGCGCACGGGAGTGGCGGAAAGGGGGATGAAAAAAAAACAAAAAAACAGCAGGAACGAGCTCTGATAAGTGACTGGTGTCACTTATCAAAGTTCCGCGGCTGCTGGATGTGCGCACGGGAGTGGCGGAAAAGTTGGTGGGAAAAAAAAAAAAAACAGCAGGAACGAGCTCTGATAAGTGACTGGTGTCACTTATCAAAGTTCCGTGGCTGCTGGGTGTGCGCACGGGAGTGGCAGAAAAGTTGGTGAAAAAAAACAAAAAAAAAAACAGCAGGAACGAGCTCTGATAAGTGACTGGTGTCACTTATCAAAGTTCGTGGCTGCTGGATGTGCGCACGGGAGTGGCGGAAAAGTTCGTGAAAAAAAAAAAAAAACGGCAGGAACGAGCTCTGATAAGTGACTGGTGTCACTTATCAAAGTTCCGTGGCTGCTGGATGTGCGCACGGGAGTGGCGGAAAAGTTGGTGAAAAAAAAAAAAAACAGCAGGAACGAGCTCTGATAAGTGACTGGTGTCACTTATCAAAGTTCCGTGGCTGCTGGGTGTGCGCACGGGAGTGGCAGAAAAGTTGGTGAAAAAAAACAAAAAAAAAACAGCAGGAACGAGCTCTGATAAGTGACTGGTGTCACTTATCAAAGTTCCGTGGCTGCTGGATGTGCGCACGGGAGTGGCGGAAAAGTTCGTGAAAAAAAACAAAAAACGGCAGGAACGAGCTCTGATAAGTGACTGGTGTCACTTATCAAAGTTCCGTGGCTGCTGGATGTGCGCACGGGAGTGGCGGAAAAGTTGGTGAAAAAAAACAAAAAACGGCAGGAACGAGCTCTGATAAGTGACTGGTGTCACTTATCAAAGTTCCGTGGCTGCTGGATGTGCGCACGGGAGTGGCGGAAAGGGGGGGTGAAAAAAAAAACGGCAGGCACGAGCTCTGATAAGTGACCGCTGTCACTTATCAAAGTTTGCGGCTGCTGGATGTGCGCACGGAGGGGGGTGCGAAAGTGTTGATGGGTGAACTGCGTCACCAATCAACGCTCGGCGGCGCAAAGGGGGGGTAAAAAGAGGGGGAAAGGGAAGGGGGGAGGGGGGATGGGGGGATTGGGGGGATCGGGGCTCAAAAACTCACGTTTGTAGTCTTTTTCTTTCTTTCTTTCTTTCTCTTCTTTCTTCTTCTTCAGCAGGAGTTGTGGTGTCACAGGCTACTGTGGCACCACAAGGCCCAGCACAGGAGGAGATCTGGCAGTGTGACCGCACAGCAGGAATCCTCAGCAAGTGTGAGGACCCCTGCAGTGCAGTCAGACAGGTCAGATCCAGTTTGCAGACAGGTCACAGAGCGGTCACATCGCTGCTGTGACCTGTCATTGGTGGGATCGATGATCACATCAATCCCACCAATCAAAGGAGACCCCTGCATTGCCGGTTGCTAGGCACCGGCCTAGTAATCGGAGCTCACAGCTCCGATTCCTAGGCAGGTCACCGGCAGGTCACCTAGCAGGGCACAGAGCGGTCACACCGCTGCTGTGCCCTGTGATTGGCGCGATCGTCGATGACATCGATCGCGCCAATCAGCTCCTTCATGCCCTACAGGCCCTGGCCTAGGATCGGTGCTATTACTGCACCGATCCAGGCAGGTACAGGCAGGCACAGCGCGGATATACCGCGGCTGTGCCCTGCGATTGGCGCGATCGATGTGATCGGCGATCGCTCCAATCCGGGGGGGGTCTGGACTTTCCTAGGCCCAGGCCTAGGATCGAGTACATCGGTACTCGATCCTAGCCTGCGATCTCACTGTTTTAGCCGCTCTGATTGGCTGAAACAGTGAGAAAGGCTGTGATTGGCTGTTCAGAATTCAACAGCCAATCACAGCGATCGGGAGGCCTGAGGGGGGAGGACGCAGCCCGGGATACCGACGCCAACTTCCAAGAGGTAAGCTGGCGTCGGAATTTTAATGCGATCACCAACTTAGTCGCGATGTCGCATTAAAGGGCATGACGTACTATCCCGTCCATGGTCAGAATGGCACGGGTTTTATGGACGGGATAGTACGTCTAATGTCAGAGAGGGGTTAAGCGGTCTACCAGTCCGAGTGCAGACAGACAACGCGACGGCGTTGCGTATATCAACCACCAAGGCGGGACAAGAGCTCCGCCTCATGATGGAGGTGTCTCGGATCCTGCTATGGGCCGAGACCAAGGTTCCAGCCATCTCTGCGATCACATTCCAGGAGTCCAGAATACCACGGCGGACTTCCTCAGTCGCGAGAAGATGGATCCTGGAGAATGGAGTCTTCATCCGAAAATTTTTGCGCTGCTGTGCTTCCGTTGGGGAACTCCCCAAGTGGATTTGATGGCATCCAGGTTCAAATGCCAAACTACCGACCTTCATGTCCAGGTACAAGGACCCGAAGGCTGTGGCGGTGGTTGCTCTGGTGGCTCCGTGGGACCATTTCGAGCTAGTCTATGTGTTTCCGCCGATATCTTTACTTCCTCTGGTGCTGCGTCGGATCAGACTGGAGGAGAATTCCGGCTATGTTGATAGCCCCGGATTGGCCAAGGAGGACGTGGTTCTCGACACTGGTGTCGTTTTTGGCGACACCGCCATTCCCACTTCCTCCTCACCCGGACCTGTTAACCCAGGGGCCCGTTCGTCATCCGGACTTGAAGTCTCTGCGTTTGACGGCGTGGCTCTTGAGACCGAAACCTTGACCCGTGAGGTTTTTCAGCCGAAGTCATTGCCACTCTGCGAGCTGCCAGAGGTCCGGCTACTACTAAGATTTATCACAAGACTTGGTCTTTTCGTGGTTTCGGGTTCTTCAAGGAATCCGAGGATTTTTTTCCATTCCCAATTTGTTGGCTTTGCTACAGTACGGGCTGGACAAAAGGTTTGGCAGTTAGCACTCTGAAAGGTCAGGTTTCTGCCCTGTCTTTGCTATTTCGGAAGGCTATCGCCTCGCGTAGGGACGTGCGTTCCTTTTTTCGCGGAGTAACCCGTCAGTTTCCACGGAAGGCGCCTGTGTCTCCTTGGCGGCTCAACCTTGTCTTGGAGGCTCTTCAGCATATACCTTTTGAGCCTATGGGTTCTGCTAGCCTTTCTTTAATTTCTTGGAAGGTTACCTTCTTAGTGGCGTAACCTCTTTAAGAAGGGTTTCTGAGTTGGCAGCTTTTTCCTGCTCGTCTCCTTTCCTGGAGTTTTACCCGGATCGAGTAGTGCTTCGCACACGGGGCGATTTTCTACCTAAGGTGGTGTCGCAATTTCATGTTAACCAGGATATTGTGTTGCCCTCGCTTTGCCCGGGCCCAGGGAATGCAAAGGAACGGAACTTGCACAAATTGGATTTAGTGCGGGTCTTGAAGTTCTATTTTGTCTATTACTCAAGGTTTTCGAAAGTCAGATTCCCTGTTTGTGATTACAGCAGGTCGTAGGCGTGATCAACGAGTTTTCAAGGACTCTATAGCTCGTTGGATTCGGTCGGACATTTTGGAGGCTTACCGTCTTAATGGCGAACCTTGCCCGATTAAGATTCGAGCTCGCTCCACGAGGGCTGTGACTTCATCGTGGGCCTTTCATCAAGGGCTTCGGCAGCTCAGCTCTGCCGAGCGGCGACCTGGCGTTTCGTCCACACATTTACAAAGTTTTATAAGGTGGACGTCAGTGCTTCCGCTGATGCGGCCTTAGGACGTAGGGTCCTGCAGGCAGCGGTAATTTAAAGTTTTTAGTTAACTTGTATTTGGCGCCTGTGGCGCATTTATCTAGGTTGTTGGGTTTCTGCCTATTTTGGTTTTTTCCCACCCTAATTTTTGGACTGCTTTGGGACGTCCCACTAGTAATGACTGTGGCTCTCTTCCTTCCATCTGCAGCTGAGAGACGGATTTTGGTAAGAACTTACCTGTAAAATCCTTTTCAGCGAAGGAAGGAAGAGAGACACAGCTCCCTCCCGTGGCAGAAGTGTGTTGTTGTATTTACAGATGCAGCGTGACCCTTCTCTGATAGCGATTATCTGGACTGAGGTCGACGCGCTACGGCTCTGTTCCAGCATTGCCAGCTTATCGCAGTAGTCAGGTTCAGTGAGTAGTACCTGTAACTGTGTGATTTTTTGCCGAATGCATGCATAACCTGTACTCTTATGTTTTTTCTCTGAAGTCCTTCAGAAGGGGTTATGTTGCTTCGCTGGTGATATTGTTCTTCCTTAAGCTTGGGTACGACTGAAGAGCTGAGTAGGAGGAGCCCGAGCTGGAGGGGCCGGTCAACACTCTTTTTAATCTGAGGTGTCAATCCTATCTGGGCTCCGCCTACCCACTAGTAATGACTGTGTCTCTCTTCCTTCCTTCGCTGAAAAGGATTTTACAGGTAAGTTCTTACCAAAATCCGTCTTTCCTTACGAGCTTGTCACTTCACCTCTAGTTTACCAGTTTTTTTTTTATCTCTACTTGTTTGGCTTTTATAGACTGTTAAGTACTAACCTTGATAAAATAGTTTTCTTTCTAATTTCAAAAGTTGGGACTACTTTATGTCAGGCAGCATGTGTCTGATCACTCTGTAGAAATGAATGGCCCATCAAAAGAGCCAGATCACAGAACCAGCGCAAAGGTTGGATCCTCACTGGTTAGACAATTTGGGCATGCTCTGCTAGCATGCCATGTAATAGGCCAGACATTATTCCCTTACTTGTTTATGCACTTCACAGAGGTCAACCACATTGTGCAACTCGAGTCCTTGAAAGCCGGCATCGGTGGCATCCAAGCTTTGAAAATCTCCAACCATCCCATAGCCTACATAAAGATAAAAAGAAGCACAATATTTATAAACTCTACTTATGAAGAGACCACAATCAGTGTTAACAAGGATGGGGGGAGAACATGAACGATGATGGCAAAATACAACATCCAATCGTGTAGATATCAGGGCATACTGTAAAGTCAGTCAGCTCTTTCCAATGGAAACAACAGACAGCATACGACAAGTCTACGCAAGAGGCACCGACCACTGATCATAAAAGTTCAATTCTCTTACCCAGTTTCTTAATTTTGGTAGAAGAAAACAGGTCCTTCATGAAAGTGACGAGTTCTGAGCTTCCTCCAGAATCGCAGCTCTGGAGCAAGTTTCCTTGCAAAACATCTAGCAGGAAAATTTCATCCTTCACTGCCAGCTGAATAAGAGACACATTCGGCTTTCCCAGTCCACCAAATGATGGCCTCCACTCCATGTCTACCCCCACGATCTGTCCATCCTGGAAGACAAAAGGTAGTAAGTAGGAGCCACAATCAGGAGAAAAATTTGTGAAAAAGTGGCAGAGATTACTTGGCTATTTCCTTAACTCCCTAGGACTTAAAGGAATTTTCTCATCTTCTGAAAAGGGGAAAATTACAAACTTCTTGTAAAAACATAATTTGCCTTTTAGCCCATTAGTGACAGAGCCAAATTGGTACTTAATGACCAAGCCAATTTTTACAATTCTGACGACTGTCACTTTATGAAGTTATAGCTCTGGAACGCTTCAACGTAACCCACTGATTTGGAGGTTGTTTTTTCGTGACATATTGTACTTCAAGTTAGTGGGAAAATTTCTTCGATATAACTTGCATTTATGTATGAAAAAAATGAAAAATTGTGAAAATTTTGCAATTTTTAAACTTTTAATTTTTGTACCCTTAAATCAGAGAGGGGTGTCACACAAAATAGTTAATAAATAACATTTCCCACATGTCTACTTTACATCAGCACAAATTTGGAAACATAATTTTTTTTTGTTAGCGTGTTCTAAGGGATAAAAGTTGACCAGTGATTTCTCATTTTCACAACAAAATTTCCAAAACCATTGTTTTTAGGGACCACTTCACATTTGAAGTGAGTTTGGGGGGGTCAATATAAAAGAAAATACCCAAAAGTGACACCATTCTAAAAACTGCACCTCTCAAGGTACTCAAAACCACATTCAAGAAGTTTATTAACCCTTCAGGTGCTTCACAAAAAAAATTACTTTGGAACCAAATTATTTGGGTATCAGGAGCAAATAGACCACAACATTTGTTGTGCAATTTCTCCTGAGTGGGTCAATACCCCGAATGTTGGGGTAAGGCACTGTTTGGGTGCATGGCTGGGCGCATGGCAGGGCTCAGAAGAGAGCGAGCACCGTTTGACTTTTTGAACGCAAAATTGGCTGGAATCAATAGTGGGCGCCATGTCGCGTTTGGAGACCCCCTGATGTGCCTAAACAGTGGAAACCCCCAATTCTCACTCCAATCTTAACCCCAACTCACCCCTAACCCTAATCATTACCCTAACCACAAACCTAACCCCAATACACCCCTAACCCTAATCCCAACCCTAACCATACCACACCACACCCCTAACCCTAATCCCAACCATAACCACAACCCTAGCCCCAACCCTAACCCAAGACCTACCCTAATGGAAAAATGGAAATAAAGACTTTTTTTAAATTATTATTATTTTTACCCTATCTAAGGGGGTGATTTAAGGGGGGGTTGATTTACTATTTTTTTTATTTTTATTTTGATCACCGTGATAGGGTTTATCACTGTGAACCAATAGGAGAACTTTCCTATAGTTGCCAGGTGCCGTCAGGCCGCCAGATTCCCGGCAGAAGAAGCCGACAGGCGGGGAATGCAGGAGGGTCCAGTGACACTGGAGGTACCGGGGGGATGCAGGGGACCCCATTTCTCTCTCCTCTGATGTGCTAGATCATATCAGAGGAGAGAGAGAAATTAAATGGGAAATCAGTCTTTTTTTTTTTGCAGTCGCTGTTATTCCATGAATAACGGTGATCGCAACACTGGGGTAGGTAAAAACCGACCCGAATCATGTTCTCCAGGGTCTCAGCTACCCCGATAGCCGAGACCCCGGAGAATTTCTGATGCTGGGGGGTGCTATAACCTTATTTCTCAGCGCCGTTAAAAAATGGCGCTGAGGAATAAATACCCTTAACTGCCCCTGTTAAAAGGTGTATCGGACGGTCGTAAAGGGGTTAATAAAAAATGTTCTCTGTTCTCAAGAAAGGGAGATTTTTAATTCAAATCTCATAGTCTAGGCTACCAGCCACTTCTGCAGTCTATCAGCGGTAGCGCAGCTCTTGCAAGCTCTTTATTATACAGCTTGTAAGAGCTGCTCTAAAGTAGGTGGGTCTTTTCTGTCTCAAGCTATATGCTGAAGGCGAAAAAACAAAATGAGGATATGAGATAAATGGCACTCCCAAAGAAACGCCTTTTAAATAAAATGATTGTTATTAAATCATTAATAAATAGTATTATTGAATTATAATAAATTTGTTGTTCGTAGGCTCCCCTAGTGGCAACTGCTTGCAGCTAAAGTATATCAATGTAGAGCTAGCGAACAGAAGTGAGGCAAAATTTTAGAAATTTGCAGCCACAACAAAGCCAGTGAAGGGAATATTCCCTGTAACTCTGGCCAGAGTAACAGACCCTTTACTCCAGGAATTGGTGCTGGTCACTTTTGATGTTACCTTGTGTCACAGGTCAATAAATGTAAAGGGACAGCCGATATGCCAGCCTTCATGTGGAAGGCTGGCTGCTAGGGACAAGTAATTTATAGCTTTGTCAACAATGTGGAGACATAATCTCTAGATAAATTAACACTACACACATTAGCATTCCTTATGTTAAGGGTATGCCACACTAAACAATATCGCTAACGGGATCGCTAAAAAACGTCACTATTTAGCGATCCCGTTAGCGATATTGTTCAGTGCGGCAGCTTCCAGCAACGAGCTTCCTGCTGTGATCTCGCTCGTCGCTGGAATCGTTCCGGACCCTATTTTCTCGTCGGCGCTCCCGCTGGCTAAGTATCTTATCGCTGTGTGGCACCTTTTCTTAGCGATTTAGCGGTACTTTTGTACCGCTAAAGTCGTTAAGAAGATCGCTAACGGCGATAGCGTCGTTAACTATATCGCTAAATGTGGCGGCATTTAGCGATATAGAAACAATCCCGCTAGCGATCTCATTAGTATGCAACGCTAACGAGATCGCTAGCGGGATAGCTTAGTGTGGCAGTACCTTTAGTTTTACTCCAGATCCTTCATGGCAGAGCAGGTAATAAAGATATGGAGCAAATCAGCCACATGATGTTTAACATAACTTTCATTAGGTTTTGCTGGTGTACAATAATAAATTATATTGTGGTACCGTGTTAGCCAGAAAAATCGATGTGAATACTTTTCCGTCCAATTATGACAAGAGCATTCTTAAGGTGATACCTTTATTGGCTAACCAGAAAAGACGGATTTTGGTAAGAACTTACCTGTAAAATCCTTTTCAGCGAAGGAAGGAAAGGAGACACACTAGTAATGACTAGTGGGTAGGCGGAGCCCAGATAGGATTGACACCTCAGATTAAAAAGAGTGTTGACCGGCCCCTCCAGCTCGGGCTCCTCCTACTCCTGCTTCTTCAGTCGTACAAAAGCTTAGGGAAGAGCAAATATCACCAGCGGAGCAACATAACCCCTTCTGAAGGACTTCAGAGAAAAAGCAAGAATACAGGTTATGCATGCATGTAGGCAAAAAAACCACACAGTTCCAGGTACTACTCACTGGACCTGACCACCGCGATGAGCTGGCAATGCTGGAAAGGAGCCGTAGCGCGTCAACCTCAGTCCAGATAATCGCTATCAGAAGAGGGTCACGCCGCATCTGAAAACACATCAACACACTTCTGCCATGGGCGGGTGCTGTGTCTCCTTTCCTTCCTTCGCTGAAAAGGATTTTACAGGTAAGTTCTTACCAAAATCCGTCTTTCAGCAGCAGAATGGAAGGAAAGGAGACACACTAGTAATGACTAGTGAGACGTCCCAAAGCAGTCCAAAAATTAAGGGTGGGAATATAACCAAGAAAAAACAGGCAGAATCCCAACAACCTTGGTAAATGCGCAACAGGCGCCAAATACAAGTTAACTAGAACTTTACACTACAGCCGCCTGTAGGACCCTGCGTCCTAAGGCCGCATCAGCGGAAGCACTGACGTCCACCTTATAAAACTTTGTAAACGTGTGGACGGAGCGCCAAGTCGCCGCTCGGCAGAGCTGAGCTGCCGAAGCCCCTTGATGAAAGGCCCACGATGAGGCCACATCCCTCGTGGAATGAGCACGAATCTTAATCGGGCAAGGTTCGCCTTTAAGTCGGTAAGCCTCCAAAATGGCTGACCGAATCCAACGAGCTATAGAGTCCTTGGAAGCTCGTTGACCACGTCGACGACCTGCTGGAATCACAAACAAGGAGTCTGACTTCCTAAAACCTTGAGTAACAGACAAATAGAACTTCAAGGCCCGCACTAAATCCAATGTGTGCAAAACCCGTTCCTTTGCATTCCTCGGGCCCGGGCAAAGTGAAGGCAAAACAATATCCTGGTTAACATGGAATTGCGACACTACCTTAGGTAGAAAGTCGCCCCGTGTGCGAAGCACTACTCGATCCGGGTAAAATTCCAGGAAAGGAGGCGAGCAAGAAAGAGCCGCCAACTCAGAAACCCTTCTCAAAGAAGTGACTGCGACTAGGAAGGCAACCTTCCAAGAAAGCAAAGAAAGGTTAGCAGAATCCATTGGCTCAAAAGGCCCATGCTGAAGAGCCTCCAGGACAAGGTTGAGCCGCCAAGGAGACACAGGTGCCTTCCGCGGCGGAAACTGACGGGTTACCCCGCGAAAAAAGGAGCGCACGTCCCTACGCGAGGCGATAACTCTCAGGAACAACAGGGACAGGGCAGAAACCTGACCCCTCAGGGTGTCAACTGCCAAACCCTTGTCCAGCCCGTACTGTAGAAAAGCCAACAGATTGGGAATGGAAAAAATCCTCGGGTTCCTTGAAGAACCCAAGCACCACGAGAAGAAGGCTTCCCAGGTCTTGTGGTAAATTCTAGTAGTAGCCAGACCTCTGGCAGCTCGCAGAGTGGCAATGACTTCGGCTGAAAAACCTCTACGGGTCAGTATTTCGGTCTCAAGAGCCACGCCGTCAAACGCAGAGACTTCAAGTCCGGATGACGGACAGGACCCTGGGTTAACAGGTCCGGGCGAAGAGGAAGTGGAAATGGCGGTGCTGCCAAAAGCGACACCAGTGTCGAGAACCACGTACTCCTTGGCCAATCTGGGGCTATCAACATAGCCGGGATTCTCTCCAGTCTGATCCGACGCAGCACCAGAGGAAGTAAGGATATTGGCGGAAACACATAGATTAGCTTGAATCGGTCACACGGGGCCACCAGAGCATCCACCGCCACAGCCTTCGGGTCCTTGTACCTGGACATGAAGGTCGGCAACTTGGCATTGGACCTGGATGCCATCAAATCCACTTGGGGAACTCCCCAAAGGGAGCACAGCAGTGCAAAGATCTCCGGATGAAGACTCCATTCTCCGGGATCCATCTTCTCTCGACTGAGGAAGTCTGCCGTGGTATTCTGAACTCCTGGAATGTGCATCGCAGAGATAGCTGGAACCTTGGTCTCGGCCCAAACAGTATCCGAGACACCTCCATCAAGAGCCTGGAGCTCCTTGTCCCGCCTTGGTGGTTGATATACGCAACCGCCGTCGCGTTGTCTGTCTGCACTCGGACTGGTAGACCGCTTAAAGGAACCGTCCAGTGATGGAGGCAAAGAAAAATTGCCCTCAATTCCAAGATGTTGATCGGTAAAACAGACTTTTCCGATGACCATACTCCCTGAACCCAGAGATCGTTCCAGACACCCCCCCAGCCCGTCAGGCTGGCATCGGTGGTTATGACCGACCACCTCGGGGGAAGGAAAGACTTCCCCAGTGATAACGTTCCTGGACGTGACCACCAACTTAGGGACTCTCGCACCCTGCGAGAGATGAGGATACTGCGATCCAGTGCAATCTGCGATCGATCCCAATGACTCAGAATGAGCCTTTGGAGGGCTCTGGAATGAAACTGGGCAAACGGAAGCGCTTCCATGGAAGCCACCATCAGACCTAAAAGGCGCATACACTTCCGAAGGGACATTGCTGTTGAAGACTTCATAGTCTGTACATGTCGAAGGAGACATGCCCGCTTGTCTGGAGGTAGGGACACCACTGCCCGTACCGTGTCGAAATGCATCCCCAAAAACAGGATTGACTGCGACGGTTCCAGAGACGACTTCTCCCAATTGACCAGCCACCCGAAGTCCTCCAGGAGCTGAAGGGATAGATTGCGAGCCGTCACCACCTCCTCCTTTGAGGACGCCACAATCAAAAGGTCGTCCAGATAGGGAATAATCGTGACTCCCTGTCTTCGAAGAATTGCCATGAGAGGCGCTAGAATTTTTGTAAAAACTCTGGGCGCTGAAGCCAAGCCGAATGGCAGGGCCACAAATTGGTAATGGTCCTGACCTATGGCAAAACGAAGGAAGCGCTGGTGAGCCCTTCCGACGGAAACATGCAAATAAGCGTCGCGAATGTCGATTGACACCAGAAAGTCGTTCTGCGACAGGGTTGCCACAACGGAGCGAAGTGACTCCATGCGGAATTTTTGGGTGTGGACATGCTGATTCAATCTTTTGAGATCCAGAATAGGACGAAATTTGTCCTCTTTTTTGGGGACCACAAAGAGATTTGAATAAAAACCTTTTCCCCGGTCCTCTGTCGGAACCGGTATTACTACACCCTTCTGCAGAAGGAATTCCACCTCTCGCAGCAGAGCGGCAAATAGCTCGGGCTCTGACGGAATGCGAGACTGGCAAAAACTGTCCGGGGGTCGAGATGAAAACTCTATGAAATAGCCTGCCGACACAACTCGCGTTACCCAGGAATCCGGAACGCGGGAAATCCAATTCGCCTTGAATTGGAGCAGGCGACCCCCCATCCGAGAGCCCTCGAGTGAGGACCTGGCGTCAGTCTGCCTTGGCGGGCTTCTTGTCAGTTTCCCGCTTGTCTTGACGAAAACTTTGTTTCCAAGGGGTGCGGGATTTCTGAGAAGACTTCTTTCCCGAAAAAGAGGGACGACCCGATCCCCAAGAAGACTGACCGGATCGTCCCCTAGACCGAAAATACCGCCGACCATTACCGGCACTAGGTCTGCCAGACGTAGAAGCCATAGCCCTTCGCTGTGGTAAAGCCACTTCTTTAGCCTTTGCCTTGGCAATCAGCTCTGTGAGATCAGATCCAAATAGCTGACCACCCTTGTAGGCTAAAGACAGTAAACCCTGCTTGGAAACCGCGTCCCCGGTCCACTGTCTCAGCCACAGTGCTCTTCTGACTGTGACCGCTGAGGATTGCGTCCTGGATAATAATGACGCAGTATCCAGACCTGCATCACAGCTATATCGGGCTGCAGTCTCCAATAAATCGAAAGTCCCTCAATCTCGGATAATGGAGATCTATTTTGCAACGCCTTCCGTAAACGGAAGAACCAGCACAGGGAAGCCTTAGAAGCACACATGGATCCTAGTACTGCTCTGAATCCATGACCTGCAGCTTCATAGATGGATTTCGCCGCCATCTCCGTTTTTCTGTCCAGCGGCTCTTGCAGACTTGCTTTCCCTTTAACCGGAAGCAATGAGGATTTACTAAGCTGGGATAAAGGAACATCCACTTCAGGAGAAGGAATCCAATTATCCGTCAATTCCGTTGAACACGGATATAATGCTTCAAAGAACCGTGTCCCTTGAAAACGTTTATCTGGACACAGACGTTCCTTCTCCACTACCGTATTAAGCTCTTCCAGAGCCGGTAATGTTGACCGCGACTTATGGTACTGCTGGTACATGCGGCCCGACTTACCAGGCCGTGTAGTTACCTCCTCCGGTAACTGTAACGCCTCTCTCATAGCTTCAATTAAAGCCTCTGTTCGGCTCACAAGAGAGAAAGAATGTCCCTGCCGATCCTCCTTATACGAATCAGATAACTCCCCTTCTGAGTTTGAAGGAGAACCCTGTCCGCATTCCATATCAGATACCTCTGATTCGCTACCGGAAAAGATGGCACCGGCCTGCGCCGCTTCCTGTCATGAGAGGATCTAGCTGACACCCACTGACCTAAAAGGTCAGACAAGCTATTAATTGACTGAGCGATGGCATCTAATTTGGTATCGCTGTAAATCGCAGCGCTTGATGCCGTCGAAGTCTGCGTATCAGATACTTGCGACTGATCCTGTAGCGGATCTGGCAGATGGTCCGCACCTTCCGGACCATGAACCGACATGTCAGCAGTAAATTGGCAGGTCAAAACCCTGTTAGTAACTGGAAACAGTGTGGTTACTAAGCAGACTGAGCAAGTACGCTGAAGGGTTAAAGCTTTAAAGAAGAGAGTTACCCCAGCTATCTCTCAGTATATAAATAACCTCCTGCGTTCTGATGCCTACCGGGTAGAACCTGCAGCGGTTATTGCTGAAAGGGTTAACCCTTCATAGGGGTTAATGCCGCCAACTCCCCACAACTCCCTATATAAAATAAAAGGAGTGTGCGAGTCCCAGGTCTCTATAAGAGAACGCGGCTGCAGATAAACGCTATCTGTCACTTGGAACACAGATAGGTTCTGCGCTGTGGGGTGATGATATTCACTCACCCAGCTGGCCTCGGTGAAAGTATACCTTAAACAGGAGGAGCGGAGCATGAGGAGCCCGGAGCCTCTGTAATGGCCGCCGCGCTGAGAGAAGCCGGAAGAGAAGGACAGTGAAGCTGCAGTCTCCTCAGAGCGATTCCTGTCACAAAAAGAGCGGGAAGCGTGAAGCCACGCCCCCCTCCGGCTTAAAAAAAAAAAGAGCGCGAACTCCTCGCTCTCTGCTCTCCTCTGTCCTGCAGGTATCTGCCTGCGGACATAAAATACAGTCACCAAACATGTCATCTAATACATGTACCAGCGGCTGCCGCAGCAGCCGCTGAGAGCACACACACATTCACATAAAAATGCGGTACTCACCAGCCGAGCGCCACAGGGACCCCCAGGGGTTTGTGGCGCTGTGCCCATCGCTTCCCCCCTCCGGGCGGGGAACGCAGTGACCCCCGATGTGCGGTTTGCGTCCCCGCCAGGGAAGCAATCCTCATCCCCCAGGGCCGGCGTGAAACTGCAGGGACCACCATACAGGGTATTACAGATCGCCAAGGGAGAGGTGGGGGTCCAGCAGCGCTGAGACCCCTGAGACCTCTAGACCACTTCTGGTGATCCAAGTCTCTTGTCCGATAAAAATAATAAAGTTTTCTGAGGAGCTGCTTTCAGCAGCGACCATCCTCTGGACCTCAAATTTTAGACTGAAGAAGCAGGAGTAGGAGGAGCCCGAGCTGGAGGGGCCGGTCAACACTCTTTTTAATCTGAGGTGTCAATCCTATCTGGGCTCCGCCTACCCACTAGTCATTACTAGTGTGTCTCCTTTCCTTCCATTCTGCTGCTGAAATTATATGTTCGCTAGCTTTCAGAGCTCAAAGGCTCCTTCTAGGTTTTGCTGACAGTTTCATCCATACCCTGACCCCCGGTTGTGTTAGTCTGGAGCCTCTCCATGCAATGAGCGATGACACAGGAAAAAGGCTTCATGTTCTGATATTAATCATTCCGGACAACGCTGGGACATCTTCTCATTACCTTCAGGACCGTGTCTCTGCAGCCGGACAGCTCTGTGCGATTCTGCAGGAAATGAACTTTGCTCCTGGGAATAGGAAGCTGGTAGAAGTGGTTTCTTCTGGCTTCTGACTCTCCAGTGTTTTTCTCGCTTTCCGACAGCCTGTAACATTGAACAGAAACTAGTGATGGGGAAAGCTGGGGTAGGAGGGGGGAATCATTAATAAAAGTATTGAGAAATGGAAGGTGGGAGAGGAGAAGAGGAAGTCAAGAGAAAAGGTGAAACATTTGGGAAGTGTACAAATAATGTGACAGGAAGATGAGGGGCTACTGAGACGAAAACCAATCCTCAGTACATGTAATGCTGGCTGAAAATAATAAATATTTGCTGTAAGATTAATTTCTGATGGACCCAGACTATCCAGGGTTTATGGGGACCATAATTTCTTTGAATGGCCACCATGTAACACTAAAGATCCCCTAACTGCAAATAATCATCAAGGATTTTAGAAGCCATTATGATCACTGTGCAGTTTCCTTTCAAGGTGTCTTCATGATAAAACAACCCCTTTAATTTTGCAATATTGAACCTTAAAGGGATTGATTCACCCTGACAAATGCTTCAATTAGCCATTAAATTCTATCTTATTTCTAATTCTTGGATCATTCAGTTGACAGTTTTTGGATTTGCAACGCCGATTTGCTAACAATTAAACATCCTTCGGAGGCGTTGGTGCCAAACTTCTGTTCATGACTTGGGTCATAATTTCTACCGTCTTATTTGAACTTTAAACATGTTAGTTGATTAACCCCTTAGTGACCGAGAAGACATATTTTTGACCTTAATGGACACCACTGCAGATTTTTTACATATTGTACTTCATGTTAGTAGTAAAATTTCTTCAATAAGACATGCATTTATTTATGAAAAAAAAACGGAATTTTGTCAAAAAATTTTTCTAAAAATTTTTTGAGCCCTTAAATCAGAGAGTTGCGTCAAACAAAAAAGTAACATTTCCCACATGTCTACTTTACATTTGTACAATTTTGGAAACAATTTTTTTTTGTTAGGAAGTTATAAGGCTATGTGCACACGTTGCGGTCTTTTAGCGGTTTTTCGCGGCGAAAACGCCGCAAAACCGCGCAAAACGCTTACACAATACAACTCATTAAGGCCTATGAGATTCCGCAATGCTGTGCACATGCTGCGGGTTTTTCCGCGGCGGAATCGCATCGCGGGAGAATCTGCAGCATGCTCATTCTTTTTTGCGGAACCGCGTCGATTCCGCCGCCATAGGAATGCATTGAACCGCTTACTTTCTGCATGTGGCTGTGCCCACCATGCGGAAAGTAAGCGGTTCATGTGCGGATGGTACCCAGGGTCTGGAGGAGAGGAGATTCTCCTCCAAGCCCTGGGTACCATATCCATGTAAAAACAATAATTAAAATAAAAAATAATGCTATTCTCACCTTCCGGCGTCCCGCAGCTTTCCCGCCTCTCAGCGACGCTCCCGCCAATCGCGTTCCCAGAAGTGCTTTGCGAGATCACCCAGATGACGTAGCGGTCTCGCGAGATGCTACGTCATCGGGATGATTGTCGCAAAGGACTCCTGGGAACGGAACTTGCCGTCGCTGAGAGGCGGGAAGGCTGCGGGGACGCCGGAAGGTGAGAATATCATTATTATTTTTTTTTATATTTTAACATTAGATCTTTTTACTATTGATGCGACATAGGCGGCATCAATAGTAAAAAGTTGGTCACACGAGTCAAACACTTGTTTGACTCGTGTGACCACCCTGTCAGATAGCTTGTAAAACGCTAGCGTTCTGCAAGCTAATTCCGCTTGCAAAACGCTAGTGTTTAGCGGGAATACGCATACCTATGATATGCGGATTTCCCGCGGCAGGGAGGTGCGGAATTGCCGCGGAAATTTCCATGGCAATTCCGCAACGTGTGCACATAGCCTAAGGGTTGAAGGTTGACCAGCGATTTCTAATTCTTCCAACAAAATTTACAAAACCTTTTTTTTTTTAGGGACCACATCACATTTGAAATGACAGAAAATACCCAAAATTGACACCATTCTAAAAACTGCACCCCTCACGGTGCTCAAAACCACATTCAAGAAGTTTATGGGCAGAACGGTGGCTCAGTGGATAGCACTACAGCCTTGCAGCACTGGAGTCCTGGGTTCGAATCCCACCAAGGACAACATCTGCAAGGAGTTTATATGTTCTCCCAGTGTTTGCGTGGGTTTCCTCCGGGTTCTCTGGTTTCCTCCCACATTCCAAAAACATACAGATAGGGAATCTAGATTGTGAGCCCCTTCGGGGACAGCGACGATACTGTGTGCAAACTGTAAAGCACTGCGGAATATGTTAGCGCTATATAAAAATAAAGATTATTATTATTATTTATTAACCCTTCAGGTGCTTCACGAGAATGTGGAATGAAAAAATTAACATTTAACTTTTTTATTTTCACAAGGGTAATAAGAGAAAATGGACCCCAAAATTTGTTGTGTAATTTCTCCTGAGTACACCAATATCCCAGATGTGGGGGAAATCCACAGTTTGAGCACATGGCAAAGTTCAGAAGGGAGGAAGCATTGTTTGACCTTTTGAACGGAAAATTGGCTGGAATTGATGGCGTTTGGAGACCGCCTGATGTAACTAAACAGTGGAAACCCCCCAATTCTAACACCAACCCTAACACAGCCCTAAACCAAATCCTAATCCCAACAAACCACTAACCCCAACACAACCCTAAAACAACCCTAGCCCCAGCTCTAATCCCAACCTTAACCTGAACCCAACCCTAGCTGCAAAGCATTGAAAAAAATTTAATTTTTTAATTTTATTATTTTTATCTAACTAAGAGGGGGTAGCAAAGGGGGGTTTGATTTATTATTTTTTATATTGATCACAGTGATAGGGTCAGGCAGATATCGGCGGGCGAACTGCGCATACGCTGCCATTTTCTTCCAGGAAGATGATGTGGAGGGCTGGGATGCCAGAGGTACCGGGGGCTCGGGTGACCCCATTTCTCCCTCCTCTGGTATGCTAGATCATACCAGAGTAGAGAAATTAATGGAAAAATCTGACTTTTTTTTTTTTTTTTTTTTTTGTGATCGCCAGTATTCAGAGAATAACAGCGATCATGTGACGGGGATAGTAAAAAACAACCCCAAACATGTTCTGCGGGGTCTCAGTTGCCCCCTATAGCCGAGACCCCAGAAATTTTCCAACGCTGAGGGCGCTATACACTTATTTCTCAGTGCTGTTAAAAAGCATATTGGATGTCGTTAAGGGGTTTAAAAATAAAAATAAATAAATACTGATCAAGCAGAACATGAAAATGAATGGGTGTTAAGGAAACACTCCAACCTCAAAAACATATAAAATATTTTTTATATCCCTTCTGCAATGCCCAACTGTGGAAATCTCTAGAAATGCATATGACAGGGTCTTGAGGAAGGAACCTGACTTCATTATCACAGCAATTGAGAAGGAATTTGCAATAATGATTAGTAGAGTGGTGGAGATATGGTAGACAAGATGGGCACAGATAACACTTTTATTGTAAGTGTGCAGCCATTTGCCAAATTTAAGGACTGCAATAAACTCAGGATGATGATTCCTTCCAGATGGACTCTGAAGACAACTGGAAATTTACAGATGACATCAATGGACTGTCAACTATAAAAAGGAGCAGGGAAACTTACAGAGAATTTCTATCTAAAAAGGTACCAGGAGATATTTAATTTTTTTCTGCTAGTAAAAAGTTTTAAAGAAAATTTTATTCGGTTGTATTTTAAATCCCCTGTAGAATGCAGTTTGTTGTGAATGGGTTTGAGATGAGTTCTGAGCAGAGGCTCCCTCTGGTGGTTACAAGCGGTGCTAGTCTGTCCAGTGAAGATTTATATCAAAAAACTGACCGGCACATCCAAACATAGATTCAGTGTGAACTTTTTTTCTTGTATGTCCAGTGAAGATTGTGAGGACTGGGAATCAGGTGTTACTGATTGGTCTTATATAAGGGAGTCACCTTCCCATCAGGGTTGCCGGTGATCAATTGTTCTGGTCTGGATCCTTTATTCCTGTTTCCCTTGTAGCCTGCTGTGTCGTGTCTGCATCTCCTGCTAACAGATAAGACATTTTCTTCTTTTGTGTTTGTGCTATATTTTTGCATTTTGTCCTGCACTTCTGTGGGGGCCTTCTGGGTCCCCTCCGGGGGCTTTTGCCCTCTCAGTTTTGTTCAGCCACTGATGTTTGTACTTTTGCTTTTTCCAGTTTTTTCAGTGGCTGCTGTTTTGATTTTGTTACACCAGAGAACTAATTTAGGTGGAAGAGGTCGTGTGATCTCAGGTGTTTTTGAAATTAGTAGAGTTGGTGCCTTTCAGGGTTTTCTGGGATTGCAGTAAGTACCCTTCCTATCCTTTTCTATTTAGTTAGTTTGGGCCCCAGCGTTTGCTCATACTATTTTCTTTCTGTGTCAGTATTTCATCTTGTCTAACCGCCATTACATGCTTGGGGGCTTTCTATTATCTTTGGGGTTCTGCTCCGGGGCAGATAGCTTTCCTATTTCTATCTTTAGGTGTAGTTAGTTTCTCAGGCTGTGACGAGGCGTCTAGGACCAACGTAGGAACGCTCCACGGCTGCCTCTAGTTGTGGTGGTTAGTCAGGGTACTGCAATCCATAGATTCCAACTGCTCTGGTGTATTGCCTTTTTTACCTGCACTCCTCAGCTACCGAAACATAACAGTATCACCGGCCTAAAAATTGAAAATTGTATGGTACTCACAGAAGGGAAAAAATATTGTTAAAGAAAAAAAAGGTTGTCAGAGATATTTTTCTGTTTGTTGCATTTTTTTTTTTTCCCTCTGTATCTCTGGGTGCTGGGGAGGATCTTTTCTCTCAATGGAGTTTGCACAGTTGTCTGGCCGTGTGGATCAGCTTGCCACTGAGGTTCGGAGTATTGCTATCTATCTTGCTGGGTTGCCTGTTGTGGAACCTAGGATTCCCATGCCAGATTTGTTTTTAGGGGATCGAGCTAAGTTTCAGAATTTCAAAAATAATTGTAAATTGTTTTTTGCCTTAAAACCTAAGTCCTCAGGGAACGCAGCGCAGAAGGTTCAAATTATCATTTCTCTCCTGCGCGGCGATCCTCAGGATTGGGCTTTTTCCCTGATACCTGGGGATCCTGTTTTAGTGATGTTGATGCGTTTTTTCAGGCCTTGGGGTTATTATACGATGAGCCTAATGTCACTGATCAAGCTGAAAAAGCCTTGTTGGCATTAAATCAGGGGCTTGATGACGCTGAGTTATACTGTCAGAGATTCCGTAGGTGGGCAGTCCTGACCAAATGGAATGACGACGCTTTGGCAGCCCTTTTCCGGAAGGGTCTGTCTGATAATGTAAAGGATGTTATGGTGGGATTCCCTGTCCCCTCTGGTCTCAATGATTCTATGTCATTAACGATTCAAATTGACAGACGTTTGCGTGAGCGGAGAAGTATGCGTGGAATGGTGTTGCCTTGTGAACCAGCTTCTGAACCCATGCAGTGTGATAGAGTGGTGTCTGGGGCACAGCGTCATGAGTTTCGAAAGCGCAATGGGTTATGTTTCTACTGTGGTGATGCCTCTCATGCTATTTCAGTCTGCCCTAAGCGGGGAAGACGTTTTGCACGCTCAGTTGTCTTGGGTAGTGTTCAGACTAAGTTTTTATTAACTGTCACTCTGATATGCTCTCTGTCCTCATTTTCTGCTCAGGCTTTCGTTGATTCTGGAGCAGCTATTAACCTGATGGATTATGATTTTGCTAAACGTTGTGGGTTTCCCTTGATACCCTACAGAAGTCTATTCCCCTACTGGGGATCGATTCTACCCCTTTGGCTGAGAATAAACCCCAGTTTTCTACTCAGGTGATAATGAGGGTTGAACCTGATCACCAGGAGTGCTGCAAATTTTTGGTTCTGTATAATCTGCATGACATTATCGTGCTGGGTTTTCCTTGGTTACAGTCTCATAATCCTGTTTTGGATTGGAAATCTGTGTCTGTAACCAGTTGGGGCTGCCAATGTGTTAATACCAACACTCCTGTTTTTTCTGCCTCCCCAGGCTCAGGATGTTCCTGACTTTTTGATTGATTTTTCTGATGTGTTTAGCGAAAGTAAATCTGCATCCTTGCCTCCCCATAGGAGCTATGACTGCGCTATTGAATTAGTGCCGGGTAGTAAATTCCCTAAAGGTCGCCTTTTTAACTTGTCTGTACCTGAACATGACGCTATGCGGTCTTATATCAAGGAATCATTGGAGAAGGGTCATATCAGACCATCCTCTTCACCCTTAGGTGCCGGTTTTTTCTTTGTGGCCAAAAAGGATGGTTCATTAAGGCCGTGTATTGATTATCGTCTCTTGAACAATATTACTGTGAAATATCAATACCCGTTACCCTTGATTTCTGACCTGTTTTCCAGGGTGAAAAACGCTACTTGGTTTACCAAGCTTGACCTCAGGGGGGCGTATAACCTTATTCGCATTAAGCACGGGGATGAATGGAAGACGCATTCAATACCCCTGAAGGGCATTTTGAGTACCTGGTGATGCCCTTTGGGCTCACTAATGCTCCTTCCGTCTTCCAGTCCTTCATGAATGACATTTTCAGGGATTTTGTGGACAAATTTCTGATTGTTTATTTGGATGATATCTTGATTTTTTCTAATGACTGGGACTCTCATGTGAAACATGTTCGAACTGTATTCCAGATTTTGAGAGAGAATGCTCTGTATGTGAAGGGATCAAAGTGTCTTTTTGGCGTACAGAGGATCTCATTTCTGGGATTCATTTTGTCCCCATCTGTTATTGAAATGGACCCGGTCAAGGTTCAGGCCATCTGTGATTGGGTCCAACCTACTTCATTAAAGGCTCTTCAGAGATTTTTGGGTTTTGCCAATTTTTATCGTAAATTTATTGGTAATTTCTCGGTTATTGTTAAACCATTAACTGATTTGACCAGAAAGGGTTCTGATGTGGTGAATTGGCCTCCTGAGGCAGTCTCTGAATTTCAGGAACTTAAGCAGAGATTCACTTCTGCTCCTGTTCTACGGCAGCCTGATGTTTCTCTGCCATTTCAGGTGGAGGTTGATGCCTCTGAAATTGGGGCAGGTGCTGTTTTGTCCCAAAAAGATCCAGAGACCTCTAAAAGTAACCCTTGTGCCTTTTTCTCTCGAAAATTTTCTCCTACTGAACGTAATTATGACGTGGGTAATCGGGAGTTATTGGCCATGAAGTGGGCTTTTGAAGAGTGGAGACATTGGCTGGAGGGAGCCAAACATCAGGTGGTGGTCCTTACGGACCATAAGAATCTGGTCTATCTGGAATCTGCCAAGCGACTCAATCCTAGACAGGCCAGGTGGGCCTTGTTTTTCACACGTTTTAATTTTGTGGTTTCCTTTCTTCCTGGCACTAAGAATGTTAAGGCAGATGCCCTCTCGAGGAGTTTCCTTGCGGACTCTCCTGAGTTATCTGATCCTTCTGTTATTTTGAAAGAGGGTGTAGTTCTTTCCGCCATCTCGCCCAATTTGAGACTTGCTCTGGAGGGGTGTCAGGAGGATAGGCCCGAGCGTGCCCTGTTGGAAAATTGTTTGTCCCGGACCAGTGGAAAAAGAGTGTGATGTCTGAGATTCATTGTTCCGCATTGGCTGGGCATCCTGGAATTTTTGGTACCAGAGACTTGGTTAGTCGGTCTTTTGGTGGCCTACCTTGTCTCGTGATGTCAGGGAATTTGTGCAGTCCTGCGGGACTTGCTCTCGCTCCAAGCCTTGCTCTCGCTCTAGTGGTTTGTTGATGCCATTGCCTGTGCCCAAGAGACCATGGACCCATATCTGTATGGATTTCATTTCCGACCTTCCTGTTTCTCAGAGAATGACCACCATCTGGGTAATTTGTGATAGGTTTTCCAAAATGATACATCTTGTGCCATTACCTAAGTTGCCTTCCTCCTCTGAATTGGTGCCGTTGTTCCTTCAGCACGTGGTTCGTTTACACGGCATTCCTGAGAACATTGTGTCTGACAGAGGAGTCCAGTTTGTTTCCAGATTTTGGAGGACTTTTTGTTCTAAACTGGGTGTTCAATTGTCTTTCTCCTCGGCATTTCATCCTCAGACCAATGGTCAAAGTGAGAGAACAAACCAGACATTGGAGACTTATCTAAGATGCTTTGTGTCTGCTGATCAGGATGACTGGGTCTCTTTTTTGCCTTTGGCTGAGTTTGCTCTTAATAATAGGGCTAGCTCTGCCACTTTGATGTCTCCATTTTTTTGTAATTCTGGGTTTCACCCTCGATTTTCTTCAGGACAGACGGAGGCTTCTGTCTGTCCAGGTGTTGACTCTGTTGTGGAGCGTATGCAACAGATTTGGGACCAGGTAGTGGAGAGGTTGTCCCTCTCTCAGGAGAGGGCCCAGCGGTTTGCTAACCGGCATAGGACTGATGGTCCTCGGTTTAAAGTGGGGGACTTGGTCTGGTTGTCCTCAAAGAATATTCCTATGAGAGTAGCATCTCCTAAATTTAAGCCTAGGTTCATTGGACCTTATAAGATCATGGAGATTATTAATCCTGTTTCTTTTCGTTTGCTTCTTCCAGGGACATTTAAGATCCATAACGTGTTCCACAAGTCCTTGTTGAAGAGGTTTGTTGAGCCAGTGGTTCCTGCTGCTGTGCCTCCTGACCCTGTTTTGGTTGAGGGCAATCTGGAGTATGTGGTTGAGAAAATATTGATTCTCGTTTTTCTAGACGGAAACTCCAGTATTTGGTTAAATGGAGAGGTTATGGTCAGGAAGACAATTCTTGGGTGTTTGCTTCGGACATCCATGCTAGGAGACTTATCCGTGCGTATCATAGAACTCATCCTGACCGACCTGGTTGCTCAAATGAGGGTTCGGTGACCCCTCCTCAAGGGGGGGGGGTACTGTTGTGAATGGGTTTGAGATGAGTTCTGAGCAGAGGCTCCCTCTGGCGGTTACAAGCGGTGCTAGTCTGTCCAGTGAAGATTGTGAGGACTGGGAATCAGGTGTTACTGATTGGTCTTATATAAGGGAGTCACCTTCCCATCAGGGTTGCCGGTGATCAATTGTTTTGGTCCGGATCCTTTATTCCTGTTTCCCTTGTAGCCTGCTGTGTCGTGTCTGCATCTCCTGCTAACAGATAAGACATTTTCTTATTTTGTGTTTGTGCTATATTTTTGCATTTTGTCCTGCACTTCTGTGGGGGCCTTCTGGGTCCCCTCCGGGGGCTTTTGCCCTCTCAGTTTTGTTCAGCCACTGATGTTTGTACTTTTGCTTTTTCCAGTTTTTCCAGTGGCTGCTGTTTTGATTTTGTTACACCAGAGAACTAATTTAGGTGGAAGAGGTCGTGTGATCTCAGGTGTTTTTGAAATTAGTAGAGTTGGTGCCTTTCAGGGTTTTCTGGGATTGCAGTAAGTACCCTTCCTATCCTTTTCTATTTAGTTAGTTTGGGCCCCAGCGTTTGCTCATACTATTTTCTTTCTGTGTCAGTATTTCATCTTGTCTAACCGCCATTACATGTTTGGGGGCTTTCTATTATCTTTGGGGTTCTGCTCCGGGGCAGATAGCTTTCCTATTTCTATCTTTAGGTGTAGTTAGTTTCTCAGGCTGTGACGAGGCGTCTAGGACCAACGTAGGAACGCTCCACGGCTGCCTTTAGTTGTGGTGGTTAGTCAGGGTACTGCAATCTCATAGATTCCAACTGCTCTGGTGTATTGCCTTTTTTACCTGCACTCCTCAGCTACCGAAACATAACAGCAGTTGCTGTGCGCACGCCAGACCACTGTTCCATTCAATCCCTACACATCTGCTCTATTCTAATGGGGATAAAAGTGCCCTGTTCTGCTGATCGGTGCAGACCCCCAATAATGTACAAGTGATCACATATCCTATGGACAGGTAATATTCTTCCCTGATCAACCTTTTTAAAAAAGGTTCTCCACTACTTAGATCAGGCCACATTAAATGCTATAGTTCCCCACGTAAAACAAAAATAGAACATATAGGTACCTCAGGGGCCAGCACTGTTTCAGTGATGTTGGCCCTGTATGTGCCAGAGCTTGAGTGACAATGTCATGTCAGCGGCCACTGAAAAGCTGCAGATTTCACGGTTCTCTTACATGGAACAATTCCATCAGAGGGAAGTGTGAAGGCTGCACCCGATCAAAGACCACTGATCGTCAGCAGCGCTCAAGTGATATAACATCACGGGAGCACAGTTAGACAGTGCTAAAATTGTTGAAAGGGTGAGTGCCCAATGGCGAGTATATGTTTTATTTATTTACCTTAAAGGGAGATGACAGCATTTAAGAAGGGGTTCTCCAAGAAGAGGACAACCCGGCCTTAAGCTCCTTGTAAGTGTCCTTCGACTACAGGGGATGCAGAGGTATGAGTTGCGCTCAGCCACCTCATAGCTTCAGTTTACCCTTTCCATGATGCTCCTCTCAATGGCAGATTTTAGGGGGAAAAAAGGATCCATTTGGTTGGCCAATCTCAAGAGATGTCTGGCAGCAGTCCTAACTGAAAACACATGCAGCTAAAGCAAGTGTGTATGAATATTGGAGAATCAATATGGAAAGCTGCTGGATGAATTGGTAACGTGTAGCGAATACTTTCAGAATTTTTTTTCCTATCACAAAAATTAAATTTCCACAATTTTATGCCAAAAAAAAAAAAAAGCTTCTGACGGCTGAACTTCAGTCTTATTTCTGAGACCAGGAGGGAGACATGGGTGTAGACTTGTTAAGACAGATATTCCCAGGACTCGAGGAGAAAGTGTCTTTCAGCGTTTCTCATGGGAATTGGATGGATTCCAAACACACACAAAACTTTTCCTGTGAACTCATGCGTGACAGTGAATGTGTTAAGTTGTGGAAAGTGGCTTCTACGGTTTTCAGACAGACAGGTAAACTTGTAAAAATCTTCCAAAAAAAAAAAAAAATCATGGCTCTTGAGGACCTCCGCTTCCCACGATGAATTATAAATGGGGATATAGAAGACCTGTCCAGGCTCTGCTCTCTAAGGTCACTTATGCAAATACCATGCAGCATTTTGTCAATATTTGTGCTGCCTATTTAGCGATGGTGTGCATTTTCATGGAGCACAGAGAGGATTCTGATCCGGATGAGTCCGGAGTGCCAAGTGGGGTTGGTGGTATGTATTTACACTGCGGCTTCGGGCCTGGGAATATCGCTTCTCACACGCCCTGGCCCCAGTACCTGAGCGCTGGGAACCTGTTTGGCACACAGGATGTGAGAATCCTTCTTTGCAAAGTGAGCTCACTAAGTGCATGTAGTTCTCATACATGTGAGATTGTTCTCGTCAATATGCAAGTCTACATAGCTACAGGCCGAGACCACCATAGGGTGTTAATCATGTCAGCCAAATGGTTAAATGCAATGAAAGAACTTACAGCCATGAAAATCGCTGCAGCTGCATCAATGTATATAATATGACCGAGATCTCACTCACGTCTCCTGAATACTAATGTCCTGGAGGATATATGCCACATTTTGAGGAAGAGATTCTTTCGGCATCTTGAATTTCAGAGCCCAGAACCCGGCTGTTTGTAGACCACTATACCGACACAACAGAGTGATACACTGTTCTTGCAACCAGACATTCCCGGCAACTGTGTTCTGCAAAAAAAAAAAACAAGCATTTCGATCATGAATTCTAGTGGTCCATATTCAGAAAGCTGAGCAAAAGGAATGGAGGGAAAAGTTTTATCAAAGGTACTTTTGCAATTTCCAGTGTTTGCTCCCTTTTACGAAAGAAAAAAATCCCCAAATTTATATAAAGCAGCATTACCTGCACGTGGTCGGCCCAATTTTCCTGTGTCATTGTTTTCTGGAAAAGGAGAAACATCATGAAGCACACTGAAACTTCCATCCACCGTGAGCTCCTCCCAAACAAAGGAATCCAATGCAGCTGTCTATAGAGCTGTAAGGTAACCTTATGGCGCATTACTTAGACTTGTCTCTTGCCAGATCCAACCATTCACGTGTAGTCGCTTCATCACATTGGCTCATTACAGTATTATACTAGTGTCCAGATTTGACAGACAAGCAAAGATCTCAGAAAATCATCCATGCACCTTAATCCATAGGACATAAGGGTCAATTAATATTTTCCACTATAAATTGACAGTCCTATTAAAATAGTTGAGTGTAAAGTCCACCAAAACTACAGTACTACCCTGCATACATTACATAAGGCAAGTGAGAGGCCGGATATGGATCACTCCACGAATACTGATCCTACTGATGTTGGGATAGCGTAAGCACCAACACTTGCTGATGATTTCCACAGACATCACAGAAAAAATGAAACAGTTATGTAAAATCTTTATGCAACTTATTCTCTCCTGATCCCAAGGGACATCCTGTATTATACTCCAGAGCTGAACTAACTATTCTGTAGGTGGAGTCACTGTGTACATTCATTACTGATCCTGAGTTACATCCTGTATAATACTCCAGAGCTGCACTCACTATTCTGCTGGTGCAGTCACTGTGTACATACATTACTGATCCTGTACTGCTCCTGAGTTACATCCTGTATTATACTCCAGAGCTGCACTCACTATTCTGCTGGTGCAGTCACTGTGTACATACATACAGCAGGTCATTTTACCTGCGGATTTACCAAAATCTGCGCGGAAAATTCCTCAGCAGAATCCGCACCGTCTGCACCTAGCCTCAAGAAGAACCTGAAGACCCACCTGTTCCGACAAGCCTACAGCCTACAATGATCCTCAGTCTACTGAACCATCGCACGACCAGCTCTACCCTTTCCTTGTGTATCCTCACCCATCCCTGTAGACTGTGAGCCCTCGCGGGCAGGGTCCTCTCTCCTTCTGTACTTGTGTGTCCCTTGTCTAGCACGTTTATTGTACCTGTCTATATTTTCCCTTTTCATATGTAAAGCGCCATGGAATAAATGGCGCTATATAAATGTGTAATAATAATAATAACCAGAAGTTTATATACCCTATATAAAACTACACATCTGCATGTTTTTCTGATGTTTTCTCATGTTTTATCTGACATGAGATGGAATTAACCTTTCCCGTTTTAGAGCAATTAGGATTACCATAATTATTAATACTTGGCAAATGCCAGAGTAATGAGAGAGAATGTTTAAGGCATTTTTATTACTTACTGCAAAGTCAAAAGGTTACATACTGCCCATATGATGATGTCATGTGTTTGGAAGCTTCTGATAGTTTTTTTTTTTGCAACATCTGAGTTAATTAGAGACACACCTGTTGATGTATTTTAATGCACACCTGAAACACACTGCTTCTTTATGTAGTATCAAGGGAAAGTCTCAAGAAATCAGCCAAGATATCAGGAAGAGAATTGTGGACTTGCACAAGTCTGGCTCATCCTTGGGTACAATTTCAAGATACCTGAAGGTGCCTCGTTAATCTGTACAAACAATTACACGCAAGTACAAACAAGATGTGAATGTCCAGCCATTATACCGCTTAGCAAGTAGAAGGGTTCTGTGTCCCAGAGATGAACGTGCTTTGGTCCGACATGTGCATATCAACCCAAGGACAAAAGCAAAAGACCTTGTGAAGATGATGGCGGAAGCTGGTAAGATTGTGTCAATATCCACAGTGAAACGAGTACTGGATCAACATGGGCTGGAAGACCACTCTGCCAGGAAGAAGCCATTACTCCAAAAGAAACAAAAAAATCCAGATTAATGTTTGCAAATGCACACAGGAACAAAGACCTTAATTTTTGAAGATATGTTCTGTGGTCTAATGAAACTAAAATTGAACTTTTTGGGCATAATGACCATCATTACATTTGGTGAAAAAAGTGAGAAGCTTGGAAGCCTAAGAACACCATCCCAACTGTGAAACATGAAAGTGGCAGAATCATGTTGTGGGATTGTTTTGCTGCAGGAGGGACTGGTGCACGTCACAAAATAGATGGCATCATGAGAAAAGAAGATTATGTGGCAATACTGAAGCAACATCTCAAGACATCAGCCAGGAAGTTAAAGCTTGGGCGGAAATGGTCATCCAAATGGACAATGACCTGAAGCATACTGCCAAAATGGTAACAAAGTGGCTTCAGGATAACAAAATCAATGTTTTGGAGTGGCTATCACAAAGCCCTGAACTCAATCCTTTTCAAAATTTATGTCACGGTGCGTAACACGACCCAATGGGCGTCGGTCAGCGACGGCACAACTCACTCACAACGGGATGGGAAAGGCGAAAGGAAGGCCTTAACAATAGGAATGAGGGATGGTCACCACCTGAGCTCAAACCTGAGTCTGTCCCTGCACTCTCCTAACGCCCTATGCGGGTCCTTCCCCCCCGCCGTCAAGATACCTCGTCCTTAGTTGTCACCTATTACTGCCCTGGCTAGTGCATTGGCCGGCAAGGAGCACTAGCCTCACCTCTGCAGATAATAAACGCAGGGGTAAGTGACAAACACCAAAGGGGTCATTCCATGGTAACTTACATTACAGTCACAAGCCAAAAACTGGCTACAGACTGTTCTTTGAAGTCAGCCACAAAAATGAGTGAATGTATATTGTACATTAAACTATTCTCAATAGATTTCAACACAGTTTGATTTTTCAACAATAAAATTAAATACAAAATACAGTGTTATTACTTGGTAACTTACGTTACAAAAAAAAAAAAAAGGAAAGGCAATTGTCCATCATGAGACTGCCAAATTATCTGTTCTGGTAAAAGGGGGAGAAGCACTATTTATATTGTATTAAAACACCATAGTCCAAGCAGGTTTAAAAAATTTATTTTAACATCTCAAGTTAAATGCAACAGTTTTTATAAGGCCGGAGTCACACTAGCGAGTTTGATGCGAGTTAGTCGCACGACTTACTCACATCAACACCCGGCACGGCCGCCCGCTCTCGGACCAGAGTGCGCGGCTGCATGTATTTCTATGCCGCCGTGCACTCTGGTCCGAGAGCGGGCGGCCGTGCCAGGTGTTGATGCGAGTAAGTCGTGCGACTAACTCGCATCAAACTCGCTAGTGTGACGCCGGCCTAACAAGAAATGTTGATAACTTACGTTACAACACAATATAGTAACTTACGTTACAAAGCTGATGATAACTTGCGTTACAATGAGTTACCTTCATAGGAAAAATAATTTGTAACGCATCTTACCATCATTGTAACGTAAGTTACTATATTATGTTGTAAAAAAAAGGGGGAGAAGCCAGCGCCGCACATGGTCAGCATGCAATACATAAAGTGCATATGCACATATTGGTTTCTAACTGTATTAACCCCTTCATGACCCAGTCTATTTTGACCTTAAAGACCTTGCCATTTTTTGCAATTCTGACCAGTGTCCCTTTATGAGGTAATAACTCAGGAACGCTTCAACGGATCCTAGCGATTCTGAGATTGTTTTTTCGTGACATATTGGGCTTCATGTTAGTGGTAAATTTAGGTCGATAATTTTTGCGTTTATTTGTGAAAAAAATGGAAATTTGCCGAAAATTTTGAAAATTTTGTAATTTTCAAATTTTTAATTTTTATTCTGTTAAACAAGAGAGTTATGTGACACAAAATAGTTAATAAATAACATTTCCCACATGTCTACTTTACATCAGCACAATTTTGGGAACAACATTTTTTTTTGTTAGGAAGTTATAAGGGTTAAATTTTGACCAGCAATTTCTCATTTTTACAACAAAATTTACAAAACCATTTTTTTTAGGGACCACCTCACATTTGAAGTCACTTTGAGGGGTCTATATGGCAGAAAATACTGAAAAGTGATACCATTATAAAACCTGCACCCCTCAAGCTACTCAAAACTACATTCAAGAAGATTATTAACCCTTCAGGTGCTTCACAGGAACTAAAGCAACGTGGAAGGAAAAAATGGACATTTAAATTTTTCCAACAAAAATTTTCTTTTAGCATCAATTTTTTCATTTTTACATGGGCAACAGGATAAAATGGATCCTAAAATTTGTTGGGCAATTTCTCCTGAGTACACAGATACCTGATATGTGGTCATAAACCACTGTTTGGGCGCACAGCAGGGCTCAGAAGGGAAGGAGCACCATTTGACTTTTTGAATGGAAAATATGCTGGAATATTTAGCGGTTGCCATGTCGCATTTGGAGAGTCCCTGTGTGCCTAAACATTGGAGCTCCCCCACAAGTGACCCCATTTTGGAAACTAGCCCCCTAAGGAACTTATCTAGATGCATAGTGAGCACTTTGAATCCCCAGGTGCTTCACAAATTGATCCGTAAAAAAAAGAAAGTACTTTTTTTTCACAAAAATTTTCTTTTAGCCTCAGTTTTTTCATTTTCACATGGGCAACAGTATAAATTGGATCCTAAAATTTGTTGGGCAATTTCTCCTGAGTACACAGATACCTCATATGTGGTCATAAACCACTGTTTGGGCGCACGGCAGGGTCAGAAGGGAAGGAGCGCCATTTGACTTTTTGAATGGAAAATTAGCTCCAATCGTTAGCGGACACCATGTCGTGTTTGGAGAGCCCCTGTGTGCCTAAAGTTAAGAGCTCCCCCACAAATGACCCCATTTTGGAAACTAGACCCCCTAAGGAACTTATCTAGATGCAAAGTGAGCACTTTGAACCCCCAAGTGCTTCACAGAAGTTTATAACGCAGAGCCGTGAAAATAAAAAATCTTTTTTTTTTCTCAAAAAATGATTTTTTAGCCCACTATTTTTTATTTTCACAATGGTTACAGGAGAAATTGGACCCCAAAAGTTGTTGTCCAGTTTGTCCTGAGTACGCTAGTACCCCATATGTGGGGGGGAACCATTGTTTGGGCACACGTCAGGGCTCGGAAGGGATGTAGTGATGCTTTGAAATGCCGACTTGATGGAATGGTCTGCGGGCATCTTGTTACGTTTGCAGAGCCCCTGATGTGCCTAAACAGTAGAAACCCCCCACAAGTGACCCCATTTTGTAAACTAGACCCCCAAAGGAACTTATCCAGATGTGTGGTGAGTACCTTGAACCCCCAAGTGCTTCACAGAATTTATAATGCAGAGTCGTGAAAATAAAAAATCATTTTTATCCTCAAAAACTGATTTTTTTAACCCGAAATTTTTTATTTTCACAAGGGTAACAGGAGAAATTGGACCACAAAAGTTGTTGTACAGTTTGTCCTGAGTACACTGGTACCCCATATGTGGGGGGGAACCACTGTTCGGGCACACGTTGGGCTCGGAAGGGAAGTAGTAACGTTTTGAAATGCCGACTTTGATGGAATGGTCTGCGGGCGTCATGTTAGGTTTGCAGAGCCCCTGATGTGCCTAAACAGTAGAAACTCCCCACAAGTGACCCCATTTTGGAAACTAGACCCCGCAAAGAACTTATCTAGATGTGTGGTGAGCACTTTGAACCCCCAAGGGCTACACAGCAGTTTATAACGCCCGGGCATGAAAATAAAAAAATCATATTTCTTCCATAATCAGGATCTTTTAGTCCCCAATTTTTTTATTTTCCCAAGGGTAACAGGAGAAATTAGACCCCAAAAGTTGTTGTCCAATTTGTCCTGAGTACGCTGATACCCCATATGTGGGAGAAAACTACTGTATGGGCGCACGTCGGGGCTCGGAAGGGAAGTAGTGACGTTTTGAAATGCCCACTTGATGGAATGGTCTGCGGGCGTCATGTTACGTTTGCAGAGCCCCTGATGTGCCTAAACTGTAGAAACTCCCCACAAGTGACCCCATTTTGGAAACTAGACCCCGCAAATAACTTATCTAGATGTGTAGTGAGCACTTTGAACCTCCAAGGGCTACACAGAAGTTTATAACGCCCGGGCATGAAAAAAAAAAATCATATTTTTTCCACAAATATGATCTTTAGTCTCCAATTTTTTTATTTTCCCAATGTTAACAGGAGAAATTAGACCCCCAAAGTTGTTGTGCAATTTTTCCAGAGTACGCTGATACCCCATATGTGGGAGAAAACTACTGTATGGGCGCACGTCGGGGCTCGGAAGGGAAGTAGTGACGTTTTGAAATGCCCACTTGATGGAATGGTCTGTGGGCGTCATGTTACGTTTGCAGAGCCCCTGATGTGCCTAAACTGTAGAAACTCCCCACAAGTGACCCCATTTTGGAAACTAGACCCCGCAAATAACTTATCTAGATGTGTAGTGAGCACTTTGAACCTCCAAGGGCTACACAGAAGTTTATAACGCCCGGGCATGAAAATAAAAAAATCATATTTTTTCCACAAATATGATCTTTAGTCTCCAATTTTTTTATTTTCCCAATGTTAACAGGAGAAATTAGACCCCCAAAGTTGTTGTGTGTGACTTTTTGAACGCAAAATTTGCAGGAATCAATGGTGGCGCCATGTCGCGTATGGAGACCCCCTCAATTCTAACTCCAACCCTAACCCCAACACACCCCTAACCCCAACCCTAACCCCTACACACCCCTAACCCTAATACAAACCCTAACCATAACCCTAACCCCAACACACCCCTAACCCTAATCCCAACTCTAACCATAAACCTAACCACAAGCCTAACCCTAATCCCAACCCTAACCCCAAAACACCCCTAACATTTATCCTAACTCTAACCCTAACCACAAACCTAACCCTAATCCCAACCCTAACCCAAATTCCAACCCTAACCCAAATTCCAACCCTAACCCAAATTCCAACCCTAACCCAAATTCTAACCGTAACTCAAATTCTAACCGTAACCCTAATTCTAACCCTAACCCTAAGGCTGGGTTCATATTGCGTTTTACCAGCCCATTCAACACGTAGCGTTGACGGGCTGGTAACGGTATAGCATAACGCGAACGCGATCGCGTTATGCTATACCTGCTAGCTCTGATGAATCATCAGATGATTCATCTGTGCTAGCGGTGACGGAGCCCAGACGCTGCAGCCCGTGTCCGAGGCTCCGTCACTGAATGACGGCACGTCGCGAACGCATGCCGCTATATGGCATGCGTTGCGATGCGCACACAAATGGGGTGAATGGCAGCGTTAACGGACTGCGTTACACCGCGGTGAAACGCAGTCCATCTAACGGACTGCCATAATGCAATATGAACCCAGCCTAACCCTGAGGCCCCGTGCACACGTTGCGGATTCACTTGCGGATTTTTCTAAAATCCGCAGGTAAAATGACCTGCCTTTTACCTGCGAATTTAGCGCGGATTTGCTGCGGTTTTTCCCTGCGGTTTTACAACTATAATGGAATAGGTATGGAGAACAGGAGAAAAAAGAGCTATAAGGCATTTATATTTAATCATAAAAATAGAAAATTTTTATTAGTAACAACATTAATATCAATAATAGTACAGTACATCAGGTTACAACTTGTGTTCTTTTATATTCTCTTACATTAAAGTGACCATTGATTTCTGCACCTGGTTCCCTTTTCTGGACTCACAGATTTGTTTTGGGACGATGACTATTATTTCATACCAATGATTGAGACACAGAAGAAGAATCATCACCACCAAGATTATACTTCACTACTTTGGCATCATACTTACTTATAATATTTGTATGTTCAAGATATTTTTCATGTTGGTGTGACTCCATTTGTATATATGAGATTCTATTCTGTGATTGCCTTTTTTCTGACTATATCTAAGTATTCTTCCTTTGTGTCTCTATGTTTTGATTTACCCTCCTATATCCATCCACATTACGGTGCGATGGTTGTGCGCATCGTCCTGCGCCCCCTTGCAGCTGGTTAACGTAGCGGCGTCTGTTTTGACGTCTTCTCCGTTACCTAGCGCTATGTGGGCCCAGCACGTATGCGCCAATTCTACCATCGCCCCATGATGTTTAGAGACCTTTTTTCTTTTTTTCCTCCCACTGATTGAAGGACCTGCGGGTTCCTTCTGCACATGTGCGGACATCACGCAATGGAATTGGCCATCTAGTAACATGTGACCTATGTGATGTTTAGAGACCTGGGATTTTCCCTACTAATTGAAGGACCTGCGGGTTCCTTCTGCACATGTGCGGACATCGCGCAATGTAATTGGCCATCTAGTAACATGTGACCTATGTGATGTTTAGAGACCTGGGATTTTCCCTACTAATTGAAGGACCTGCGGGTTTCTTCTTGAAGGATGTAATTGGCCATCTGGGAACATGTGACCTATGTGATGTTTAGAGACCTGGGTTCTTCCCTACTAATTGAAGGACCTGCGGGTTCCTTCTGCACATGTGCAGACATCGTGCAATGTAATTGGCCATCTAGTAACATGTGACCTATGTGATGTTTAGAGACCTGGGATTTTCCCTACTAATTGAAGGACCTGCGGGTTTCTTCTTGAAGGATGTAATTGGCCATCTGGGAACAAGTGATTCATTCTGTGGGCTTTTTAAAGGTCCTTGTGCAGTTCCATAACTACCCCCTTGAGGAAAGCAACCGTTGGCGTTGCGAAACGCGCGTCCGGGGCGTTTATTTATCTCCCCACATATTCTCCTTTGCCTTAGTGATTTGGTAAGATTATCTTTATAACATCTATAATGTATTTTACTTTATCATGTTACTTTTAACAAAGTGTTATATGAGAAATGGACACTCTTGAGCCTGCTTATATCTGACACTTACCATTGTTATTACAGTGTTTTCTTGTGATGGTGACATGTAGTGGAGATATGGAAATTATTGAGACTGCTCTTATTTGACACTTGTCACTTTTATTGTAGCGCTGCATGTGGTTATATACCTGTAAATAAACACAAAACCAAATCAAGCTAGATTCGGTACTATTACCCTTGCAGTCTCTCATATGTCCATAATGTGAGTTTACTGATCCCATACACATGTATTACTCACGAGCAGTCTTTACTGATATGGCTATACACTCATTTGTCATAGGTTCAGTAATATCATTATTGGTGATTATATATTTACAAACGTGAGTTTGCTGTGATCTGCTGCATACTGATATGTGTCCATAAAAGATATAAACCACTTTTAAATTTGACTTGCAGTCTTTTTATGTCTATTTAAAGTGAGTCTGCTGATCCAATATACATGTATTACCATAGAGTAACCTCTATGGATATGGCAGTTTGGGCTCTATAGTATATAAGTGTTTACCTTCCTGAGGCAATTGAGTATTATGTGAGGTGGTTCTTGTTTGCATTTTTCACCTTATGTACGGGACTATTATTGATATTAATGTTGTTACTAATAAAATTTTTCTATTTTTATGATTAAATATAAATGCCTTATAGCTCTTTTTTCTCCTGTTCTCCATAAATTTTTTGGCTGGTTTAATTTTAGCCAGATGAGGTATCACAGTATAACCCATCTGGGTTTTTCTAAATTTTAAATATGTGGGATTATATATTTTTATAATGGAATAGGTTTTTAAAACCGCTGCGAATCCCCACAAAGAATTGACATGCTGCGGAAATTTTAAAACCGCAGCAAAACCCCGCTGAAAAAGTCCGCAGAGTCACGCGTTTTTTTTTTTTACCATTTTTTTGCATTGTACGTATATGGTTTTTTGGGTCTGTGTTAGCAG
>JARQOD010000008.1:115878093-115978161 GCA_033576555.1 Oophaga sylvatica
ACCACACTGATCTCCTCACTAGCCAACAACCCCAAGAAACTTTTTGACACTTTTCACTCCCTCCTCAGGCCAAAAGCACAAGCCCCTATCACAGACATTTGTGCTGATGACCTGGCCTCCCACTTTATAGAAAAAATAGATACTATCCGTCAGGAAATCTGCTCTCAACCACCAAGTGCTGTGACTCCCATCCCACCCTGCATTTCCCCTGGCTCAATTTCCACATTTGATCCCATCACAGAAGAAGAAGTCTCCAGACTCCTCTCTTCCTCTCGTCCGACTACATGCACTACCGACCCCATCCCCTCACATCTCCTCCAGTCTCTTTCTTCTGTTGTCACAAACTCACCTAACTACAATCTTCAATCTCTCACTCTCCTCTGGCATTTTCCCATCCTCCTTCAAACACTCCATCATTACTCCACTACTAAAGAAACCCGCTCTTGACCCTTCCTGCACAAACACTACAGACCGGTCTCCAATCTCCCCTTCATCTCCAAACTTTTGGAGCGCCTAGTCTACTCCCGCCTCACCCGTTACCTCTCCACTCACTCCCTCCTAGACCCTTCACAGTCCGGCTTCCGACCCCTACATTCGACTGAAACTGCACTCATCAAAGTGACCAATGACCTTCTGACAGCAAAACGTAACGGCGACCACTCTCTGCTCATTCTACTCGACCTTTCTGCAGCTTTCGACACGGTTGACCACCGTCTCCTACTGTCCAGGCTCCACTCTCTAGGTATTAAGGACACTGTTCTCTCCTGGTTCTCCTCCTATCTTTCTGACCGCTCCTTCAGTGTTTCGTTCTCTGGCTCCACTTCATCTCCTCTCCCTCTCACTGTCGGTGTACCCCAGGCTCAGTCCTTGGCCCCCTTCTCTTCTCTCTCTACACCGCCCCAATTGGACAGACCATCAGCAGATTTGGCTTTCAGTACCATCTTTATGCTGATGACACACAATTATACACGTCATCCCCCGACCTTACCCCCGCTGTACTACAGAACGCCACCGACTGTCTGTCCGCAGTCTCCAACATCATGTCTGCTCTCTATCTGAAACTCAACCTCTCCAAAACTGAACTTTTTCTGCTCCCGCCGTCTACTAACCTCCCTAAACCTGACATTTCCCTCTCAGTGGGCGGCACCATAATAACACCCCGGCAGCAGGCTCGCTGTCTGGGTGTTATGTTTGATACCAATCTCTCCTTCACCTCCCATATACAATCTCTTGCCCGCTCTTGCCGCCTACACCTAAGAACATCTCTAGAATCCGCCATTTTCTCACCATGGAAACAACAAAAACCCTCACTGTAGCATTGATCCACTCCCGCCTGGACTACTGTAACGCTCTATTACTTGGCCTCCCCATTACTCGACTATCCCCTCTCCAGTCCATCCTTAATTCAGCAGCCAGGGTTATCCATCTGGCTAATCGGTACTCGGACGCGTCCGCTCTTCGCCAGTCCTTACACTGGCTGCCCATTCATTATAGGATCCAATTCAAAGTACTTGTTCTCACCCACAAAGCTCTCCACACTGCAGCACCCCCCTACATCTCCTCCCTCATTTCTATCTATCGGCCTAACCGACTGCTGCGCTCTGCAAACGACTTTCGACTAACCTCTGCACTAATCCGTACCTCCCACTCCCGACTCCAAGACTTCTCCCGCGCTGCGCCAATCCTCTGGAATGCTCTACCCCAAGAAATTAGGACTATCCACAATTTGCATGGTTTCAGGCGCTCCCTCAAAACACATCTGTTCAGAGCGGCCTATCACATTCACTAATCAAAGTCATTCTATGTGTAAGTGTGTGTGTGTGTGTAGCCCATTCACATCTCCATCCATCCCTCACTCCCTTAAGATGGCTGGACCATCATTGTAAATGCACCATTGTATATACACACCTGTATTTTGTATCTCCCCCACCTCATTGTAGATTGTAAGCTCTCACGAGCAGGGCCGTCTTATTTTGCTTTAATTACTGTATTGTTAACGTTGTTACTTATGACTTGTGTTTTGAAACTGTTAAACTGTAAAGTGCTGCGGAATATGATGGCGCTATATAAATAAAGATTATTATTATTATTATTATTATTATTCCAACCCTAAACCTAATTCCAACCCTAACCCTAATCCTTACCCTAATGGAAAAATAAAAATATTTTCTTTATTTTATTATTGTTCCCTACCTATGGGGGTGATAAAGGGGGGGTTATTTACTATTTTTTTTATTTTGATCACTGTGATAGGGTCTATCACAGTGATCAAAATGTACTTTTAATGAATGAATGAATCTGCCAGCCGGCCATCCGCGCTTGCGCCCGCCATTTTGGAAGATGGCGGCGCCCATGGATCGGGCACGAGGGACGCCGGGAGGGACACGGGGACTTCGGAGGTACCGGGGAGTGGGGGAACCGGAAGCCGGGAGGGGGGAGCGGAATAAAGAGGAGGGGGAGCAGATGCTGACGGTCGCCGCCAGATCGCCCCCGTCAGTCGCTGTGGGGGGGGGGGGCAGTTTAGTGTCTCCAGCCATGGCCGATGATATTTCAGCATCGGCCATGGCTGACTTGTAATATTTCATCAAGATTCATTGGTGAAATACGAATTTTGGTAAGATCTTACCTGTAAAATTCTTTTCAGCAAAGGAAGCAAGGGGGACACTTCATTACTTCTGGGTAGGGCGGAGCCAGATAGTAGGACTAACCTCAGGTTCTAAAAATGGGTGTTGTCCGGCCCCTCCGGCTCTGGCTCCTCCTGCCGTACACTCCAGTTTTGTACACAAGCTAAGGAGAAATAAATCACCAGCGGAGCGCCATAACCAAACTGACAGGATTCAAAAGAACAAGGTTATGCACATAACATGAATACCACACAGCTCAGGTACCACTCACAAAACCTGACCACTGCGATGAGCTGGCGATGCCGGAAAGAGCCGTAGAGCGCTGACCTCAGCTCAGAAACTCGCTTATCAGAGAGAGCCGCGCTGCATCTGAAACAACACCTTCTGCCTTATGGGAGGGAGAAGTGTCCCCCTTGCTTCCTTTGCTGAAAAGAATTTTACAGGTAAGATCTTACCAAAATTCGTATTTCAGCTGCAGATGGAAGCAAGGGGACACTTCATTACTTCTGGGATGTCCCAAAGCAGTACAAAAACAAGGGTGGGAAAAAACCTTAAACAGGCAGAAGCCAACACCTTGATACATGCGCAACAGGCGCAACATAAACTTAACTAGAAGTTTTCAAAATACAGCCGCCTGAAGGACTCTGCGTCCTAAGGCCGCATCAGCGGAGGCACTGACGTCCACCTTATAAAACTTTGTAAAGGTGTGAACAGAACGCCAAGTCGCTGATCGACAGAGCTGGGCTGCCGAAGCCCCTTGATGAAGGGCCCAAGAAGAGCCCACAGCTCTCGTGGAATGAGCCCGAATATTAATCGGGCAAGGTTCGTCCATAACACGGTAAGCTTCCAAAATAGCTGACCGGATCCAACGAGCTATAGTATCTTTAGAAGCTCGTTGACCACGACGACGACCTGCTGGAATCACAAAAAGAAATCCGACTTCCGGAAACTCTGCGTAACTGACAAGTAGAACTTCAATGCCCGCACTAAGTCCAATGAGTGCAAGGCCCGCTCCTTCGCATTCTTTGGTTCTGAACAAAGCGAAGGTAACACAATATCTTGATTGACATGGAATTGAGATACCACTTTAGGGAGAAAATCATGTCGCGTGCGAAGAACAACACGATCCGGAAAAATTCCAAGAAAGGTGGCGAACATGAAAGAGCCGCCAACTCGGAAACCCGTCTCAAGGAAGTGACCGCCACTAGGAAGGCAACCTTCCAAGAAAGCAAAGAAAGATTAATAGCATCCATAGGCTCGAAAGGAGCACTTTGAAGAGCTTTCAAAACCAAATTAAGCCGCCAAGGCGACACAGGAGTTTTCCTTGGAGGAAACTGACGGGCTGCTCCGCGAAAAAAGGCACATACGTCCCTACGCGAGGCAATAGCTTTACGAAAAAGCACCGACAGGGCAGATACCTGACCCTTCAGGGTACTGATTGCCAAACCCTTATCCAGCCCGTGCTGCAAAAAAACCAACAAGTTGGGTAATGAAAATTTCTTTGGATTCCTGGAAGAACCCAAACACCATGAAAAGAAGGATTCCCAAATCCTGTAGTAAATCCTAGTCGTAGCTGGACTTCTTGACGCTCTCATAGTGGCAATGACCTTTTCTGAAAACCCTTGACGGGTTAAAATCTCGGTCTCAAGAGCCAAGCCGTCAAACGCAGAGACCTCAGGCCCGGATGACACACGGACCCTGAGTGAGCAAGTCCGGTCGAAGAGGCAGAGGAAAAGGAGGCGCCGCCAGAAGCGACATCAGCGTGGAAAACCACGTCCTTCTCGGCCAATCTGGGGCTATCAGAATAGCCGGAACCCTCTCCAGCCTGACCCGACGTAACACAAGCGGCAGCAAGGATATCGGTGGGAACACATAAACCAGCTGGTATTGGCTCCACAGAACCACCAGCGCATCCACTTCCACCGCGGTCGGATCCCTGTATCTGGACATGAAAGTTGGTAACATGGCATTGATCCTGGAGGCCATCAAGTCTACTTGAGGAGTCCCCCATCGGGAGCACAGAAGTGCAAAGATTACCAGATGAAGACTCCATTCTCCTGAATCCATCCTCTCTCGGCTGAGAAAGTCTGCCTGGATATTCTGAATCCCTGGTATGTGAATCGCAGAAATGGCCGGCACATGAGCCTCGGCCCATATCAGAATCCGAGATACCTCCGACATGAGTCTGGAGCTCCTGTCCCGCCTTGATGGTTGATATACGCAACCGCCGTAGCGTTGTCCGTCTGAACACGAACTGGTAATCCGCTCAAAGGGACCGTCCAATGTTGGAGGCAAAGAAAAATTGCCCTCAATTCCAGGATGTTGATCGGTAACACCGATTCTTCCGGTGACCAAACTCCCTGAATCCAGAGATTGTTCCAAACTCTCCCCCAGCCCGTCAGGCTGGCATCGGTGGTCAAAACCGACCATGACAGGGGAAGAAAAGATTTTCCCAGGAAAAACCGTTCCGGACGTAACCACCAGTCCAGAGACTCTCGCACTTTGCGGGAGATTAAAACCCTGCAATCCAGTGTTTCCTGTGCACGATTCCATCTCTTCAAAATGAAGCTTTGAAGCGTTCTGCAATGGAACTGAGCAAACGGAAGAGCTTCCATTGAAGCGACCATTAACCCCAGAAGGCGCATACATCTTCGAAGGGATACTGTCGTTGAGGACTGCACAGTCTGTGCCAGACAATGGATACTGGTTTGCTTGTCCTTTGGCAGAAAAACTACCACTTTTGCTGTGTCGAAAATCATGCCCAAAAACAGGATTGACTGAGAAGGCTCCAGGGATGACTTCTCCCAGTTGATCAGCCACCCGAAATCCTCCAGGAGCTGAAGGGATAAATCGCGAGCCGTCACTGCCTCCTCCTTTGAGGATGCCACAATCAGAAGATCGTCCCGATAAGGAAGTATCATGATCCCTTGTCTCCGAAGCATTGCCATAAGAGGTGCCAGCACCTTTGTAAAAACTCGGGGTGCCGAAGCCAACCCGAAAGGGAGGGCCACAAACTGGTAATGGTCCTGACCTATGGCAAAGCGCAGAAAGCGCTGATGAGATCTTCCGATGGGAACGTGTAAATAGGCGTCGCGAATATCTATGGACACCAGAAAATTGTTCTGTGACAGGGCAGTCACCACTGAGCGAAGCGACTCCATGCGGAACTTTTGGGTGTAAACATGCCGATTTAACCTCTTGAGATCCAGAATGGGACGAAACTTTCCCTCCTTTTTGGGGACCACAAAGAGGTTGGAATAAAATCCCCTTCCCCGGTCTTCCGGAGGAACTGACACTACTACACCCTTTTGTAGTAAGGAATCGACTTCCTGCCGCAGAGCGGTCAATAAGTCGGGATCTGACGGAACGCGAGACTGACAGAATCTTTCTGGAGGGCGAGAGAGAAACTCTATGAAATAGCCTGCCGACATTATTCGTGTCACCCAGGAGTCTGAGACGCGGGAGACCCAAACCGCTTGAAACAGGAGCAGGCGCCCCCCCACTCGAGAATCCTCGAGTGAACTTCTGGCGTTAGTCCGTTTTGGCGGGCTTTTTGTCAGATTCCCGCTTGTCATTGCGCGGGTATTGTTTCCAAGAAGCGTTAGACTTTTGGGAAGACTTTTTCCCTGAAAAGGTGGGACGACCCGATCCCCAAGAGGAGTGACCGGCTCGCCCCCTGCCACGAAAAAAACGCCGGTTACCGTAGGAACCGGTCCTGCCAAAAGCAGCCGTAGCTGCCCTACGCTGAGGCAACGCTGACTCTCTTAGCCTTAGCAATCAATTCCGTGAGGTCAGAGCCGAAAAGCTGACCACCTTTGTAAGGCAAAGATAGCAAACCTTGTTTGGAGACCGCATCTCCAGTCCACTGTTTAAGCCACAACGCTCTTCTAACAGTGATTGTAGAAGCCTGAGCTCTGGATATTAGGGAAGCCATATCCAAAAGAGCGTCACAGACATATTGGTCTGATTCTTCTATTAACTTAATGATCTCATCTATTGCCTGTAAAGAGGACCCATCCTGCAGGGATATCCGCAGGCGAGCTGTCCAACCCATGGAAGCTCTAGAAGCACAATAGGAAGATAAAGCCACTCTAAAGGCCTGACCAGCAGCTTCATAGCCGGCCTTGGCCGCCATCTCTGACTTTTTGTCCAGCGCATCCTGCAAGGTAGCTTTTCCTTTGACGGGAAGCATAGAAGCTTTGTTAAGCTTGGATAAAGAAATATCCACCTCAGGGGACGGAATCCAGCTAGCAAATAGGTCTGCTGGACAAGGATACAAGGTTTCAAACAACCTTGTCCCCTGAAAACGCTTGTCTGGACAAACGGTTCCTTTTCTACTTTCTTAGAAAACTCACTCATACCTGGCATCGCTAAACGGGATCTTTGCGACCCATGGTACCATCTGGGAATACCTTCATCATCATTCATGTCCTCAGGTACTTGCAGTACCTCTCGTATGGCTCTGACAAAAGCATCTATACGGCCCGACAAGGAAGCAGAGTGCTCCTGAAAATCCTCTCTGCCCGAATCAGAACATTCTCCCTCAGAAACTGAAGGAGAACTCCCCTCGCAGACAAATCTGAGTCACTTAGTGGGGAGGGCATAGCAATCCTGGGACGCTTTTTGCTATGAGAAGGTCTAGAGGATACCCACTGACCCAAAAGGTCAGAAAGCCCACTAATAGCAGTAGTGAGCATATCAAACTTGGCATCATAGTGACCTCCAATAGTGGCGCTAGAAGGTGCAGAGGATTCTATCGTGTCAGAAACGCGGGGCTGGTCCTGGAGAGAACAGGAAGACGATCAGCCTCCTGACTCAAATCTGACATGCCGGTTATTCAGATGGTAATAGTGATGAGAAATAACCAGAGCAGTGTGGTCTCACACAGTAGCAAAACGCTGAAGGGTTAACTTCTTTAAAAGCAAAAGAATACCCCAGCAGTGAAAAAAGGCGCCCCCCCCCCCCCGCTGCAGACAGCTCACAGACCGTTACTGAGGGATACAATGTCCCAATGATCAGAAAACTGCAGCGCTGCGCTAGAGAGCGCAAACAGCAAAAACAAATGCTGCGGGAGGCTAAAGGGTTAAGCTGCTACCTAAACGATAGCAGCGACTCACCCGGCTGGCTTGGTGTTGTCTCAAATGCCTGTGTACAGAAACGGAGGAGAGGAGACCAGGAGAGCTGTAATGGCTGCCGCAGAGAGCAGGAAGAGAAGGAGCCAGTCACTTCCTGTAATCAGAAAGCCGGGAAAGCCCGAAGCCACGCCCCCTCTCTGCTCAGTCAAAAAAGTGCGGGAGATCTTATGCACTCCTCTCCCTGTACACTGTAACGGCGCTGCAGCGCCGAAAACACACAGCACATATTAAATAAAAAATCGCTCTCTTCTCTTTTTTTTTTTTTTTTTTAAAAAAATGCCCAATCATGAGAAAATAGTGGGAAACACCAATAACAGTCAGCGCTGTCACCGCAGACGCTGTAATCACTCGCATATATCAAAATATAATGCAGATTACTCACCAGCCAAAAACGCCACAGGGACCCTCCACGGATATGTGACGCTGTGCCCATTGCTTCCCCATGAGAACAAGGAACGCAGTGACCCAGAACGTGGTATGCGTCCTGTCAGGGATAGCTACCTCTTCCCCCCGGGCCGGCAAGAAAATGTAATGACCACCATTTAGGGAATACATATTGCCAGGGGAGAGGATGGGGTCCAGCAGCGTCGGTACCCCTGATCCTTAGACATAAAGTCCAGGACCCTGTCCAGAGTAAAATAATAAACTCTTCTGAGGTGATTTCTGAGGAGCTGCATTAGCAGCCGTCCTTCCTACTTGGACCTCAAGTCGAAACTGGAGTGTACGGCAGGAGGAGCCAGAGCCGGAGGGGCCGGACAACACCCATTTTTAGAACCTGAGGTTAGTCCTACTATCTGGCTCCGCCCTACCCAGAAGTAATGAAGTGTCCCCCTTGCTTCCATCTGCAGCTGAAATATTACTATCGCTCTGATTGGCTGTTTCACTTTCAACAGCTTATCAGAGCGATCGTAGCCACGGGGGGGGCAAAGCCACCCTCCCTGGAGTGAGGCACAAAGCCTCCTGTCCTGCGGGTCGGGTGACCTTTCAGTGACCCAGGTCACCTGACCCGCAGGAATGTGATCATTCTGTGACACAGCATATGCCTCACAGGTCGGATTGGCACCGACTTTCATGACGCATACACTGTCAAAGGTCGGGAAGGGGTTAAATACAATAAGATAATCATGTAGTAGTTTATATATTTTGATGATCTGTTTAATAATTTCGTTCAATTGTAATTTCGTTCACTTGTACTAAGTTCTATGAGCCATAACATTTAATGATAATGTATATATTTTACCCGGAAAATCTTGTGTATTCATTGCATTATTCTTAAATCTTCATAAACTACATACATCTAGTCTGATATAAACATCATGTCCTCGCCTCTTCCTAGAATACTCTGCATCACACAGGACACATTTCTGTAGTACATCAGACCTACTTATAATATCCCATTAGAAGAGGAAAGTTCCCCTTTCAGAAAGAAAAAATCATGCAATGTGAAGACCACAGATTTCAATGCAAACTGTGCAAATCCTCAGTTGCCCTGTGGTGTCCCATTTGCAGGAGACCCTTTGATCAGCTCCTCACTAGGGGGAACCTGCTAAAACAAGGATATTAGAGAACCCCTTTTAGAATGTTTTTCTGTGAATACAACAAGCTTTCCAAAAGCTGCAAAGATTAACCTCACTTTCATGCTGCACAGTGATTCCTCCAGTAATGCATGTGTGTGCAGGTGGGATGCCAGACAGAAACTTACCTCCACAAATCTCTTGTACATGAGGTATTTCAGGGTGCCCAGGTGACGCTGGTTTATTATGTTTGTGCAGAGAGCTGAAAGTAAAAAAAATATATCCATAGATCAGGATGCATCAGATTATCAGAACAATCTGCTGTGTTTTATTCATACCAGTTTGGGGAAACTTGTCTTGATCGCTTTTTGCATTTTTTTTTTTTGCAGTGTTGCGATGGTGAAAAACTGCAATTCTTGTGTCTAAATTTTTTTTTCTCTTTAAGGTGTTTACCAATCAATTTAATTAATTTTATATTTTGTTAGATCAGACAGTTCTGGACACAGCAATACCACATATGTGCATCCTGTAAAAAACATATACTGGGTGTATACAGTATCACGTCGGAGCCATCCACCGCAGACATAGATGAGGTAATAATCCAGACATATACACCCAATAGAAGGTTCGGACATGACGTCATCTCACTTACCTGGATCCAGATTATATGTTTCCAGCAACCGAAACGCCAGCTTGCTAAGAGTCTTCAAATTCAGTTTGTCAGGTTTAACAGGGGGAAGACCCAAATACTCTCTGAAACAAAGATCACAAGAGATGACATTGGGACTTTATTCAGCTAAATGCACCAAAAAGTGTATTCCATGACTTGCTACATAATTACTATGTGTTTGGACACTTTCTATGCTTTGTGTGTGACTCCAGCTGAGCTGCATTGTTTATTGGTGTATGATGTAGTCAGACTCCATCACTGCAATTCTGCTTATCTGCTTCCAGCTGAGCTTCAAGTGGCTATATGGAGATGTTTATATTATAGAAAGGACAGACAATGATAAACAACAAGCAATTAAGCCTACAGAATAGAGAATACCGTATATACAAGGGAAAAAATAATCAAATGGAGCTGGAGATTGAACAGCAAAAACTTTATGATCTTTTAATTTGATTACTGCAGTTGCACATTCCCTGTATGAACCTGGCCTGACAACAATCAGCTCAGAGATCTTGATTAAAGAGATTCTACTGATTGTATTTACTTGCTCAGTTTCCTAGGGTTGAAACTGGAATCGCTCCATCGATCCAACATCTGGAGCAGCTGGCTCTGCAGCTCGGGGTGGCCGGACACATACGCCTCCAGTAGATTAAATCTGTCCAACAGCAGCAAAGGAGCACACATCTTCAAGAAGGGAGGTGGAGAGAAGAATTAGATATGAAATGTACCCTGAATGCGGAACGATGGAGGAAGGGAAGCTGGCTAAGTCCATATGGAAACCACTTTTATAGTACTACTATGCAAAAAGAAAAAAAATGGGTGGCATATTGCTGAAAAAGAAATACTCCAATAAGCATTTTTTTTATTATGGATTATGATCCCAAAACAGGAGGCACACATCATCCTAGGTCAGCAGTCTCCTACCTGACTCAGACCTAATATACTTCAGAGTAGCCTGGGACAAAAGAGACTAGCGGACATCGCCACAATTCTCCACCTCTAGGCGGATGACATCGCAGCCCTTTTCAGATAACAGACAATTTTACTCTGCTTTGCGTTTGCTGCTTGGCTTCAGGGTCTCAGTTCGTCAGCTATTATTAATAGGGAAGATGCTGTTTCTTATATATTTGATTTCTAGAAAGACGTAAAGCCTTTGTCCTACAAGCTGGCAGCGACCTCCATACAGACACCAGGGGACTTTCTCCTCACCAGCATGCACATCTGCAGCGCAGTAATTGTCACTACTTACTTGCTCCAGGTCTAGGTCAGGCTGCAGATTCAGTTTTATACTCAGAATGGCGGCCTAAGAAAAAAAAAACTGTTGTTATGCTTACATATGTAAAGAAGTTTCTAAAAAATACACCTAAATCTTTTTTTTTTTTTTTTTGCACCAAGCACTTTGTATACCTGCTGGATTCTCATTATTAATGTATTGTATGAGTGTAGGATAAAGTTGTACATTTCATAAGACAAGAACTTCTCAGTGACACAGAAAATCCCTACAGAGATGTTGACCTGCATGCCACAGGGTACTGTCAGATTATACATATTGTCGTAGAGGAAACCTTATGAAATCCATACAGACATCTCCGGAGAGGGAACGCATCACCCTCACATTGAACATAGGAGTTTAATTATAACTGGGCAAGAGAAAAACTAATTCTAACCTCCACTGAAGTAGAGATCGTCTGCAGTGACCAGATAATTACAGCAGAGATCTACTCTGAGAACCAGCCACCAAGACTGTGATTAGTTTACTCAGAGGTGGAGAAGTACAGTTTCAAGGCAAAAGCTTCCTCTGTTCAAAGGACTTGTCTAAGACACTTTGGAGCTAGTGGTCAGTGATGGAAATTGGGGTTTGCATCAATCTGCTATTTATGGAAGATATATTTTCGTCATCGTAGCGAAGGGACAAACATAACACATTCACTCACATTACTGTAAGGCCATTCTAACCCCTTCAACTTAATATTGGTCCGATGGATGATAATATAAATGCCATGTTTCATTTCTATAGAAAGGTCAAATCAATTAGGAAACATAACAACAATATCATTTACCGCCTGGGACCTCAAGGTGCGAAGATACTCTGAAAGTTGGGGATCTCCTACACTGCTAAAAACCCTAACTCATTCCACAACCAGCCCCCATATGAGCTCCCCAAGGGGAGGTATGTCGGTGTAACCTTGACCTAATAAAAAGCAGAAATTGGGTTTTTATATTTTGTCAGTCTTGGAAGGTACAGTTTCCAGTCGGTTCTGTCCGTTTTCCTAAGGAGTACCTCCCTCCGTTAAGATATGAGCGATTTGCGCGACAAAGATTTAGTCATTTTCTTTTGTTAGCCTTTTTTATGCAATATAAACTGTATTTGTTTTGTTCCCATTTTGTAACATCTTTGTGTATTTTTTATTTTATAAACACTGTCTACCATTTCCAATTAAACATATAAAATGTAATAGCTCCGTTCTGCTTTCTCTGTAAACCGCACCCCTGAAGCCATACACTACCTGTAACGGGAATTCAATCGGCCTGTATAAATGATTGATGGTGGAAGCTAGTAGTTCCATTTTGTTATAGTGGAGTTGGCAGTGACCGTACAGGTGATATATACATATATTCCATGAGTTGGAATGGCAGGTGTATATACCATACGCTTACTCTGTGTTCCCTAATAACTGGCCTAGTAGTGGAAGAAGACACGGCCTCGTCCATCACTCATCAGTCAATTGCATAATTATCCTGACAATTGCAGTGTAACGAATGGAAGCGGAGGCAGAGGTGGTGAAGTTCACATTCGTTTTTATTTTTTAATGTGGAACCTCGAGACCGCGGTCCGGGGGGCTCCGAAGGGGGCGTAACTAGTGAGCCCCGGGTACCCGTAGTAAGGCCCCTCGAACAGGACCAGAATGGAATACCCGGAGGACACAGGTGCTACCTCCAGTTAGACCCCGGACACGTGGCAGCTGTCCCAGAGGGACCAAAAGGGTAACAAGTATTTACAGAGTCCGTGGAAAGTTCTTGACGGAGGAGGGTAAGATCCTGGTCCAGAACGGATGGTAGAAGGCTGGCTTCAGTGACCTTGTCACGGTCCACGGGTACGGATGGCTGATGGCGGAACGGGATGACACTTGCGCCAGTAATAGTCGAGATTGTCCAGATTAGCCAGATACGGGTTAGCAATGATCTGAGGAGACAAACAGTATCAGCGAAGCACAGAGACTGCAGACGCAGCGCAGACAGATCAGGAACAGAACCGGATGTAGCAATGATAGAACACGTTGCTCCGGCACTCCCCTAATGGTGGAGTGACCAGATATAGTACTGAGTGCGCAGCCATTGGATAATTAGCTATTTCAAAAGATGCACGCTCCCCCTTTAAGAGAGGCGGTGGGCACGGCCTCGCGTCCTAAGCCGACTGTCTGGAGGCCTGCCAGCAGCGTGCCAGGAAGTGGAGAAGGACTCAGGACGCCGGAGAGCAGATGGGACAGGAGACCCCAGCCCACGCACAGACCGCCGCAGAGGGACAGCCCGAAGAACAGGTGAGTGAGCAGAACGGAGTGCAGAGGCAGCGCTGGGACCGGGTGTAACAGTATCCCCCTCTTTACTCCCCCTCTTTTTCAAGCCTGCGTGAAATCTTTTAAGAAGAAGAGGGGCCTGGATGTTCTCTTTAGGCTCCCAAGACCTCTCCTCAGGACCAAAACCCTTCCAGTCCACCAGGTAATAGATCCTACCTCTTACTCGCTTAGAGGCCAAGATATGTTTTACCTCAAAAACATCATCCTCAGAGAACGGATCAGGAGTGGTACCCGGGTCCTTAAAAAAGGAACTCAACACTACTGGTTTGAGGAGGGAAACATGAAAGGAGTTAGGTACTCTTAGAGAATTAGGCAATTTCAGTTTATAAGAGACCGGGTTGATCTGTCTCAAAACTTCAAAGGGACCAATGAAACGAGGACCCAATTTGTACGATGGTAACTTCAGACGGATGTACTTGGAGGAGAGCCATACCTTGTCTCCTGGACGAAAGATGGGAGCCTCCAAACGTCTTTTGTCCGCATGCGTTTTCATACGTTGAGAAACTTTCTCCAAAGCCGACCTGGTCTCTCTCCAAATGTCCGAGAAATTCTTTGACAAGGTATCGACTGCCGGAACATCCGACAATCCCGAGACAGGAAGAGGAATTCCGGGTTGCAGTCCAAACACAATCTGAAAGGGAGACTTTCCAGAAGATTCACTTACTTGATTGTTGTAGGAGAATTCCGCCCAGGGCAGTAATTCTACCCAGTCATTATGATGAGCGTTAATGAAGTGACGCAGGTATCCAGCCAGGATTTGATTGATCCTCTCCACTTGCCCATTAGACTGGGGATGATATGCAGAAGAAAAATCTAGTTCAATTTTTACCATTTTACAGAGTCCTCTCCAGAACTTAGAGGTGAACTGGACGCCCCTGTCGGACACGATGTGGAGAGGAAATCCATGTAGACGAAAGATGTGCTGGATGAAGTGAGTGGCCAGTTCTGGAGCAGACGGGAGGCCAGATAGCGGAACGAAGTGAGCCATTTTAGAGAAGCAGTCCACCACAACCCATACCACTGAGCAGCCAGAAGAGATGGGAAGATCCGTGATGAAATCCATCGCGATGTGCTGCCAGGGAGTGGACGGAATCGGAAGAGGCAGAAGCCTGCCGGCTGGTAGATGTTTAACAGTTTTGTTACGAGCACATGAAGGACATGCTGCGACGAACTCCTGGATATCCTTGACCATGATAGGCCACCAGTAATACCGGGAGATGAGTTGCTGCGTCTTTTTCTGACCAGCATGGCCAGCCAACTTAGAAGAATGACCCCAGCGCAGAACACGAGTACGGTCAGAAGCGGACACGAAAGTCTTCCCAGGAGGAAGCCGGGCCAGATCAGTGGAGGCAACAGAGACTAACCTAGAAGGTTCAATAATGTGCTGAGGTTCCTCCTCCAGTTCAGGAGGCAAGAAAGCCCTAGAGAGTGCGTCTGCCTTGATGTTCTTGTCAGCTGGACGGAAATGAAGTACAAAATTGAAACGGGCAAAAAATAATGCCCAACGGGCCTGACGGGGATTCAGTCTTAAAGCAGATTGGAGATAGGCAAGGTTTTTATGGTCGGTGAATATGATTACCTGGTGATGAGCTCCTTCAAGAAGATGTCTCCATTCTTCCAGAGCCAATTTGATGGCCAACAGTTCGCGATCACCGACAGAGTAGTTCCTTTCTGCAGGAGAAAAAACCTTGGAAAAAAAACCACACGAGATCATCCGCCCGGTAGACGACTTCTGGGTCAGAACTGCTCCTGCACCTATGGAAGAAGCGTCAACTTCAAGAAAAAATTGCTCACTTGAATTAGGACGATGGAGAACGGGTGCGGAAGCGAAGGCTTTTTTGAGAGAAACAAAGGCCTCTTCTGCCTCGGAGGACCATTCCTTAGAGTTTACACCTTTCCGGGTTAAGGCTGTGATTGGAGCCACTCGGGTGGAAAAGTGTGGAATGAATTGCCGGTAGTAATTGGCGAATCCGAGGAACCTTTGTATGGCTTTTAGCCCAGACGGACGAGGCCAGTTGAGAACTGCAGACAACTTCTCCGGATCCATCTTTAATCCTGTGGAAGATACAATGTACCCAAGGAAAGGCAAAGAGGACTGCTCAAAGAGGCATTTCTCATATTTGGCATAGAGCCTGTTCTCTCTCAGTCTTTGTAAGACCAGGCGTACTTGCCTCCGGTGTGACGTCAAGTCAGCAGAAAAAATCAAAATATCGTCCAGGTAAACCACGACACAAGTATAGAGCAAGTCCCTGAAAATGTCATTAACAAATTCCTGAAAAACCGCAGGTGCATTGCTTAGGCCGAATGGCATTACCAGGTATTCATAGTGGCCGTCACGGGTGTTGAAGGCTGTTTTCCATTCGTCTCCCTCTCTGATTCGGATCAGGTTGTAGGCCCCTCTGAGGTCCAATTTGGTGAAGATCTTGGCCCCTCGGAGACGATCAAACAGCTCTGAAATAAGAGGCAATGGATACCTGTTTTTTGCCGTGATTTGATTTAGACCCCGATAGTCAATGCAGGGCCGCAAGGATCCGTCCTTTTTCTTTACAAAGAAGAATCCAGCTCCTGTCCGGTGACGATGACTTTCGGATAAATCCTCTAGCCAAATTCTCTTGAATGTAGTCCGACATGGCCTGAGTCTCTGCCTGTGAAAGAGGATAAACTCTCCCGCGAGGGGGTGATGCTCCTGGAAGAAGCTCTATCTGACAGTCATACGACCTGTGTGGAGGTAGTCTCTCAGCCTCTTTTTTCCCAAAGACGTCAGAGAAGGACCAATAGGCGGAAGGTAACCCTGGCAGGGTATCAGGCTGGACTGGAGGCGAAACAGGTTGAATCCGGGTTAAGCAACGATTCATGCAGGTATCTCCCCAACGCAGAACTTCTCCAGTTTTCCAATTAAGGACTGGTTCATGCATCTGGAGCCAAGGTAAACCTAGAAGCATGGATAGGATAAACCAGGATATACATAAAATCGCATTCGTTCAGTATGCATTAGACCTACCCGGAGTTCCACCAACTCGGTTTGAAACTGGACGGGCTCGGTCAGCGGTTTGCAATCCACGGCGGACACCTGTAACGGATCAGGAAGACGCTAGACTGGTAAGCGGTAATGATCCACAACCGCCTGCTGGATGAAGTTCCCTGCAGCTCCAGAATCCAGTAGACAGTGTTCGGAGAATTTTATTGCTCCATAGGACACGGTGACAGAGATGTGTAAAGAGGGAGAGGACTGCTCTTTACCTAGGTTGGCCCCTCCTACCGGACCTAGGCACTGGAGTTTCCCGACTTTTTAGGACAGAAATGAATCAAATGTTCAGAACTACCGCAGTAGTAACAACTTCCCTCCTTGCGACGTGCCTCCCGGCGGCGGGTGGCCAAACTTACATGGTCCACCTCCATGGCCTCGGAGGCGGAGGGTGAAGTACCTGTTTTGTACAAACTAGAGTCCAGGTGATAGGACCTTTTGTCCCGCTTGATCTCCATGGAGCGCTCCTGAAAACGCAGGTCAATTCGGGTTGCCAAGGATATTAGCTCTTCCAAGAGAGTAGGTCTGTCCCGTCCCGCCAGCTCATCCTTGATTCTTCCGGATAGGCCTTCCCAGAAGTTAGCAACCAGGGCCTCATTGTTCCACGACAATTCAGACGAGAGGGTGCGGAATTTAACAGCATACTGAGCTACCGTGAGAGTACCTTGGCGCAGGCGGAGCAGAGCTGATGCAGTCTAAGTGGTACGACCAGGTTCATCGAAAGTCCTGCGAAAAGCCTCTAGGAAAGATTGAAGATCGTTAACCACCGGATCCCCTCTCTCCCATAGCGGGTTTAGCCAGGCGAGGGCTTCTCCTCCCAGGTGTGACATGATGAAGCCCACCTTGGCTCGGTCAGAAGCAAACATATGCCCCAAGATTTCGAAGTGTAGAGTGCACTGATTGAGGAAACCCCGACACAGAGTAGGATCACCCTGGAAACGGGTAGGAGCCGCCAGAGGGGACCTTGATTTGCCATGGGAACTGGTACCTGATTATTGATAGAAGAGTCAGGTGCAGACGAGGACCCTAGGGAATCCATGCGGGTAGACAAGCTGCGTAGATAAGTCGTGATCTTGTCCTGTTGAACTCCCAAACGGGCCACCTCCTGGCACAGATCCGTGGTCGGGGGTCTCTGGGATCCAGCGGGTTCCATGGCCAGAGCAATCTGTAACGAATGGAAGCGGAGGCAGAGGTGGTGAAGTTCACATTCGTTTTTATTTTTAATGTGGAACCTCGAGACCGCGGTCCGGGGGGCTCCGAAGGGGGCGTAACTAGTGAGCCCCGGGTACCCGTAGTAAGGCCCCTCGAACAGGACCAGAATGGAATACCCGGAGGACACAGGTGCTACCTCCAGTTAGACCCCGGACACGTGGCAGCTGTCCCAGAGGGACCAAAAGGGTAACAAGTATTTACAGAGTCCGTGGAAAGTTCTTGACGGAGGAGGGTAAGATCCTGGTCCAGAACGGATGGTAGAAGGCTGGCTTCAGTGACCTTGTCACGGTCCACGGGTACGGATGGCTGATGGCGGAACGGGATGACACTTGCGCCAGTAATAGCCGAGATTGTCCAGATTAGCCAGATACGGGTTAGCAATGATCTCAGGAGACAAACAGTATCAGCGAAGCACAGAGACTGCAGACGCAGCGCAGACAGATCAGGAACAGAACCGGATGTAGCAATGATAGAACACGTTGCTCCGGCACTCCCCTAATGGTGGAGTGACCAGATATAGTACTGAGTGCGCAGCCATTGGATAATTAGCTATTTCAAAAGATGCACGCTCCCCTTTAAGAGAGGCGGTGGGCGCGGCCTCGCGTCCTAAGCCGACTGTCTGGAGGCCTGCCAGCAGCGTGCCAGGAAGTGGAGAAGGACTCAGGACGGCGGAGAGCAGATGGGACAGGAGACCCCAGCCCACGCACAGACCGCCGCAGAGGGACAGCCCGAGGAACAGGTGAATGAGCAGAACGGAGTGCAGAGGCAGCGCTGGGACCGGGTGTAACATGGAGGCAGCGGAGTTGCGATCAACTGACAAACTGGTGGCAGCGCTGGGAGCTTCTGCGTGATTACTGTACATACACAAAAAAAAAAAACACAATATAAAAATACAAATTTATTGGCAAGAGTCTCATTCACAGTGGCAGTCAGTGCCGGGTCATCAGGCTGTATCTGTACTTTTAGGCATACAGAGGTGTGCCCACTTATCATACCAGGAGCTACTGCGTATGGTACGCCCAAAAAATGAGCAAACCCAGCCTATACCTAGGCTACTCTGACACACAAAATACATTGCAGCTCTTTCATTCACGGGACCCTTTGCTAATCCAGGTTGACAAGAGGCTGAATGCATTTGCTGCACAATCGGAAAGCAGTGGAGCATGCAGAGATTGCCAGACTGGTCCTCTGTGTTTGTGACAATGGCCGTTCTCAGCGGGAGGGGCCCGCCTGTGACAAGAGGCACCTTTGTGCTCCACTCCCTGTATTTTGGAGTGCAGGAAAGTCTCATTCAGCCTGCCACAGTCACTCTTTCAAAAGGCTGAAGTGTAACATGAGACGGCCATGAAACACTAGCCAGCCTTCTGCCTACCCCTTATTATTTCCAAGCACCGCCTGTTCCATTCAGGGGGTCTTTGGAGAATAGCAGCACAGTATATGAGACTCTGCCCTGTTCTGAATTCCACCATTGTCTGCTTTACCATAAGAAGGCGCAGGCATCAGGGAAGCCATCTTGCATTTCCCAAGAGCCATATTTTTTTAATTGAATGTACATAATTACAGTTGCCATCCCGCCAGAACTTCCACACCTCTTTATATTTTCCCATTTGATGAAGATGTGTGACGTGTCCCAGTAGAAACGACCGCTCTGCTTCCTCCAGTTTGTAGATGGAGAAAAGGGCGTCCAGAAGATTCCCTTCAGTGACAACAGTGAAAGCGCGGGCCTGCAGCTTCTTCAGTCTTAAACCAGACTAATATATATGGGAAATAAAAAGGGACCATTAAGAAGAGATGCCAAGTCATATTTAATCATATATCCCTGGTATCAGCTGCATTAGGCTGAAGAGCGGGAGTCAGACGTGAAATAATAACTGGAGTCCCAGCAATCAAACATTTATCACTTGTAGTTTTCATTTTGAGAAAACATGCAATGGGAAATAAAGCAAGACCACTTACCACAGCCCCTTATGTAGGAGCCCCATGATGCCCATAGGTATGGTGTCTTATTAGACCGCTCCATTTATACCTTACCTATGTGACCGTACACCCCGCTGCGGCCTCTATGGTGCAGGTAAACAAGTATGTAGGGCAGATAAAGGAATTTCTGCTGTAGTATCAGCACAGTCTTGGGAGCAAATGACTGTTGACATATCAGGGGCACCAGTGGGCATCTACATATGAGCTGTGGTAAGCAATCAGCTGGATCAGTGCCTCATGATCCATTACCCTAGTAAAAAGGATTTTGTCTGGGTGTCCCTATTATAAATTGCACACATCACTCTACCTGCTGGATTTCTGGATGATCACTGAGCCATTTCTGAAATTCACAGGCAATTAAATTTGCCAAAGAATTCACTTTTCCTTTCGTTGTGTTGTAGTGCTCTAGCAAGTCCAATAGAGACGTCATCGGTCATCCACCCTGGAGAAGAATTCACTCACATTTTTCTTAACCTGTGATGAGATTAACAAAGAAGAAAACACAAGACGTTGTCAGTAACCAGGAAAGTGTAGTTTCTAAGTATATATGCATGGTGGCTCAGTGGTAAGCACTAGTGCTGGGGTCCTGGGTTAAATCCTGCCGCCTGCCCCAAAATATGACTGACATTTATTATACGCGAGAACCGGGTTCTGCCATTACCAATCTGTAGACTGACTTGTGAATTGACCAGCAGAATAAAGTGCAGTTCTGCAGCATAATACAGGATGTAACTCGGGATCAGTACAGGATCAGTAATGTATGTACACAGTGACTGCACGAGCAGAATAATGAGTGCAGCTCTGGGGTATAATACAGGATGTAACTCAGGATCAGTAGTGTAATGTCTGTATACAGTGACTGCACCAGCAGAATAGTAAGTGCAGCTCTGTTCAGCTGCTGCTCATTCTGGTGATTGTGGGTGCGGTCGACAGTGATCCTGCTGTGTGCTCCTGACCTCCAGAGAACCACCACCTCTCCACCCAGGGACCTGCTCTCTCCTACCCAGGGAGGAGTGGGTTTCCTGGGATGAGTGAAGGAGCCAAGTCCCAGGCTTCTGTTTCCCGGGCCAGGCCGGCGGGGGGCAGAAGAAACCAGCAACCGGCCTGCACATCAGAGGACTTGGGGGTGAGACGCTCCACCAGGAGTCGCAGCAATGTGGCTCCTACTCCTCCCAAGTCTGCAGAAACCCAGAGAAGCCGCAAGGAATCCAACATGGAGGAGAAGCCTGCTAGCAGCGTGCAAGATGGCGGTCCTTCTGGAGGAAAGCTGAGTGCTCACGGAGGTGAGGCCGACCTCACTGAGGAGGGTTGGGCGCTGCAGAGACCCCGGGAGTCTGTGTGCACCTATGCCTCCCGGGTCATGAGCCACCTCCGTGAGTATGAAGACGCGAGTAAGACCATCAGGAGGCTCCGGGAGGAGCTGCGCTGCACAAGCGCCAAAGCTGCAGGTTCCTCCAAAGCCAGGAAGAATCAGCTCCAGGTGGAGGTAAAGAGACTGAAGCTTGACATTAATGAGCTGGAAGTCAGAAAAGCCTTCATAAGAGAGAAGAGTGGTCCCTTTAAGGAAAAACTAATAAATGAAGACAGATTCAGAGAAATGGCTGATAACAGAGAGCAAAGGCAGATGGGGCTGCAGCCTGAGAGCCAGGTGGATGATGATGATGATGACGAGGATGACCAGCAGAAAGTCCCGCCTGGCAGCTTGCAAAGTCACCCGCAGGCAACGTGCAGCGAGCTCCCTGCAGGACAGGCGACATTAACATCTGGTCGCAGTCCTGCTGACTCTGGGGAGGACAGTGACAACAGCGGCCAGGGAGGGGCGCTAATGGCGGAGATCAAGCTCCTGGAGTCCCCAGTGTGCCTTCAGAATTTCCATCTTGGTGACGATTTACCAGAGGAGGCACCTGGGGGCCGGAAGAAAAAGGCAAAGACCACCAAGCCCAAGCTGCAGGAAGCGGTAAGCTATGTATATGCCCCCCTCCCTGTACCCCCTGAGTCGGCTGCAGGGTCAGCTCGCTGTATAAGCCCCGTTGCCCAGCCCAGCCCGGGTTCTGCTGTGGATCCGGTGCAAAGGCGCGGGGAGATTACAAAGCACGGTAGCGAGGCGCAGAGCTCCGTCTCTGCTTGTAGTAGCGGGGACGTAGCAGCAGGTGCATCAGCCGAGAGGCTGGACAGTGAGGGCGGCCCGGCGGCGGGCGAACGGTCATGCCACGATACTGTGGTGCGCTCCTCAGTGGGAGGGGGGAGCGGCCCAGTGTCGGGGGCGGTTCCGGTAACCTCGGCGCCCCTGAATGTTGTTGCCGCTGATCACTTAGTTGAGAAGCGGCGGCAGTGTGAGGGGGTTGCCGGGGCTGCGAGTACCGATCCTCCCAAAGTTCTTTTTTGTGTTGGCGCCGCTGGTCAACAAGATCCTGATATAAAGGATCAGCGGCGCCTCACAGCAGCTAAGGATCAGCGGCGCCTGATACCAGCAATAAAGCAGCGGAAAATATCAACTGATGATGCGGAGGGTGCACGCAAGACCAGGGGTGAGGTTGCCTCCAGTGATGTGGAGGAGACTGAGCCCCTTGTGCCTGATGATGCGGAGGTTAAAATGTCGCCCCCTGGTGTCACTGGTCCAGCAGGAGTGAATGTGGTGGGGGGTACGAATGTGGAAAATTCTCTCTCTAGTGGTGTGGCTGCTGGTTTGGTGGAGGGTGAGGGTGTTATGGAGGTGGTTAATAGTGAGACTGTTGGTGTGGATGTGGTCACTGGTCCGGTTGCCCCCCCGGTGGTGGCAGAACCCATGAGGAGTTATTCCGCTGTCACCTCCGGGAAAAGTAGGGCGTCCTCCTCGTTTTCGGGCTCTGGAGACAGCATGTTGCAACGGCGTCTCCTGGGGGCTCTAAAGAAGGGGGAGAGATCACTAATGGTAGTGGGTCGAGAGGTTGATCTATCCTTCTGGATAGAGAGGCATGGCCTCGGGGCCTTCCGAGAGCAAAACGGTGGGGATACAGTGTGGTCCCTCCCAACAGCCGGGCCGGGTAGTGTGCGTAGGAATGTGGTCCGTCTTCGGTGGAGGGGCAATGATGCGTGTCCTCCAAGGTCTAAGGTTGTGGAGCTCCTGCTGAAGATGGGCTTCAAGGCGATTGACATCTATGCCTTGATACATCCCTATTCCACGCCTGAATTTGATGTCAGCTTTGTTCGGCCGGAGGGGCTTGAGCTCTTCTGGTCGAATTATGAGTTGGCAAAAAATGAGCCCGGCTGGCGAGACTTTGCCATTCAGGTGGTGTCTCGCCAAAACCAAGTAAAGAAAGTGACCGTGATAACTTGTAACGATTCTCTTTCTTGCTATGACATCATGACGTGGCTTGGCCGATATGGAGAGGTGGTGGAGATGCCAAAGAAGAACCGTGATGAGTTTGGTATCTGGTCAGGGGCCTGGACGTTTATGGAAAAACTTAAGCAATCAGGTGGCACGGTTGCCCACATTCCATCATCTGCCTTCCTGGGTAGGGATCGTATCCAGGTCTTCTACCAGGGGCAACTGAAGCTCTGTCACAAGTGCGGCGACCCCACACACTTTAGTGCAAACTGCACTGTGCAGAAATGTGCATTGTGTGGGGATGTCGGCCATCTTGCTGCATCTTGTGTTGTGATTAGGTGCCACCTGTGTGGTGACTTAGGTCACCCATTCAGCCGTTGTCCTCGCTCCTTTGCTAATGCAGTCGTGACTCCTGTGGGAGAAAGCCGTGAGGCTGATTCTGCTGGGGAAGGGACTAGCAGGGGTGAGGGAGCTGAGGGGCCAAGGAGGAAAAGCAATAAAAAGACGCCTGCCCAGCTGAGGCGTCTAGACAAGCGCGCAGACAGGAGAGGGAGCTGGGCGAGCCCCGGGCTACTAGGGCGGCCCCTGTCCTGGACGCCAGTCTTGCTGCTGAGGCCCCGAGGGATGATGAGTTGGATGAGGAGATCAGGAGGATCCACAGGGAGGAAAGCGCCACTGCCTCGGAATCCTCCCATTATGAAAGTATAGATGAGGATAATAGGCTGTGGCTAGAGAACAAGCGTAAGCTCGGCACCAAAAAGAAGAGAAAGAAGGGAGATAAAACATCTTCTCCCGCTCTGACCAAGGTACCTAAGGAAGGAAAAACTGACTCCCCTCTGGTTGGTCTTTCTAACCGGTTCCAAGCCCTGGAGAACATCTCTTCCTCTGAGGATGAATCTGAGGGTGAGGTTCCGGCTTCGGCAGGGCTTACAGGGGGTGACGAGTCTCCTTCTTCTAGGGATGTAAGGTCCTTGGAGGGAGGGACTGGCCCAGAGTCCGGAGACGAGGACGATAAACAGGAAAAACACGCGGGAATGGACACCTCTGTGTCATTAAAGAGGGGGAAGGATTCCTCATCTGAGGCGGAGAATAAGGGGAGTGGGAAGAAGAAAGCCATTTAACTCAATCACCAATGATGGCGGTACCCACTCCGTTGACGCTGGCGTCCATTAATGTCGCCAGCATAAAGTCAAATACAGCTAGATTTGCGGCCTTTGATTTTCTCAGCCGGGTTGAAGCTGACATTTTCTTTTTGCAAGAGACCAGACTGCCGAACATGGCCGACGTGTTTAAGGCTAAGAGGGAGTGGAGACTCGGGCCCTCCTATTGGTCTCTTGTGGCCGAGCCGTATAGCGGAGTGGCGGTCCTTTTTACCGCACCGGTGGAATGCCGACGGGTTATTGAGTTAGAAATGGGGAGGTGCCTGATCTTAGATGTCCTCATGAAGGGACAAGAGCTCCGGCTCATTAACATCTATGGTCCCCAATCTAAGTGGGACCGGAAATGTCTCTTTATGAGGATCAAGCCCTACCTTTTTACAAGTCGGCAGGTTGTCTTTGGAGGGGACTTCAATTCTGTCACGAGGCCCCGAGATAGAGGAGGTTCCAGAGATAAGCGACTTATGATAGCGTCGCCCTTAATAGTATAGCTAGTGAGGCTCGCCTGCTGGATGTCCACATCCGGCACACCCCAGGCCACGAGGGGTTCACCTATCATAGAGGTAACTGTAGGTCCAGAATAGATAGGTTTTATTTAAAGGAGGAAGCTGTCTCTTCAGCAGTGTCTGTTGTTGAGGTGGAGTTCTCCGACCACTGTTTAATTTTGTTTTCTCTGAATGTTACAGAAACCCTCCGGATGGGAAGAGGCTTTTGGAGGCTCAATTCGTCTCTCTTGGAAGAAGCGGAAATAAGACAGTCCTTTGAGGATTTTCTTCAGAGCCAGGTACCCTTACTGGATCTTTGTAGTAGTAAGTCAGAGTGGTGGGAGATGTTCAAGAAAAGGGTTGCGAGATTCTTCCGCCAGCTCTCGAGCCTCAGAAGTCTGAGCAGGTACCGCCTGTATCAGGGTCTGAGGAGGAAACTCTAGCATCTTGTCTCAACTGGAGGTAGCCGTGAGGAGATCTCCAGAGTGAAATCTTTGCTTATGAGGTGTCAGTATGATAGACACGCATCTTTGGTTTTTTGAGAGGGATTACGGGAAGTACCGCTCGCCCGACCCTTACAGAAACTGCAAGATGTCAGTGAATAGTAAAGTGGTTACAGGACTGATCGACACTACGGGGTCCCTGAGGCGATCCAGATCAGGGATCCTGGAGGTCGTCAGATCCTTCTACTCGCACCTCTTGGAGAAGAGGGATCTTGATTGGGATGAGATGTCGGCTTTCCTGGCCGAAGCCATCCCTGAGCCAGGGATAGACCCCTCTCTTGACGTTTTGACAGAGATGATCAGAGAAGAGGAAGTTAAGTTTGCGATTGAAGGGCTTGCCCCCAAAAAATTGCCTGGTACAGATGGCTTAACATCTGAATTCTATAAGACCTTTAAGGACGCTTTGGTTCCCCTCTTGACTGAGGTATTCAATGAGTGTCTTTCCTCGGGTGCTCTGCCGAAGTCAATGAGGAGGTCTGCCCTGATCATCTTGTCAAAGGGTAAGGACACATCTTGTATTGAGAATCGCGTCCCATAGCGCTTCTCAATGCAGACAGGAAGGTTCTGGCAAAGGTGCTGTTTAATCGGCTGGTGAAATTTGCACCCAGACTCCTTTCGGAGGCCCAGCATTGCTCTGTTCCAGGCCGCAGCACATTTAGTGCTGTGCTCTGTGTTCGAGAGGCAGTGTAGCAGGGTAGGGCTGGTCACTGGAAGGGGTACATGCTGTCACTGGACCAGGCAAAAGCGTTTGATCGGGTAAATCACGAGTACCTCTGGTTTGTCCTTCTGAGATATGGCCTGCCGGGGGGGTTTGTTGATTGGCTTAAGACCTTGTACGGTGGGGCAGAGAGTTTCCCGCTTGTGAACGGTTGGATTGGCAGCTCTTTTGAGGTTGGATCTGGTGTTCGCCAGGGTTGTCCCTTGAGCCCGCTGCTGTACGTGTTTGCGATTGACCCACTTCTCAGGAAGGTGGAGCGTGGACCGTTGGCCGGGATCGGGATGGACCGGGCAGCACCGGAAGCCACTCTGAAGGTGGTGGCATATGCCGATGATGTCACCATTTTTGTTTCCTCTCACGAGGAGGCAGGATGGCTGATGTCAGAGGTAGATCGCTACTCTGAGGCATCCGGGTCCAAGATCAACCGGGATAAGTGTGAGAGTCTCTGGCTGGGAGGAGGAGATCCTGGTTTTGATCTCCCGGACACCCTTCCAGGACCCAAAGTCTCTGCAAAAGTCCTTGGCATCAAATTTGGCCAGGGGGATTACCCCAAACAAAATTGGGACAGCAGGCTAGAGATCGCCACTCAGAAGGTGAACCAATGGAAGGGTTAGTCTTTGACCCTAAGGGAAAGGGTAAACCTGATCAAAACTTACCTGCTCCCTTTACTGATTTATCTGGGCAGTGTGTGCATCTTGCCGGAGTCTCTCTGGACTCGGGTCTACAGTTTGTTCTTTCAACTATTATGGGGGAATAGACTGAACCTGGTCAAGAGGGAGGTTACTTACCGTACGAGGAGACTAGGAGGGTTGGGTATGGTCAACCCTGTTGTATTCCTTGTGGATACCTTCATTAAGATCAATATTGCAAACCTCTGGAAAGAGAGGGCTCCTCCGTGGGTATTCTCCTGTAGGGGATGGTTTCAGCCTTTCTTCCAGGAATGGGAGACAGGAGGGCAAGTGAAGGATCTTCGCACACCGCATGGACATCTTCCGGCTTACGCTACCTTGGTTCTGAAGGTAATTCGCCGGTGGGGTCTGGGAATGTGGGAGATCAGGACTCTGCCAAGGAAACTCCTTGATAACGGGGTTCTGTTGACCCATTTCCAGAGGCCTCTGGCGCTCAGGGACTGCCCAAGTCGGGATCTTGGGGTGGGTTTGCATCTTTTGAATTCTATCAGGATCCCCTCGAAGTTTTGGGACTTGGCTTGGCGCTGCTTCCATGGGAAACTGTGTGTGAGGGACAATCTGAAGTGTAGGAGCTCTGAGGACAGGAATTGTCCTCGGGAGCATTGTGGTACCGTGCTGGAAAGCATGGACCATTTCCTGCTTTGTTGTCCCTTCAACACAGAGGTGTACAACAGGGTGGGCACCTCCATTGGCTGGTCTCGGCTGGCCGGTCTCTCCTATGCGTAATGGGCCTATGGAGCATTCGGAGACCTTGGTGGTCGGGACCGCTGCACCTTATTTCTAGTTAGCGCAGTGGTTAGGTATCACACGTGGAACGCACGGTGCTCAGTCTCGACGCAACGGAAAATCCTCCCAGTGGACGATGTGATTAGGACCATACTCGGTGACCTGGTGAAGGTGCGCTCTCTGGAGTATGAGAGACTGGGCACACGTAGGGCCGCTCTCCTCTGGAGGGGCTTTTCTTTTAGCGTGCCCTAGTCTGGTCATCTCCATTCCTGGTGGTGGGCTGCTGCTGACACTGTAGATTTTTGTTTTGTTTGATTATACAGTGATGTAGGGCTGCAGGCGCCGAACTTGGGCTTTGTGATGTGTTTATTTTGTTTATTGCAGTGTTTTTCTGTATATATTGTATATAGAGATATAGATGTGGCTGTAGGTGTTAGGTTGGGTGGTGGGAAAAGGGGGGAGGTGGGTTTATCTTGTGGGACTATGAGACACACCGGGGTGTTTGGGGGAAAACTGGCACTGCCTGATCTGGCCTGTGGACATTGGACATGGACTGAGGCATGAGATGCAGGACCAGCTCTCAGGTCAGTGCGGGGGTTGGGAATGGTGGGTATGAGTGTGGGTGGTCAGTAGCTTAATATTGTATATATTTGTATAGTTTATGGTTATTTTATTTAAAATGAAAAAAAAAACACGGATTTTGGTAAGAACTTACCTGTAAAATCCTTTTCAGCGAAGGAAGGGAGGGAGACACAGGAATTCATTACTGATGGGGTAGGCGGAGCCCCAGATCAGGATGTCACCTCAGATCAAAAGAGTGCTGACTGGCTGGCCCCTCCAGCTCGGGCTCCTCCTACTCAGCTCCAGTCATACCAAAGCTTTTAGGAAAGAACCAAGATCACCAGCGGAGCAACATAACCCCTTCTGAAGGAACTTCAGAGAAAAATCACAAGGATACAGGTTATGCATGCAAAGAAGCCAAAAACCACAGAGTTCCAGGTACTACTCACGGAACCTGAGTACTGCGATGAGCTGGCGATGCTGGAACAGAGCCTTAGCGCGCTGACCTCAGCCCAGATAATCGCTATCAGATAAGGGTCGCGCTGCATCTGAAAACATCAACACACTTCTGCCTTGGGAGGGTGCTGTGTCTCCTCCTTCCTTCGCTGAAAAGGATTTTACAGGTAAGTTCTTACCAAAATCCGTGTTTCAGCTGCAGATGGAAGGAGGGAGACACAGAATTCATTACTGATGGGACGTCCCAAAGCAGTTCAAAAATAAGGGTGGGAAAAAACCAACAAAAGGCAGAAACCCAACAGCCTTAACAGAAAAAAGCGCAAACAGCGCTAAACACAAGTTCATCTAGAACTTTAAACTACAGCTGCCTGCAGGACCCTACGTCCGAGGCTGCATCAGCGGAAGCACTGACGTCCACTTTATAAAACTTTGAAAACGTGTGGACAGAGTGCCAAGTTGCCGCCCGGCAGAGCTGCACTGCCGAAGCACCTTGATGAAAAGCCCACGATGAAGCCACAGCTCTCGTGGAATGGGCTCGAACTTAATCGGGCAAAATTCACCCTGAAGACGGTAAGCTTCCAATATAGCTGACCGATCCAACGAGCTATGGAATCCTTGGAAGCTCGTTGACCACTCGAAGACCAGCTGGAACCACAAATAGGAGTCAGTCTTACGAAAACCTTGAGTAATAGATAGATAAAACTTCAAGGCCCGCACAAATCTAATGTGTGCAAAGCTCGCTCTTTCGCATTCTTCGATCCGGACAGAATGAGGCAACACAATATCCTGGTTAACATGAAAATGGACACCACTTAGGTAAAAAATCCCCCGTGTGCGAAGCACTACACGATCCGGAAAAAACCCAGAAAAGGAGGCGAACAAGAAAGAGCTGCCAACTCAGAAACTCTCCTCAAAGAGGTACGCTACAAGGAAGGGCACCTTCCAAGAAAGCAAAGAAAGGCTAGCAAACCCATAGGCTCAAAAGGTTTATGCTGAAAGCTTCCAAAAAGGTTGAGCCGCCAAGGAGACACGGTGCCTTCCGCGGCGGAAACTTACGAGCTATACCGCGGAAAAAGGAGAGCACGTCCCTATTCGAAGCAATGGTTCTCCGAACAATAAGGACAGAGCAGAAATCTGACCTTTCAGGGTGCTAACTGCCAAACCTTGTCTAGCCCATGCTGCAGAAAGCCAACAGATTGGGAATGGAAAAATTTTCTTCGGGTTCCGAGAGGACCCCAAACACCACGAAAACACGGATTTTGGTAAAAACTTACCTGTAAAATCCTTTTCAGCGAAGGAAGGAAGAGAGACACAGTATTCATTACTGATGGGTAGGCGGAGCCCCAGATCAGGATGTTACCTCAGATCAAAAGAGTGCTGACTGGCTGGCCCCTCCAGCTCGGGCTCCTCCTACTCAGCTCCAGTCGTACCAAAGCTTTTAGGAAAAGAGCCAAGATCACCAGCGGAGCAACATAACCCCTTCTGAAGGAACTTCAGAGAAAAAACACAAGGATACAGGTTATGCATGCAAAGAAAGCCAAAAACCACAGAGTTCCAGGTACTACTCACGGAACCTGACTACTGCGATGAGCTGGCGATGCTGGAACAGAGCCTTAGCGCGCTGACCTCAGCCCAGATAATCGCTATCAGATAAGGGTCGCGCTGCATCTGAAAACATCAACACACTTCTGCCTTGGGAGGGTGCTGTGTCTCTCTTCCTTCCTTCGCTGAAAAGGATTTTACAGGTAAGTTTTTACCAAAATCCGTGTTTCAGCTGCAGATGGAAGGAAGAGAGCCACAGTATTCATTACTGATGGGACGTCCCAAAGCAGTTCAAAAATAAGGGTGGGAAAAAACCAACAAAAGGCAGAAACCCAACAACCTTAACAACAAAGCGCAACAGCGCTAAACACAAGTTCATCCAGAACTTTAAACTACAGCTGCCTGCAGGACCCTACGTCCGAGGGCTGCATCAGCGGAAGCACTGACGTCCACTTTATAAAACTTGTAAACGTGTGGACAGAGCGCCAAGTTGCCGCTCGGCAGAGCTGCACTGCCGAGGCACCTTGATGAAAAGCCCACGATGAGCCACAGCTCTCGTGGAATGGGCTCGAAATCTTAATCGGGCAAGATTCACCCCGAAGGCGGTAAGCTTCCAAATAGCTGACCGGATCCAACGAGCTATAGAATCCTTGGAAGCTCGTTGACCACGCCGACGACCTGCTGAAACCACAAACAGGGAGTCCGTCTTACGAAAACCTTGAGTAATAGATAGATAAAACTTCAAGGCCCGCACTAAATCCAATGTGTGTAAATCTCGCTCTTTCGCATTCTTCGGATCCGGACAGAGTGAAGGCAACACAATATCCTGGTTAACATGAAAATTGTGACACCACTTTAGGCAAAAAATCACCCCGAGTGCGAAGCACTACACGATCCGGAAAAAACTCCAGAAAAGGAGGCGAACAAGAAAGAGCTGCCAACTCAGAAACTCTCCTCAAGGAAGTGACTGCAACAAGGAAAGCCACCTTCCAAGAAAGTAAAGAAAGGCTAGCAGAAACCATAGGCTCAAAAGGTTTATGCTGAAGAGCCTCCAAAACAAGGTTGAGCCGCCAAGGAGACACGGGTGCCTTCCGCGGCGGAAACTTACGAGATATACCTCGGAAAAAGGAGAGCACGTCTCTATTTGAAGCAATGGTTCTCCGGAACAATAAGGACAGAGCAGAAATCTGACCTTTCAGAGTGCTGACTGCCAAACCCTTGTCTAGCCCATGCTGCAGAAAAGCCAACAGGTTGGGAATGGAAAATTTTCTCGGGTTCCGAGAGGACCCCAAACACCACGAAAAGAAGGTTTCCCAAATTTTGTGGTAAATCCTAGTAGTAGCCGGACATCTTGCAGCACGAAGGGTAGCAATGACCTCGGCTGAGAAACCTCTACGGGTCAAGATTTCGGTCTCAAGAGCCACGCCGTCAAACGCAGGGACATCAAGTCCGGATGACAAACGGGCCCCTGAGTCAACAAGTCCGGTTGAAGAGGGAGTGGAAAAGGAGGTGCCGCCAACAGCGACATTATTGTCGAGAACCACACCCTTCTTGGCCAGTCTGGAGCTATCAAAATAGCTGGAATTCTCTCTAGTCTGATCCGACGCAGTACTAGAGGAAGTAAGGATATCGGCGGGAATACATAGATCAGCTCGAACTGATCCCACTGAGCCACTAGAGCATCCACCGCCACCGCCTTCGGGTCCTTGTACCTGGACATGAATGTCGGTAACTTGGCATTGGACCTGGATGCCATCAAATCCACTTGGGGGGTTCCCCAGCGAGAGCACAGTAGTGCAAAAACTTCCGGGTGGAGGCTCCATTCCCCGGGATCCATCCTTCTGCGACTGAGAAAGTCCGCTGTAATATTCTGAACCCCTGGAATGTGAATCGCCGAAATGGCTGGTACACTGGCCTCTGCCCAAATCAGAATTCGGGACACCTCTACCATGAGTCTGGAACTCCTTGTCCCACCTTGGTGATTGATATATGCGACAGCCGTCGCATTGTCTGTCTGCACTCGTACTGGCAGACCGCTCAAAGGGACCGTCCAATGTTGGAGGCAAAGGAAAATCGCCCTCAATTCCAGGATGTTGATCGGAAGAAAAGACTCTTCCGATGACCATACCCCCTGAATCCAGAGATTGTTCCAAACACCCCCCCAGCCCGTCAGGCTGGCATCGGTGGTTATAACTGACCACTTCGGAGGGAGGAAAGACTTCCCCAGGGAGAATGCCCCTGGACGTAACCACCATTCTAGAGAATCCCGCACCGCGCGAGAAATGGTGACACTGCAATCCAGCGATTGCGACTGGTTCCATCGACTCAAGATGAACCTTTGGAGAGTCCTGGAATGGAACTGGGCAAAAGGAATTGCCTCCATGGACGCCACCATCAGTCCCAGAAGACGCATACACTTCCGTAGGGACATTGCCGTTGAGGATTTCATAATCTGTACATGTCGAAGAAGACATGACTGTTTGTCTGGTGGTAGGGAAACTACCGACCGAAACGTGTCGAGATGCATTCCCAAAAAGAGGATTGTCCTCGATGGTTCCAGGGACGACTTCTCCCAATTGACCAGCCAACCGAAGTCCTTCAGAAACTGAAGAGACAAATCCCGAGCCGTCAACGCCTCCTTCTCCGAGGAAGCCACGATCAAAAGATCGTCCAGATAAGGGAGAATCGTAATCCCCTGTCTTCGAAGGATTGCCATGAGGGGCGCCAGAATTTTTGTAAAGACCCTTGGCGCTGAGGCTAAGCCGAACGGCAGAGCCACAAACTGGTAATGATTCTGACCTATGGCAAATCGAAGAAAGCGCTGATGAGCCTTTCCGATGGGAATATGCAAATAGGCGTCGCGAATGTCGATTGACACCAGAAAATCGTTCTGTGACAGAGCTGCCACAACGGAACGAAGCGACTCCATGCGAAATTTCCGGGCATGGACATGCCGGTTTAATCGCTTGAGATCCAGAATCGGGCGAAATTTGTTCTCCTTTTTGGGAACTATAAAAAGGTTGGAATAAAAACCTTTCCCTCGGTCCTCTGACGGAACCGGTATCACTACACCCTTTTGTAGCAGAGATTCGACCTCTCGCTGTAGAGCGACAACAAGCTCGGGTTCCGACGGAACGTGAGATTGACAAAAAACATTTGGGGGTCGAGAAGCAAACTCTATGAAATAGCCTGCCGACACTATCCGCGTTACCCAGGAATCTGGAACGCGAGCCATCCAAGTCTCCTTGAAAAGAAGCAGGCGACCCCCCACTCGAGAATCCTCGAGTGGACCCCTGGCGTCAATCCGACTTTGCGGGCTTCTTGTCAAGTTCCCGCTTGTCCTGGCGGAAACTCTGCTTCCAGGGAGTACGAGTTTTCTGAGAGGATTTCTTTCCTGAGAAGGAAGGACGACCCGATCCCCACGAGGAGTGACTAGATCGTCCTCGGCCCCGAAAGGACCGCCGACCACTATAGACACCAGGCTTACTGGACACAGAGGCCATGGCCCTACGCTGTGGTAATGCTGATTCCTTCGCCTTAGCCTTGGAAATCAGCTCTGTGAGGTCGGATCCAAAAAGATGGCCACCCTTGTAAGGTAAGGCCAACAACCCTTGTTTGGAAACTGCGTCCCCGGCCCACTGTCTGAGCCATAAAGCTCTTCTGACTGTGACCGCTGAAGCTTGCGCTTTGGCCAGCAGAGATGCCGTATCCAGACCGGCATCAAAGATATAACAGGCTGCCGTTTCTAACCATTCACAAGTTTCCCGTATCTCAGATAACGGAGATTCATTTTGCAACTCCGTCTTCAGACGTGCCAACCAGCTTAGAGAAGCTCTAGCAGCACACATGGATCCTAGCACTGCTCGAAATCCATGACCCGCAGCCTCATAGCTTGCTTTTGCCGCCACTTCTGCCTTTCTATCCAAAGGCTCCTGTAAGCTCGCTTTTCCCTTAATAGGGAGTAGTGAGGATTTACTAAGCTGAGATAAAGACACATCCACTTCAGGAGCAGAAGTCCAATTATCCTTTAACTCCGCAGAGCAAGGATAAAGTGTATCAAAGAAATGCGTTCCATGAAAACGCTTATCTGGACATAGACGTTCCTCCTCTATTACACTATTAAGCTCATCCAGAGCTGGCAATGTTGTACGCGAAGCACGGGACTCCTGGAACATGCGTGCTGATTTACCAGGACGACTAGTTACCTCCTCCGGTAACTGTAATATATCTCTCATGGCTTCAATCAATGCCTCCGTACGCTTCGCCATAGAGGAACGCCCCTGCGGCTCGTCCGCATCTGAATCGGATATTTCTCCATCCGAATTTAAAGGGGAACTCTGCCCAATATCAGATACATCTGACTCGCTTCGTGTAGAGGCCGGTAACGGCCTGCGTCGCTTCCTCTGAGAGGAATTAGCAGACACATATTGACCTAAAAGGTCAGACAAGTTGTTGATCGATCGAGCGATATCGTCCAATTTTCCACCGCTGTCGACCGCAGCGCTAGACGCTGTGGAGGTCTGCGTATCTGATTGCCGTAATGGCACTGGGACGTGGTCCGCGGCATCTGAACCCTGTTCAGACATGTCTCACCTGTATGAGCAGGTCAAAGCGGTAATACCAGCAAAAACTATGCGGTTTTTTTTTTTTTTTTTTTTAAACGCTGAAGGGTTAACGCTCCACCAAGCAGGGTTACCCCAGCGGTATTCAGTCAAAAAATTTTAGCTGGTAGAAATAACCCTCAGAGGGTTAATATTGCAAACTCACCACAATATATATATTCGTGAGCCCCAGCCAATTTTTATGTCTCTAATGAGACTGCAGCTGCAGGATAGCGATCGCTGCGCTGCAGGGTGAGGAATCAGCACTCACCCAGCTGGCCGTGGTGTCTTATGAGGAGAGGAGCGGTCTGAGGAGCCCAGGAGCCTGTGTAATGGCCGCCACAGTGAGGGGGTCGCAGGAGAAACGCCAGAGCGCGCGTCTTCCTGCTCAGAAGACCGGGAATAGTTAGGCCACGCCCCCCGCCAGCTCGAATATTGAGCGCGAACTCCCCCGCTCCTGCTCCCTCTCTGTCCTGCAGGTATCTGCCTGCGGACAAAAAATCACCACATCTACTTGTAACAGCGCTGTCACAGCAGCGCTGAAGCATACTGACATACATGTAGTAGCGCTGTCACAGCAGCGCTGAAGCATACTGACATACAAGTAATAGCGCTGCTCATCCAGACGCTAAAGCACTCACACATAATTATAATCAAAAATTTGTGTGGAGTACTCACCAGCCAAGGCGCCACAGGGACCCTCAGGGGTTTCTGGCGCTGTGCCCATGCTTCCCCCCAGGGCGAAGAACGCAGTGACCGCACGTGTGGTTTGCGTCCCGCCAGGGAAGCTGTCCTCATCCCCCAGGGCCGGCAAGGATTCTGCAGGGACTTTAAGTAAATACAGATCCGCCAAGGGAGAGGTTGGGGTACAGCAGCGCTGGTACCCCTGAGACCTCTAGACCAACTGGTGATCCAAGTCTCCTGTCCGAATATAAAATAATAAAATCTTCTGAGGAGCTGCATTAGCAGCGACCATCCTCTGGACCTCAAATCTTAGACTGGAGCTGAGTAGGAGGAGCCCGAGCTGGAGGGGCCAGCCAGTCAGCACTCTTTTGATCTGAGGTAACATCCTGATCTGGGGCTCCGCCTACCCATCAGTAATGAATACTGTGGCTCTCTTCCTTCCATCTGCAGCTGAAAGAAGGTTTCCCAAGTTTTGTGGTAAATCCTAGTAGTAGCCGGACTTCTCGCAGCACGAAGAGTAGCAATGACCTCGGCTGAAAAACCTCTACGGGTTAAAATTTCGGTCTCAAGAGCCACGCCGTCAAACGCAGAGACATCAAGTCCGGATGACAAACGGGCCCCTGAGTCAACAAGTCCGGTTGAAGAGGAAGCGGAAAAGGAGGTGCCGCCAACCGCGACATTATTGTCGAGAACCACACTCTCCTTGGCCAATCTGGAGCTATCAAAATAGCTGAAATTCTCTCTAGGCTGATCCGACGCAGTACTAGAGGAAGTAAGGATATCGGCGGGAATACATAGATCAGCTCAAACTGATCCCACTGAGCCACTAGAGCATCCACCGCCACAGCCTTCGGGTCCTTGTACCTGGACATGAACGTCGGTAACTTGGCATTGGACCTGGATGCCATCAAACCACTTGGGAGTCCCCCAACGGGAGCACAGTAGTGCAAAAAACTTCCGGGTGGAGGCTCCATTCCCCGGGATCCATCTTCCTGCGACTGAGAAAGTCCACTGTAATATTCTGAACCCCTGGAATGTGAATCGCCGAAATGGCTGGTAAACTGCCCTCGGCCCAAATCAGAATTCGGGACACCTCCACCATGAGTCTGGAACTCCTTGTCCCGCCTTGGTGATTGATAAACGCGACAGCCGTCGCATTGTCTGTCTGCACTCGGACCGGCAGACCGCTCAAAAGGACCGTCCAATGCTGGAGGCAAAGGAAAATCGCCCTCAATTCCAGGATGTTGATCGAAAGGACAGACTCTTCCGATGACCATACCCACTAAATCCAGAGATTGTTCCAAACACCCCCCCCCCAGCCCGTCAGGCTGGCATTGGTGGTTATGACCGACCACTTCGGAGGGAGGAAAGGCTTTCCCAGGGATAACGCTCCTGGACATAACCACCATCCTCGGGATTCTCGCACCCTGTGAAAGATGGTGACGCTGCAATCCAGCGAACCTTGCGATTGATCCCAACGACTCAGAATGAGCCTATGGAGAGCTCTGGAATGAAATTGGACAAACGGAAAAAACCTCATGGACGCCACCGTCAGACCCAGAAGGCGCATACCTTCCGAAGGGACACTGCTGTCGCAGACTTCATAGTCTGTACATGCTGGAGCAGACATGCCTGCTTGTCTGGAGGTAGGGACAACACCGCCCGTACCGTGTCGAAATGCATCCTCAAAAACAGGATTGCCTGCGACGATTCCAGAGACGACTTCCCCTTTGAGGCCACAACCGAAAGGCCGTCCAAATAGGGACGGATCGTAAGTCCCCGTCTTCGAAGAATTGCCATGAGATTTAGGCGTCAGAATCGTTGTAAAAATTCTGGGCGTTAAGGCCAAGCCGAATAGTCGAGCCACAACCTGGTAATGGTTGATTCTATGGCAAAAAGCGAAGGAAGCGCTGGTGAGGTCTTCCGACGGGAACATGCCAAAAAGCGTCGCGAATGTCGATTGATCGTTCTGCGACAGGGCTGCCATAACTGAGCGAAGCGATTTCATGCTCGGCTCTGACGGAATGTCAGAAGTCAGTCCGCCTTAGCGGATTTTTTTTTTTTTTTTTGCCAGCTTCTGCCTTAACAGAAGTTCTGTTTCCAGGGTATGCGGAATTTCTGAGAATTCCCCCTCTCTTTTTTTTTTTTTTTAAAAAAAGAGAGAGTCGACACAAACCCCCAGAGGGTTGGTCAGATCATCCCTTGAACCGAAAAGGACTGCCGATAACTATCGGCACTAGTACTGCCAGACGCAGAAGTCACAGCTCTGCGCTGCGGTAAAGCTGCTTCTTTTGCCTTTGCCTTGGCATCAGCTCCGTGAGGTCAGTCAAATAGCTGACCCTTTCTAAGCTAAAGATAGCAAACCCTGTTGGAAAACTGCGTTCCATCCAAGTCACAGTGCTCTTCTGACTGTAACTGCCGAGGATTGCGCCCTGGATAGCAGTGACGCATTATCCTTCAACTAGAAAAGCCCATCTACCTTGATAGAGGGAAACTTGCCACGCCGTCCTTAGACGGTCCAACCGGCTCAGGGGAACTTAACAAGTACACCTAGATCCTTAATACCGAATCTATGATCCACGGCTACACAGATGGAAATTGTTGCCATCTCCGTTCTTCTGTCCAGCGTGTCCTGCAGACTCGTCTTCCCTTTTACCAGGAAGATTTGCTAAGCTGGAATAAAGGGACATTCACTTCAGGAGAAGGGGTCCAATTAACAAATAACTCCGTAGAAAAACGGATACAGTTTGTAAGGTCGTCGCGACCCATGCGACCCTTGCAAAATCCGGGCCGACTTACCAGGACGACAAGTTACCTCCTCCGGTAACTGTAACGTCCACATGGCTTCCACAGAAATTTTAGTACGGCCCCTGAGAGAGGCAGGGCGTCCCTGCCGATCCTCCTTGTCCGAATCGGACTTCTTCGCTAAGCGAGAAGGAAAGCACCGATTTGTGTCGCTTCCTTGAGAGGATCTAGTTGACAGTCCATAACCTAAAAGGTCATCAATAGAAACCAGTGAAGGCCTCCATTTTGACACCACTGGAACCTCTGACCGTGCATGAGTCGAGGTCTGCGTGTCAGATACGCGAGGCTGATCCGTAGCGGATCTGGGAGAGGGTCTCTGACATGCCCTTGCATAGTATATGGCAGGATAAACCTGTCAGTAACCAGAGCAGTACTTAAATAAAAAAACAAACGCTGAAGGGTTAAAGCTCTAAAGCGAGAGCTACCCCAGCTGTCTCCCATTAAGAGTTAACCTCCTAAGAAGGGTTAAAGTAGCTGACTCCCCACAACCTTGATAATGAAAAAGGGTGTGCGAATCTCAGGCGCCTCTTATAAGGTCGCAGCTGCAGGACAGCCATGCCACACTAAACAGAAAAACGTTCCACAAGATCGCTAAAAAATTGCGCTGTTTTTTATAACGCAATGACCGCCAAAGTTGTCAAGGAGATCGCTAATCGCCTATGCGATTGCCCAGATTGGCAGCCACCAGCGACACTAAAAATGACACACAAACGATCGCAATATTATGCGACGCCATCAGGATCGTCAGCGGAAACGTATAGTGGCAGCATTAATGTCGCAGACTCCCCACAGCCTCTTTATTAATATTAAAAGAGTGTGCGAGCCCCTTATGCGAGAACAGCCGCAGGACAGCTCAATCTGTCACTCAGAAGTGCCCCAGACGGCGCCCGCGCTGTGGAGGTGAAGGGGTTAAGCTTCTGCCCGGCGGGCTAGAAGCGACTCACCAAGCTGGTCACGTATTCTTGCCGGGAGGGGAGGAGAACGATCCGGGGAGCTTTCAGCCTGCAGCGCTTTATCAGCAATGGCTGCCGCGCTCTGTCTCCGTGTGCTCCATGTAGAGGAGCCGGAAATGGAGGCTGCAGTAAAGCGCAAGCTCAGAAGCGGCGCGAAATTCAAAAAATAAAAAGAGCGCGTACTCCCCTCCTTTCCCTCGTCCTGCAGGCATCCTCCTGCGGACATAGAAAAACTAGTCACCGGCATATATATGTACAGCGGCTGCCGCAGCAGTCGCTAAAACACTCACACACATTTTACCAAAATGTGGAGTACTCACCAGCCGAAACGCCACAGGGACCCCCAGGGGTTTCTGGCGCTATGCCTATGCTTCCCCCCAGGGCGGGAAGCGCAGTGACCCCAGTGTGTGGTTTGCGCCCCCGCCAGGGAAAACTCTCCTCATCCCCCAGGGCCGGCAAGATTCTGCAGGGACCATTATGTAGTTACAGATCCGCCAAGGGAGAGGCTGGTGAAATACACTGATAAACATGTAATAGTGCTGTCACCGCAGCGCTGAAGCATACTGATATACATGTAATAGCGCTGCCATCAGACGCTAAAGCACTCACACATTAATAATAAAATTTTGTGTGGAGTACTCACCAGCTTAGCGCCACAGGGACCCCTCAGGATTTGTGGCGCTTGTGCCCATGCTTCCCCCCAGGGCGAGGAATGCAGTGACCACACGTGTGGTTTGCGTCCCCGCCAGGGAAGCTCTCCTCATCCCCCAGGGCGGCAAGGATTCTGCAGGGACTATTGAGTAAATACAGATCCGCCAAGGGAGAGGTTGGGGTACAGCAGCGCTGGTACCCCTGAGACCTCTAGACCAACTGGTGATCCAAGTCTCCTGTCCGAATATAAAATAATAAAATCTTCTGAGGAGCTGCATTAGCAGCGACCATCCTCTGGGACCTCAAATCTTAGACTGGAGCTGAGTAGGAGGAGCCCGAGCTGGAGGAGCCAGCCAGTCAGCACTCTTTTGATCTGAGGTGACATCCTGATCTGGGGCTCCGCCTACCCATCAGTAATGAATTCCTGTGTCTCCCTCCCTTCCATCTGCAGCTGAAAAATGTATGTATATAGTTTTGTTTGCTATTGTTTATTTCATGTATTTATTATTATTTTGTTTGGTGACCGGACCAGAAGGTTAAAGTATTTAATGTCAGTTATTATTCTGTATATATAATATGAGTGTGAGGAGAGAATGAGCGGCTGGACCAGTGTTCAGTACACGGATTATTTTCTGGTTTATATATTTGTTTTGTTTCTGTTATTATTATTGTTATGTTTTTCACTTTTATAATAAAAGATCTACAGGATGTAACTCAGGATCAGTACAGGATCAGTAATGTAATGTATGTACACAGTGACTGCACCAGCAGAATAGTGAGTGCAGTGCTGGCGTATAACACAGGATGTAACTCAGGATCAGTACAGGATCAGTAATGTAATGTATGTACACAGTGACTGCACCAGCAGAATAGTGAGTTCAGCGCTGGGGTATAACACAGGATGTAACTCAGGATCAGTACAGGATTAGTAATGTAATGTTTATGTACAAGTGACTCCACCAGCAGAATAGTGAGTGCAGCTCTGGGTATAATACAGGATGTAACTCAGGATTAGTACAGGATCAGTAATGTAATGTATGTACACAGTGACTGCACCAGCAGGATAGTGAGTGCAGCTCTGGAGTATAATACAGGATGTAACTCAGGATCAGTACAGGATAAGTAATGTAATGTATGTACACAGTGACTGCACCAGCAGAATAGTGAGTGCAGCTCTGGAGTATAATCAAGGATGTAACTCAGGATCAGTACAGGATAAGTAATGTAATGTATGTACACAGTGACTGCACCAGCAGAATAGTGAGTGCAGCTCTGGAGTATAACACAGGATGTAACTCAGGATCAGTACAGGATAAGTAATGTAATGTATGTACACAGTGACTGCACCAGCAGAATAGTGAATGCAGCTCTGGAGTATAATACAGGATGTAACTCAGGATCAGTACAGGATAAGTAATGTAATGTATGTACACAGTGACTGCACCAGCAGAATAGTGAGTGCAGCTCTGGAGTATAACACAGGAGGTAACTCAGGATCAGTACAGGATAAGTAATGTAATGTATGTACACAGTGACTGCACCAGCAGAATAGTGAGTGCAGCTCTGGAGTATAATACAGGATGTAACTCAGGATCAGTACAGGATAAGTAATGTAATGTATGTACACAGTGACTGCACCAGTAGAATTTTGAGTGCAGCTCTCGAGGATAATACAAGATTTACTGCAACTCATCAGTGTATTACTCACCTGCTGCAAATCTTTCTGTGCCCAAGCTATATTCACAGCAGAAACAATCAGGATCAGATTTTGGTCTGTAAAAAATATATATAAAAAATTCAATAAAAAATAAATATGATGAAAAATAAGAAATGCAATACAACTGCTCCTTAATTAATCATCTTTAATATTGTGCATAGAAAATGCTGAATGACCCATAAATTCATTGATTAGTAATCATATCCTAATTGACTGAAAACCCCCTTTAAAAGGAGGTTATCAAAGAACCTCACACTAGGTAGACAAGGTGCTCATGTGGCTGAAAGGTGCTGCGTCATTGTGGCCAAGTTATAGTATTAGGAATGGTAGACCGGCAGGGCCTTCCTATTCGTTTTTGGGGTCCAATTGTTTCCAATTTATGCAAATTCCTGTGGTTTAAACATCATGGACTCCAGATTGATACATGGTAGAAACGTATAGGGACAGGGAAAAGTATTTGCTGCAGTGTCAGAGCATTGCTAGACTGGATACAACTGTAGCAGACATTCAGCTATTAGAAGTATTAAATCTTCACAGACATGAATGTTCCAGTTTCCTGACAGCAATCAGATATTTTCCAAATGATGAAAAATATAGATATAAAGTATATTATAAAGCTGCAAAATTTTCAGCATGCAATGGTTAATCTGAAATATATACAATGATTAACATCTTCCGAATAAAGTAAGTAATAGTACATCCTATGTCAGGTCCACACGTATGGTGCGGTCTTAAGAAGCTGAACCTGCACCCATCCAGCAGAAACAGTGACTGTTAAACAGCCCTTATCAGCATGTAGCAGCAAAAACCGTGGTATTTAAAAGGCACAATGTGATTGCGGCGCTATTGATCAGTTTGACATGTCAAACATGGGTCTACAGAGGGCTTCCTGTCACCGGCATCTTAATCCTCCTATGAAACCCAGCCTATGGATGAGCTTAATAGCAGAACGTCATGTTACATTTTTATTGCAAAACTGCGGCACTGCAGTCTACAAAACAAACAATCTCAGGATCAAGGATGTTATAATCTAAAGTAGAACAAAAAAACAACATAGTTTAAAATAAAAACTGCAAAAATTTGGATTACTCCTTTTTACCTCATTTAAAAATAAAGATGTTAAAAAAAGGAAGAGACATTTGTTTTTGTCGACTCTATAAAGTCTGATATATCAAATAGAAAACAAACCAGTTAGTAATTGCTGCAAAAAAAATAAAAAAATAAATGGACTTTTCTTGGTCATCACACCTCTGAAAAAAAATGCAATGAAAAATGTTGTATGTTATGTAGCCCCCCAAAAAACATGTCTCTTACACAGCTCCATTGGCAGAAAAATTAAAAAAAAGTTATGTGTCTAAAAAAATGGTCATACAAACCAATTTATTTAATAAAAAAAATTAATCATTTAAAAAACAAACAAAAAAAAACTATACAGGTTTGTTATTGCTGTAATCAGACCGACCCGGAAAATCATGATACCAGAGTCACTATTACTACACAATGAATACTGTAAAAACAAAACCCGAAAAGCAATGGCAGAGTTTCTCTTCTTCCCCACCATGTCACTCTACTTGGAACGTTTTCTGTTTTTCAGTACACTGTATGGTAAAATGAATGGTGTCATTCAAAATTACAACCTGTCCCGCAAAATAACAAGCCCTCATATGGCTATGGAAAAGGACATGAATAAAATTTATGGCGCTTGGCAGAAGGGGAGGAAAGATGATGCAAAAATGAAAATTGCAATCGTCCTGATCACAGCAAACTATCCTAATCCACTGCGAGTTGCGCTGCGTTGTGATGAGATCAGAGGGGAAGACAAAGAAGAGAAAGAGACCGGACAGACTAAATTCCACTAAATCCAGAGGCCTTGGGGTCAGTAAACACATCTGATCCGTGGCCAATCTCACAAATATATTAGAGCTGATAAATGATCAATCCGCAGGCTCGGGGTCACACCGCAGACCACCCTACTGCAAACAGGCGGACGGGATGTACTGTCACTGATCATATCACTTAATTTATAGATGGAGCTTCTGCATCCTGTTGCCAGGGGCCTTGAAATGCATCCGGGCCATATTTATACCTGTACACAAAAGATGTGCCTATGAGGTTCCCAATTAATGGCGTCTTCTTGCTTTTAGGTCTATAGCACTGCATTCATATGCTGCGGTACGTTTTTTTTTAAAGTCACAGCAAAGCAGCAGTTTTTCGAAAAATTAAAAGCAAAAACGATATTACTTTGCGATACTTAACCCAAAAAAATTATCTCATCATTGCTCTGCAACGTTCTAATACGTTTTGAGTTTACATTTCTCACTATTTTCAAGACCTCTGCTTGCGGTCAGTGAAAGGAAACACTATAATGCTTCATAAAATACCAATTACTGCAGGGTGCAGTTTACTATAAATATATCCAGTCTGGGTAATCCAGGACTCTGGTCTGATACATTGTATCAGCAAAGGTGAAATGTAACAAACAGGGACAAGACAGAAAAGGGATTTGTGTTCCTGGTGAATAACTGGAAGCGTACGGGAAAGCTGGGAGTTTATCTATACCTCTGGATGGATAAACAGCAGGCCACATTGGCTACCACTTATTGTGGTAAGAAATCTAGGAGTAAAGGCTGCTTTATGGCTACCACTTATTGTGGTAAGAAATCTAGGGGTAAAGGCTGCTTTATGTGAACCACCTACAAGAAACAGAGAGCAGAGAAGGAAACAAGGCGACACTCACCTGCAGTGCTGCTTTCCACATTCTCCATTATATCAGGACTTCACAAGATCAACCTCACTCAGTACTGAGGAAAACAAGAAACATCTTAATAGATCCATCAGACATGGCAGCCTCCATTTATCACTCTAACGTGCAGGTCCAGGTCTGAGGTTCGATTTATTATCGCCACTTACAGGGTCTCAGGCAGGGCTACAAAGCAAGCTGCAATGCTCTGTAAGGCCTGAAACCTTTCTATCATAGCTGCAATGCTCTGCAAGGCCTGACACCTTTCTATCACAGCTGCAATGCTCTACGTGTCCTGACACCTTCTATCATAGTGATACCAATTTAGTCCCATGTATAAGTAAAGGTCACATGCAGCATATCATAAAGACCCTAACATGAGAAGCATGACTAAGTTATGTCTCCACAGGCCGTATTGTCGGCAATTTGGACGAAGCAGATACCCCACTCCGCCCAAAGTGCTGCCCCCTTCTGTACGCGCGGTGATTCCGGATGTGTTCATTGAACACATCCGGAATCGCCGCACCCTATACATAGGACTGTATTATTTATCTTGCGAGGACGGAGCATCGCCGCAAGGTAAACAGACATGCTACGGTCTAAAAAGACGCGCCGCATGTCCAGAAACGCAGGGCCGCCGGATGAGTCTTCGCACCCGTAGTGGAGACAGTATTTCTTCAAATCCCCTCCACTATGCTGTAACATCTGGACGCCGCGGATTAAACGCTGCGGCTGTACGCAGCGTTCAATCCGCAGCTAATCCGGATGTATTCCAGACCGTGAAAACATACCCTAAGACCATACATAAATGCAAAAGTGAACAACTTTATTCAAAAATAGATAACAACATATAAAAAGTACAGTTCAAGGAATCCGTGCAAGGTTAAGAACCAGACAAGAGGAAAAATGGGCCGGGCAGTTATTGGTCTGAAGGGACAGTACAATGCAGATGGGCATGTATGAAGAAAAGAGGAATAGATGAATAAGTTCTGGTGCAACTTCTTAAAGTGCTGATTTTTTACATGCACAGTAGAAATGGACCAGCAGTGAACAGAAGGTACGAGTAACCACTGCAATTTAAAAGTACTTAGCTCCTCTCTTTTTCCCACGCTAACTCTTTCACCATGATTACATATGCCCTTACAGTTTTTGCTCCACTAATCCTCACTCTCCTTCGCTATCCCCACACCTCAGCACCCTCTAAACAAATAATTATCTCTCCTTCCCTCTTACCTCCCCACCTGACTCTTCTGCCGACCTGCTCCTCAATCTCAGAGCTCTCCTACTAAAACATAAAACAGGCCGGCCTCTCTCCTTCTCCCACCTGCTCTCCCTCTCCATGCTTCTCCTCACTGCTGGCGACGACCCCCACAGCGGATACTTCCTATTAATTCCCTCTCCTATCGCTCCCTACCGAATATGAACTACCGCAATCTCTCCGACATAAAACCTGTGCCCCTGACTCCCACCCCCCTGTCCCTCTCTCTGGAGCACTCTGGAACGCCCAATCCGTCTGCAATAAGCTCCATGTGATTCACAGCCTCTTTACCTCTCACATTTTTACTTCCTGGGCCTCATAAAAACATGGCTGACATCCTCCAACACAGCCTCCCCTGCTGCGCTGTGTTATGGCGGCTTCCACACTCCTCACCCTGGCAACAGACTTGGTGGAGGAGTGGGTATTCTCCTTTCTACCAACTGCACCTTCAACCCTATCTCACCTCTACCCTCCCCTCTTTTGAAGTCCACTCTGTCCGCATCTACTCTCCCTCCAACCTCCAAGTGGCTGTCATATACCGACCTCCAGGCCCAGCCACTGTCTTTATTACCAATTTTCTACCTGGCTTCTTCACTTTCTCTCTACTGACATTCTCACCAACATCATGGGTGACTTTAACATCCCCACTGACACCCGCCAGTCAGCAGCCTTCAAACTCCTGTCACTTACTTCATCTTTTGGACTTACTCGGTGGTCCTCCTCAGCCACCCACACAGACGGACATACATTAGACCTTATCTTCAGCCAACTCTGCTCCCTAAATGATCTCACAACCTCCACTCTCCCCCTTTCTGACCACATCTACTCACATTCTCATTACTGTCCTCCTCTCCTGTCACCCATGTCCAGCAACTAGCACACCCCCGCTGAAACCTCTCACATCTACAGACTCAAGCACTCTCTGACTCTATTCTACCACTCACATCCACATCTTCACTTCATGACACAACTGCCACTACTTTCTACAATGCCACTCTCTCATCAGCTATTGACGATCTCAGGCTTGGCAGAGTGAGACAAATCAAAGGACAACCCTGGCACAACAGCCTCACTAAAAAGCTTCGGCAAGTGTCCAGGGTTGAGGAGCTGCATTGGAAGGAAACCCATTAACAAGATGATTTCGCTGCATTCAAATCAGCCCTCACCTCTGCTAAACAGGCCTACTTTACATCCCTCGTATCTTCCCTATCCTACAACCCCAAACAGTTATTCAAATCTTTTAACTCCCTCCTCCACCCACGACTGCCTCCTCTAGCCTCCCTCAACTCTGCTGAGGACTTTGCCACACACTTCAAAAATAAAAATCGACCAAACAAGGCAAGTCTTTATTGTTCAACCACCACAACCCCTTTGTTTACCAGGTCAATGCCATAACCTCCCTCTCCAAAATCACTGAAGCAAAGCTTACTTGTCTCCTCTACAAACCACACCTCAACACTTGTGCACTTGACCCCATCCCATCTCCTCCCCAATCTCAACACCACACTTATCCCATCCCTAACCCATCTATTCAACCTATCACTAACTTCTGGTATCTTCCCTTCTGCTTTCAAACATGCCACAATCACGCCCATTTTCAAAAAGTCATCCCTCGATCCGACAACTATGTCCAACTATCTCTCCATATCGCTTCCAAACTACTTGAGTAGCATGAACTTTCTTCCCACCTCACATCTAACTCTCTCTTCGACAATCTGGCTTCAGCCCCCACCATTCCACTGAAACTGCCCTTACCAAAATTACTAACGACCTACTTACAGCCAAAGCCAACAGACAATTCTCTATACTCCCTCTACACCTGTCCTCTGCCTTTGACACAGTTGACCACTTCCTCCTACTACACATCCTCTCTTCCTTTGGTGTCAAAGACCTCGCCCTATCCTGGATCTCCTCATACCTTTCCAACTGCACATTTAGCGTCTCCCACTCCCACACTACCTCCTCATCCCACCCTCTCTCTGTTGAAGTCCCCCAAGGCTCTGTCCTAGAACCTCTAATCTGCTCTATCTATACCCTTGGCCTGGGACAACTCATTAAGTCCTATGGCTTCCAGTACCATCTGTATGCTGATGACACTCAGATCTACCACTCGGCCACAGATGTCACCTTCTGCTGTCCAAAATCCCGGAGTGTCTCTCAGCCATATCCTCCTTCTCTTCTTGCTTCTTCAATATCAATGTGGACAAATCTGAACTCATTACATCTCACGTATCTTCCTTACCTGATCTATCCATCACAATAAATGACATCACACTTTCTCCTGTACCGGAAAACCACTGACTGAGTAACCCTGGACTCTGCCCTGTCCTTCAAACCGCACATCCAAGCTCTCACCACCTCCTATCGCCTCCAGTTCAAAAATATATCCAGAATCCGTCCTTTCTTCAACCATTACTATCAAAATGCTTGTGCATGCCCTCATTATCTCCCGCCTTGATTACTGTAATATCCTCCTCTGCAGCCTACCTTCTAAAACTCTCGCACCTCTCCAGACCATGCTTGACTCTAGTTCAGCTCTCCGCTACTCCTCCACTTCCCCACTTTGAAAATTCCTGTATTAGCTCCCAATTTCCCAGCACATCCAGTTCAAACAATTAACAATTAACACTGTCCTACAAAGCCATCCATAACCTTTCTCTTCCATACATCTACGATTTAAACTCTCATTATCTTCCATCACGTAATCTCCGGTCTTCCCAAGACCTCCTTCTCTCCTCCACACTTTTTGTTCCTGACCCAATTGCCTCCAAGACTTCTCCCAAATATCCCTCATCCTCTGGAATTCTGTGCCCCATCTTGTCCGATTATCCACCACATTCGGATCCCGCAGACGTAACGTGAAAAGCCATCTGTTCAAGATTGCTTACAACCTACAATGAACACTCTGCCACCTCAACACCAGAGGAGCCACTGCAACTCCCCAACCTACTGTCAATCAGTCCAGGAGTCTGTGATCAGCGCTACTGCAGGGCTCAGCCAACAAAAAAGGAAGAGATGATCCAGCTCTCAGAATGCCAAGTTTGGATAAAACATATAATTCTTTATTTGAGGTAGATTAAACACAGGTAAATGTCCAAATATATATTTGAAAACATGTGAAACTATAGTCCATAATGGAAAAAATAGGGAAACATAACAGCAAGGATAATACGGTTACATGTATAAATTTTCAATATATATTTGGACACTTACCTGTTTTTAATCTACTGCAAATAAAGAATCATATGTTTTATGAAGACTTGGCTTCCTGGGAGCTGGAGCATCTCTTCCTTTTATAAATAAAATAAGGTTCAATAATCAAAGGTGAATGATACCAGAAATAATAATCTTTATTTTTATATAGCGCTAACATATTCCGCAGAGCTTTACAGTTTGCACACACTATCGTCGCTGTCCCCGATGGGGCTCACATTCTAGATTCCTTATCAGTATGTTTTTTGGAGTGTGGGAGGAAACCGGAGAACCCGGAGGAAACCCATGCAAACACAGGAAGAACATACAAACTCCTTGCAGATGTTATCCTTGGTGGGATTCGAACCCAGGACTCCAGCGCTGCAAGGCTGCAGCGCTATTCACTGAGCCACACACAAGTATATACCGTATGTAGTGGTGGCAGTTCTACTCAACAAGCATAAATGAAGATAGAAATGTTGGATATCCAACATATATAAAGGGGTGACTGGAATCACACACAGCACAGAAAATCTACATTAACTATAAGGCTATGTGTACACGTTGTGCATTTGCTTGCCGAAATTTCTGCAAAGTTTCTGCATCACTAGGCAGCAAAAATGTTGCGGAAAAATACGCTGAGTTTTTGCATGCTTTTTTTCTTGTGCATTCACTGGGTCAACGCAGGCAAAAACACAAAAAGAAAGGACATGCTGCAGAAAAAAAACGCACTGCAAATACGCGCAGAAATTTACTGATCATGTGCACAATACTTCAGGATTGTCATTGCATAAGCTTGCATAAGTATTCCATTGCGTTTTTGGACTCACGGAAAAAAAAAAAGCAGCAAAAACGCATCAAATACGCAATGTGCGAACATAACCATGTAGTTAAACAATGTTACAGCATGGTACCAACCAAAGTAAAGGGGGACTATGAGAGCCCAGCCTACCGGACGCGCGTTTCACATGGCGTGCTTCATCAGAGGGATGCTCTGCGTGGCCTGATACCTTTCTATCAAAGTAATACCGAAGGAAGATGAAGCACGCTGGGTGAAAAGATCTTTAGATTGGCCGGGCACTTGTAGTCCTCTTTACTTTGGTTGGTACCATGCTGTAACATTGTTTAATTACATTATAGTTTGGGAGCTTTTCTGTGCTGTGTGTGATTCCAGTCACCCCTTTATATATGTTGGATGTCCACCATTTTTGTCTTTATTTATGCTTATTGATTACAACTGACACCACTATATACTGTATATATTATTTTCATGGATTCCTTGAACTTCACTTTTTGTACGTCTGTATCTATTTTTCAATAAAGTTGTTCACTTTTGCATTTATGTATGGCCTTTCTATTGCAGTTTTGATGCTCTGCGCGTCCTGACACCTCTCTGTCCAAGCTGCAATGCTCTGCATGTCCTGACACCTTTCTATCATAACTAGAGGGACATTTACAAGTAATCTGGATTAGAGATGTTATTCTGTGGGATTGGGCCAGACAGGCTAGTCTTCTTTCACAACATACAGGATTTAGCGGACAATGACTTTAATCCAAAAAATCTTGACTACCATACAAAACCTACTGTGCTCTGGAAATACTCCACAAGACCCGCGTGTATAACGGGAACACACCACAAGACCCATCATATACTGGGAACACCTCACAAGACCCACCGTATACCAAAAACACCCGACAGGTCCCGCCGTATACCGAGAACACCCAACAAGACCTGCCGTATACCGGGAACACCCCATTACACCCGCCATATACCGGGAACACCCTACAAGGCCCGCTGTATACCAGGAACACCATACAATACCCGCCGTATACCGGGAACAACCCACAAGACACGCTGTATACCAGGGACACCCCACAAGACCCTCCGTATACCGGGAACACCCCACAAGGTTTGCTCTATACCAGAAACACCCAGCAACAACCGCCGCATATGGGAAACACCCCATAACACCCGACGTATACCAGGAACACCCCACAAGACCCGCCGTATACCGGGAACACCCCACAAGATCTGCCGTATACCAGGAACACTCCACAAGACCCGCCATATAACAAGAACACCCCATAAGATCTGCTCTATACCAGAAACACTACGCAGCATCCGCCATATATGGGGAACACCCCACAAGACAAGATATATACCGGCTACCTCCCACAAGACCTGTGGTATACTGAAGATATATACAGCACTGGTTTTAACCATTAGCTCAGGATGTCCTGAATATATTCTGTATATTGGCAATTAACATACATTCTTGCACACATATCCCAACACAGGACTGTGCCAATCTGGATAGAACATTTCACACTAATAAACAAATTGGCAAAATTTGCCAAATTAATTATTTTCTATTTTTTTGCACTGCCTCTCCTCCACTTTTTGGCAGCATGTGGCTCTCAGGGTACAGAAGATTTGAGCGCCTTTGGTATAAGGGTCCATGCTGGTGAATGACATACAGAGTGTACTAGGATTTGGTGCCCTCTACTGGATCGCTCACATTACTACAATTTGTTACTTTATTTGGAGGAAGAAAAAAAAAATCAGAGCTTCCTCTTGAGCGACACCTTAGTCACCTTGTCCACTTACAGTGACTATTAGTTGCCATGAACAACTCTAATTTTTCTTTGGCATAATCTATGTACCTGAATGTGATATAAAATCATGTGTTGTGGGGCAAAGGTGAATTTCTGAAATTTTTAATGTTTAATTTTTGCAACTCCGTTCATAAAATGCAACTTTTACAAGATCTAAGCCTGGCTATAATAAAAATAATTGCAAATGTGATTTGGTGCACGACTGTGGAAACTGCAGCATGATAATACAATCAGAAACTCTCTCACTGATTCCCAGATATTGTCAATACCTCGGAGTAACACATACACGTGCACATGTGGCTTGAAGTAAATGTCCACATTGCTGTTTTGGGGTTAGTAGGAGTGAAGGTTTGGTTTTTGTAAAACGATGCTCTAAATTCTTAGTATGCACAGAGTTAAATGAAACAAATCTGACTGCCTGCTGCAACCACAAGGGGGAGTACAGGAGCCAACCTCCCAAGCTCCCTCTGGTGGCGGCTGCGTGTAATCAGAATAGTGTCATCAGCAGAGGATCTTGGTTTACCACTACTTCATTGGGTAAGCATTCACTCCAAATTTGTGATTAGAGAGCAGAAAAAGTGAAATCACTTACACTGCGACACGTCCTGTGGTTTCCAGATAAGACACAAAAACTTCTTAAATCTGTAATGAAAATGATAAGAGTTCATGCAGAGTAAACTTATTTACACCCCACTTCTGTACTGTACCGTAAATGAGGAATAACAACATTATTGATAGATACTAGAAAAACTCTGCTTCCAAATGCTTTCAACCAAGCAGTTTCTCTCTGTAGGACTCCTCTTGTGCTGCACCTGCACTCTGGAAACCTCAGCCTCTGGCAATGACACTGCTCAGCTTCACATGACCCTCCGCACACTGGCAGCAGAATATCAGCAGTATCTTGGGTATCATCATTTTTAAAGGTGTTTAAAATAGAAATACAATTTACTAATATACTTTAAAAAAAAAAAAAGTGCCCCCTTCAGAGAATAACAGTCACTGCATAGTAAGAGGAAGGGGCTGGCTTCGCTAATGAATTGAACCCTCAGCCAGCCCCCTTTATACACATTGCTGGGCATGTTATCCTCTCTTGCTGACAACTTTATCTTCCAAAAGGTAATGGAGAAAACAAGGGGATCTGCTACCTTGGATCTAATCCTCATAAACAGGGAGGAAATGGTGGAGGAGGTAAGAGTGGCTGGGACTCTAGGAGGTAGTGACCATGCTATTTTAGAACTTTGGATAACAAGAGGAGGAAGACCTGTGAAGACTCAGACGTCAAGGTTAGATTTCAGAAAGGCAGATTTTAAGGAACTCAGAAAGAGAATTGGAGGGATCCAATGGCTGGATATCCTTAAGGACAAAAATGTCCAGGAAGGATGGAAAATCTTGAAAAATGAGATTCTCAAAGCACAATCGTTAACAATTCCGAAAAGAGGGAAGAATGGGAAGCATTTAAGGAAACCAGGATGGATGAACATAGAACTTAAACACATGCTAAAAAGGAAGAAAGAAATGTTTATCAAATGGAAAGAGGGAGGCATATCTAAAGAAGAATATAATGCCGTCTGCAGAACCTGCAGGGCACAAATCAGATTATCTAAAGCTGACAATGAATTAAGGCTTGCAAGTGACGTCAAAAGCAACAAAAAAGGATTTTGGGGATACGTCAAAAGTAAAAGAAAAGTCAAAGATGCTATAGGATTTTTACAGGATGAAAATGATGAAATGGTAAGTCAGGATGTTGACAAGGCTGAACTTTTAAATTCCTATTTTGCATCTGTTTTCTCTCAGAAAGGAAATGTAACATCAACTGATCTTCACTGCCCTATTAAAGGAATAGAAGAATCCAGGATATCTATAAACAGAAAGACAGTGAGGAAACACTTAGCTAACATAAATGAATTCAAGTCTCCAGGTCCAGATGAATTACACCCCAGGGTACTGAAGGAGATAGCAGAACAAATTCTTGAACCACTGTCCATAATCTTTGAAAATTCTTGGAGAACAGGAGAAGTCCCAGAAGACTGGAGAAGAGCAAATGTTGTTCCTATCTTCAAAAAGGGGAAGAAGGTGGACCCAGGGAACTACAGGCCGGTGAGTCTGACTTCTATACCAGGAAAGATCTTTGAACAAATTATTAAAGAACATGTATGCAAGTACCTGGATAAGAATGAAGTGATTAAACAGAGTCAGCATGGGTTTGTAACTAATAAGTCATGTCAGACTAACTTAATTTCCTTCTATGACAGAATCACTGACTGGGTGGATCAGGGAAATGCTGTAGATATAGTATATCTTGACTTCAGCAAAGCATTTGACAAAGTATCTCACACAATCCTTATTGAAAAAATGACTAAGTATGGAATGGACAAGGCAACTGTTAGGTGGATTCATAACTGGCTTAGTGATCGGACCCAAAGAGTGGTTGTAAATGGCTGCACATCCAGTTGGAAGAATGTCTCAAGTGGGGTACCACAAGGCTCTGTTTTGGGCCCTGTATTGTTCAACATCTTTATCAATGATTTAGATGAAGGAATTGAGGGTAAACTGATCAAATTTGCTGATGACACAAAGCTAGGAGGGGTAGCTAATACTAGAGAAGAGAGAGAGAGGATTCAAAAAGATATACATAAACTGGAGCAGTGGGCAGCAACTAACAGAATGGATTTTAACAGGGAAAAATGCAAAGTACTACATCTGGGCAATAAAAATGAAAAAAGCATATACAAAATGGGAGAAATAGGGCTAAGTAACAGCACATGTGAAAGACTTGGGTATACTAATTGATCACAGACTTAACATGAGTCAACAGTGTGATGCAGCAGCAAAAAAGGCAAATGCAATTCTAGGATGTATCAACAGAAGCATACAGTCTAGATCACGTGAGGTCATTATTGCCCTCTACTCCTCTTTGGTCAGACCTCATCTGGAATACTGTGTCCAGTTTTGGGCACCACATTTTAAAAAAGACATCAACAAACTGGAGCAAGTTCAGAGAAGAGCCACCAGAATGGTGACCGGTCTGCAAACCATGTCCTATGAGGAACGGTTGCAGGATTTGGGAATGTTTAGCTTGCAAAAAAGAAGACTGAGAGGAGACTTAATAGCTGTCTACAAATATCTCAAGGGCTGTCACATTGTAGAAGGATCATCTTTATTCTCATTTGCACAAGGAAAGACTAGAAGCAATGGGATGAAACTGAATGGGAGGAGACACAGATTAGATATTAGAAAAAACTTTTTGACAGTTAGGCTAAGTGCACACGATCAGGAATAATTGCGTTTTTTTCGCGGTTTTTTCCGCGGTAAAAACGCGATAAAAACGCAAGCATTAAGCATCCTATACATGTTAATTGATTCCGCATGTTTTGGCCACATGTTGCGTTTTTTTCCGCGAAAAAAACGCTTTGCGGAAAAAATAGCAACATGTTCATTAATTTTGCGGAATGTAAGCGGTTCATGTGCGGTGGTACCCAGGGTCTGGAGGAGAGGAGACTCTCCTCCAGGCCCTGGGTACCATATCCCTGGTAAAACAATTAAAATAAAAAATAATGATATTCTCACCTTCCGGCGGCCCCCGCAGCCTTCCCGCGGCCCCCGCAGCCTTCCCGCCTTCAGCGACGCTCCCGGCAACTTCCGGTCCCAAGAGTCCTTTGCGAGAATCACCCAGATGGCATAGCGGTCTCGCAAGATGCACGTCATCGGTGTGATTTGTCGCAAAGCATCCTTGGGACCGGAGTTGCCGGGAGCGTCGCTGAAGGCGGGAAGGCTGCGGGGGCCGCGGGAAGGCTGCGGGGGCCGCCGGAAGGTGAGAATATCATTATTTTTTATTTTTTTTATTATTTTTACATTAGATCTTTTTACTATTGATGCGACATAGGCGGCATCAATAGTAAAAAGTTGGTCACACTTGTCAAACACTATGTTTGACTCGTGTGACCAACCTGTCAATCAGTTTTCCAAGCGATGCTACAGATCGCTAGGAAAACGCTAGCATTCTGCAAGCTAATTACGCTTGCAAAACGCTATTATTCTGGCGGGAATCAGCATACAAAAAACGTGCGTATTTCCTGCGGGAGAAGTGCGGGATTGCCGCGGAAATTTCCGCGGCAATTCCGCAACGTGTGAACTTAGCCTTAGGGTGATCAATGACTGGAACAGGCTGCCACAAGAGGTGGTGAGTTCTCCTTCAATGGAAGTCTTCAAACAGAGGCTGGATAGACATCTGTCTGGGATGATTTAGAGAATCCTGTTTTGAGCAGGGGGTTGGACCAGAAGGCCCAGGAGGTCCCTTCCAACTCTACCATTCTATGATTCTATGATTCTATGATGATATCTTGTGATCGGAACAACTTTCTAAATTTAAGTATACTGGAGATTTTAAAAATAGAAATATACACAATTTACTAAGGATCTTTTCATGTGGACAATTCCTTGAACTAAAACTGATAGTTACTTATTTCTTTTGCACTTTTTTGCAGCTGCAGGTTTGGCACTCCATTTTCAACAGACCGAACTATATGGACATGACATTTTTAAGACAAATTAAAAGCCACAAAATATCAACAAAAACATTATTTCAATTATTTAATTCACTGCCAGCAAGAAGAGATGATGTAACTTGTAAGGAGTTAAAACATGAAGTGCATCAGAAAGTTACATAAAGCTAGGTTATTCTTTACAAACAAAGGTGTCTCCTGTGGCACAAGAAACGGAGCCGCCACTATGTAGCTGTATATGTACCCTCCATGCTAGTTCAGGTGGCTTATTGTATATTCATTCAAAGGAATATTCAAGATGAGAAAATAATTGCATCAGGAGATTGTGTGCAAAATTGCAGCTCGGCATAATTCACTTCAATGGATCTGCTCTGCAACAGCAGACACAATCCGCAGACAGGTGTGGTGTTTGTGAAAGAAGATTTCTTATCCTGCACATCCACACTAGTCACAAGTCATAAGAAAGATGATCTGTAATTACGGCACATGGATTAAAAAAAAAAAAGGAAAAGCAATCAAAGAATTTTGCATTTGATGAAGGCTAGGGATGAGATGGTGAAGGAAATAATGGGGTGTCGGCAATATCAAACACGTGGCCTTGTGCAATTCACAAGTAAGGCCCCTTTCACACTTCAGTCGTTTGGCGTCAAAGTGTTGAAAAGAGAGAGAGAGAGAGACCCGGACAGTGTTCTCAGCATTTTCTATTGAAGCAACGGATCCGCTGGCGGATTCCGTCAAAAACGGACGGCAGCGGATCCGCCACCCATAGGCGCCCATTATACAAAATGACAGACACGGCGGATCCGTCATAGTCCGCCATTTTGACGCACACAAAAAACATTGCATTGGACGTTTTAAAAAAAAGACGGACGCCAAATTTATGATGGATCCACCAAAAAACGGATCAAACAGACGACCATCCATCAGAATCCGTCACTAATGCAAGTCAATGGGAAATAAGCAGATCCGCAAAAAAAAAAAAATGGCGGATCCTTTTTTTTTCACACTTTTGGCGGATTTTGACTGACATCGCACGACTGAAGTGTGAAAGAGGCCTTAGGAAACAAACTGGAATCCAAAAAGCTGTTTTTGTTTAAAAAAAAAAAAAGGGGTCTATCCTAGCCTTTTCAGTCATAAAAGGGATCTTAATGTGGAGCACGTTCCAACAGTAAAAGAAAACCATAGATGGGCGGACGGGCTGCAGGTGCTGCATTGGGTGATCTCTCCTGGAAATATGCATACTCCACCAGGCAGAGGTGGCCGGATGCCTGAGGACGCTCAGCAGAAAAGGAAACCGCTAATTGTTCTCCAGCTTCTGAGGCATCTACAGTTATGTTAATGTGCGGCCTCGTACACAAGAAGCGAGCAGATGCCTCCATAGCTGCGCTGTGTTAAGTAATCCGTTATCCAAGCTCTGCCTAATTAAAAAGTGCCTCCATCACAGGGAGACCGCCCGCTCTGCTGGGACTGACGCTTTGTAAATATTGGCAGGATGGGTTTTTGCCTCCTTTCTTGAATCGAGCAGCTGGGTGATGCTCTCCTGACCCCCGCTACCACCATGTATCATCTGTCACGCTCCTCAGACCATGGGTCCAAAGTGTCACCAAGCAGCTTTGCAAGCCAAGTCAAGGTGGGAACATTTATGAGACCCTCAGACGGACGCCACATAGTCACTGCTGCCAATCTGCCATTACCAAGGAGACTCGGGTGAGGGGGACACAGAGCCAGGAAGAGGGAAGCCACGGTACCTAATCCTATCCAATGAGATAATATCTACTGAGCCCCCGTATCTAAACCTAGCCTGTGTGATACGGTCTGCTGAGCCACCGTATATAATCCTATCCTGTGCTTTACTACCTGCTGAGCTCCTGAATCTAACTCTATCATGTACGATACTTTCTGCTGAGCCCCCCCACGTATCTAAGCCTATTCTGTTTGTTACTGTCTATTAAGCATCTAATCAAGTGTGATATTGTCTATTGAGCTATGCATCTAATGCTATGTGATACAGTCTGCTGAGTAGTGTATTTAATCCTATCCTGGGTGATACGGTCAGCTGAGCCGTGTATCTAATCCTATCCTGTGTGATACAGTCTGCTGAGTTGTGCATTTAATCCTATCCAGGGTGATACTGTCTGCTGAGCTGTGTATGTATCTAATCCTATTATGTGTGATATTGTCTATTGAGCTATGCATCTAATGCTATGTGATACAGTCTGCTGAATAGTGCATCTAATCCTATCCTGGGTGATACGGTCAACTAAGCCGGGTATCTAATCCTATCAGTCGTGAGTTGTTAGATTATGGCTCTGTAATAGGCCTGATCACATAGGCCGAAAGGAAACAGAATATGTTCTGTCCACCTCACCAGATCACATCACATATTGTTCATGGGCATACACGAGCCGATCACCAGCCGTTATGTGTCCACAAGCCCACAACTGGATAGAAGCACTGTAAAGGCTCCTTCAGCGATTGTCTGCTCATCTACAGTCATGGCCAAAAGTTTTGAGAATGACACAAATATTATATTTTCACATGATCTGCTGCCCTCTGGTTTTTATGTGTGTTTGACAGATGTTTTTATCACAGACAGAAATATAATAATTGCAAACATATGAGTAACAAAAGCTTCTATTGACAGTTAGAATGAGTTAATGCAGCAAGTCAATATTTGCAGTGTTGACCCTTCTTCTTCAGGACCTCTGCAATTCTCCCTGGCATGCTCTCAATCAACTTCTGGACCAAATCCTGACTGATAGCAGTCCATTCTTGCACAATCAATGCTTTCATTTTGTCAGAATTTTTAGGTTTTTGTTTGTCCACCCGTCTCTTGATGATTGACCACAAGTTCTCAATGGGATTAAGATCTGGGGAGTTTCCAGGCCATGGACCCAAAATCTCTATGTTTTGTTCCCTGAGCCATTTAGTTTATCACCTTTGCTTTATGGCAAGGTGCTCCATCATGCTGGAAAAGGTATTGTTGATCGCCAAACTGCTCTTGGAGGGTTGGGAGAAGTTGCTCTTGGAGGACATTCTGGTACCATTCTTTATTCATGGCTGTGTTTTTAGGCAAGACTGTGAGAGAGCCGATTCCCTTGGCTGAGAAGCAACCCCACACATGAATGGTTTCAGGATGCTTAACAGTTGGCATGAGACAAGACTGGTGGTAGCGCTCACCTTGTCTTCTCCGAATTAGGCGTTTTCCTGATGTCCCAAACAATCGAAAAGGGGATTCATCAGAGAAAATAACTTTACCCCAGTCCTCAGCAGTCCACTGCCTGTACCTTTTGCAGAATATCAGTCTGTCCATGATGTTTTTTCTGGAGAGAAGTGGCTTCTTTGCTGCCCTCCTTGAGACCAGGCCTTGCTCCAAGAGTCTCCGCCTCACAGTGCGTGCAGATGCACTCACACCTGCCTGCTGCCATTCCTGAGCAAGCTCTGCACTGCTGGTAGCCCGATCCCGCAGCTGAAACACTTTTAAGAGACGGTCCTGGCGCTTGCTGGTCTTTCTTGGGCGCCCTGAAGCCTTTTTGGCAACAATGGAACCTCTCTCCTTGAAGTTCTTGATGATGCGATAGATTGTTGACTGAGGTGCAATCTTTCTAGCTGCGATACTCTTCCCTGTTAGGCCATTTTTGTGCATTTCAATGATGACTGCACGTGTTTCTTTAGAGATAACCATGGTTAACAGAAGAGAAACAATGATGCCAAGCACCAGCCTCCTTCTAAAGTGTCCAGTGGTGTCATTCTTACTTAATCATGACAGATTGATCTCCAGCCATGTCCTCATCAACACCCACACCTGTGTTAATGGAGCAATAACTGAAAAGAGGTTAGCTGGTCCTTTTAAGGCAGGGCTGCAATGATGTTGAAATGTGTTTTGAGGGATAAAGTTCATTTTCTAGCCAAATATTGACTTTTCAAGTAATTGCTGTTAAGCTGATCACTCTTTATAACATTCTGGAGAATATTCAAATTGCCATAAGAAAAAGTGAAGCAGTAGACTTTGTAAAAATTAATATTTGTGTCATTCTCAAAACTTTTGGCCATGACTGTAAATGCACCATTACCAAGCTCCTCCATCCCTAGAATATATAGTAAAAAGCATTATAATTAAATTCTCCAGGACTAGCAAACTGTCAGTCTGTCTTTAGTATTGGCCACAAAGATCAGATCAGTATTGGTTCAAATCTCTGCACTCTTCCTGATCAGATGGTCAAGGTGGTCACGGGGCCTTTATCACTCACTGCTCCCCCAGGATTACAAGTCAGAGCCGCTCCGTCACATGTAAGTGAATAGTGTCAGACAGGAGCGGATAAGGAACTGCCCAGAAGAGTAACTAAAGTCTGAGCAGGACTCCACTGCCGACCTGAGAGAATACCTCGAAGATCCTGACACACTAAGAGCATGTGCACACCACGTGTTTGACGCGGACGTAACTGTCAAGTTTTTCAAGCAGAAGGCGCTTCAAGAAACCGCTGGTGGTGTTTATGTGAGCGGCACAGACCACTGGGGAACACCAGCGGGGTAGCACCCGAAATACTGCTAGAGTGTATTATTTTAGGCAACAAGCCCAATAGTCAAAGAAGAGGAGGAAACCATTGTTCCTAATGCATTGGATGGAGGCAACTATCAATGAGGAAACACCGACACAAATGTGTCCAAATTCTGTACAAAATGCAATAATACGGCCCGATAAAATCAGATCTTCATAAACAAAAGAACAGAGAAACCAGTTGTCATAGTATTATTATTATTCTCACATTTATTTATTTCAATATTTGACCTTTTGCATCCTGGATGTTAGATCTTATGTTTAACATTACACAGGACAGGTCGAGGGTCTGATAAATTATCAGAGATTTCTCCCCTTCTTTGCCATTGTAAGGAAAGGGACCGCCACCATTTTGTATAGGGCCTATACCAGCCTCCATTTTGTCAGTTCACAGAGCAACAAACTTCTAACTACACAGGGCCTATTAGCATATCCAGTACGACTGGTTTTGATGTCCACTATGAATCTAAAGGGCTTTAACATGCTAATTAGTTTAGGCCAGTGTCTGAATAAGATGGTCAGTCGTATGTTAAATGGCTCCAACTTAAGCCAGTATTTCCTGCTCCATATGAATTGCAGGCCAGTTAATATGCGTGCTTCAAAGCAAAGGGGAAGGGCCTAGCAGACTTAAGAACTGTAGCATGGGCAGGCTGGATTCATTCCATTTTACACACAGAAGCCAAGAAGATGGTCTAGGAAGGACCAAGGGACTATCCAGCAACTGAAGACTGTACCTGGGAACGGCCGAGCCCCTGCCTTCCCATGACCATACTACCCGGTAATATTGATCTATAGCTTATACCTTTAAGCCTTGTACATTATCGTTGTATTTTTTCTCTGACTGCAAATCCATTGTAATTACGTTGTATAGCTTTACTGTATATTTCTGTAATTATCTAGTGCGCTCTTAAGGCGATTAAACCATAAAATTAATCTTGGGCTGATGCTTTTACTCTGATCACGAATCTTAGAATACCCAGTGGGTAACAGGACACCCTCCCCGGCGGCCATTTGCTCTAGGTGCAGTTCCCTTACTGACCTGGGAGACTAAGGGGGCGCCGGAGAGCTGTACCTGTGGAGTTACGTCCCATTGGTGACGTGGGAGGAAAGGGGATCGTCCGTCACATTTGGTAGCGGCGGTGGTATCAGAAGCTGTGATACCCAGGCTACCGTGTGGCGGTCGGCTTAGTTCCTCACAAATTGGTGGCAGCGGTGGGATCAGAGTAATAGTGTGCGTGGGACCCCTACTCCCAGACACTAGAGACTACCAGCGGTACTTTCACTGCTGGGGTCTTAAGGTCAGCCCAGCACTAGACGGTCAGAGTGTAAATATAATAAGTTGTGTGCAAGGTCAGGGTTGCAGCTGTGTCAGTAACCAAAGGTTCCCAAGATGGCGGAAGGCACCAGGAGTAAGGCAAAGGGGGAGGCCAATGCTATGGTCTATGATGGGTTCGATACAGACGGAGGCGAGGGGGAGCTCAGCCAGGGCTCCCCAAGGAGCCCGACCCCCGTGCTCAGTTTCACAGTGGACTGTCCACCCCCTGCCCGTCCCAGCCTGTCCAGATCGGAGGCCCTCTTCCAAGCGGCTATGGCACAGCTCGAGGCTGGTAATGACGCCGCCTATGACAGACTCCTGGTGGCGGCAGAGAAAGCAGTGGAGCGGGAGCAAGCAGCGGCAGAGCGTGAGCATACAGAACGTGTGTTGCAGGCTACAGAACGCCGTGAAGCTGCGGAGCGCCGGCACCGACTGGAGATGGCTCAGCACGAGCCCCCGCTGGACGCACCAGGCCCACCGGAGACAAGGGCTTCCAAGGTCCGGGCGGAGGACTTTCCCTTACTTGAAAAGGATGGAGACCTGGATTCCTTTCTGCTGGCTTTTGAGAGGACGTGCCTCCAACATCATCTGGCCCCGGATCAGTGGGCAAGGTACCTGACCCCCCGTTTGAGGGGTAAGTCCCTGGAAGTTTTGGGGGACTTAACTGCCGGGGAGGAGCAGGACTACAACGGCATCAAGCGGGCCCTGATCCAGCACTACAACCTCACCCCGGAGTCGTACCGCAGGAAGTTCAGGAGCCTGCAGCGGGGTTCAAAGGACACCTGGACCGACCACATGCGGGCCCTGCAGAGAGCTACGGAGCACTGGACCTCGGGTCTAGAGCTCACTACCCGCCAGGAGGTCCAGGAACTGTTTGTCATGGAGCAATTCTTGTGGAACTGCCCAGAGGACCTCCAGCAGTTCCTCCGTGACCGGAAACCAAAGGGGGCTTCTGCTACAGCCGCCCTGGCAGACGAGTATGCCAACAACAGGGCGCCGGAGCCAAAGAAGCCTGCCAGCAGCACCTGGAGAGGGGGTAAGCCCAATCCTGCCCCAGCCCCATATCCAGCCCCCAGAGTGCAAGGGGTGTACCCCCCGGCTGCCCTCTCCAGGCCAGGAACAGAACCCAGACGTTGTCATAATTGCAATCAGCCAGGACACTTTAAGGCTGCATGTCCCCAGCGCCAGAAGGCCCCATCTCTGTCCCAGAAACCGTCCACTGTTTTGTGTGTGGGAGGGGGTGGTGGGAGGTCCCTAGACAATTACCAACCCGTCACCATCGGCCGCTCAGCGGTCATGGGACTGCGGGACACAGGCGCTGAACGAACCCTGGTACGCCCTGAGGTGGTGTCCCCTCAAGACTTGGTACCTGGGAAAACCCTTTCCGTCTCCGGAATTGGAGGCGTTGAACCGGCGCTGCCCGTTGCCAAGGTGTATTTGGACTGGGGCGCCGGGAGGGGGATGCGGGAGGTGGGAGTAACGCCGAATATTCCTGCAAATGTGTTGCTTGGGACCGATTTGGGGCGGCTAGTGTCCCAGTATGTGGCCACTGAACCCCAAGTTCGGCTCCCCAAGAATGTCATGACTCTACAGTGAATGCTAATGTTAATGTATTGAATGTGCCTCCAACAGTGGAGGAGGGAGTGAAACCTGATGATAAGCCATGCACTGACACTACACACACAGGGCTCACAGTGAGGACAGGTGAGGAGGCTGTAGGGGAGAGCTCAGAGGTGGGGGGAGGGGCTGCTATGGGCAGTGTAGGGCCCCTAAGTGAACCCAGCCTGCTGAGTCTAGGGCCCCTGCAGGAAGAGGAACAGGCCATGGGGGGAGGGGGCGTCCCGGGAGAGGAGCCACCAGGTAAGACCCCAGGGCAGGAGTTCCCCACATCCGGGATGTCAGGAAGTCAGGGAAGTCTGCCTGACCCGGCGACTTGGTCAGGGGACGAGGGAAAGCAGGTGCTACCCGTGGTCTCAGCGGTCGTGGCTGCTGTTACCAGGAGTGGGAGCGCTGAAGCCCAAGGAGCCTCGCGGAGGTCCGACGGTTTCCCCCTCTCCGACCAAGTGGCTGCAGAGTCAGACAGTAGCCAGGAGACAGATCCCGGGGAACTGACAAGAGGACATGGCAGTTTCATCAATTCTTGCCACATCAAGTCAGGGATTTCAGGCAGCGTTGGAAGCTGACCCTAGCCTGAAGACTCTCAAGGAACAGGCGGCACAGCCTCCACTGGAGTCCGACCGCGAGCGAGTGGTCTGGGACCAGGGACGGCTGTACCGGGTAACGGTCCAGCAGGGTTCACCGGAGGCGTGGCCCAGGGACCGACAGTTAGTGGTACCCCATCCGTTCAGGGCGGAATTGTTGCGGATCGCACACGAGATTCCAATGGCCGGACACCTAGGGATCACTAAAACCAGGGCCAGGCTAGCTCAGCATTTCTACTGGCCTGGAATGAGGACCGAGGTGATAGCCTACTGCCGTTCGTGTGACACCTGTCAGAGGGTGGGGAAGGCGGGGCCGCGCCCCAAAGCCCCACTGGTAACTCTGCCCATCATCGAAGAGCCTTTCTCGAGGGTGGCTGTGGATCTCATTGGACCTCTGTCCACTCCCAGCCGCTCCGGGAAATGCTTTATACTAACGGTAGTGGACTATGCCACCCGGTACCCGGAGGCGGTAGCTTTGTCGTCCATTCGGGCCGACAAAGTGGCCACTGCCTTACTGGAGATTTTCTCCAGAGTGGGGTTTCCCAAGGAAATGCTCACCGACCGAGGGACCCAGTTCATGTCGCAGCTGATGGAGTCTCTCTGTAAGCAGGTACAGGTGCAACATCTGGTGGCCAGCCCGTATCACCCACAGACCAATGGCTTGTGTGAGCGGTTCAATGGCACCTTAAAGCAGATGCTGAAGATGTTGGTCGACTCCCACGGGAGAGACTGGGAGCGGTATCTCCCACACCTGCTGTTTGCCTACCGGGAGGTCCCACAGGCCTCAACGGGGTTCTCCCCCTTTGAGCTCCTGTACAGGCGACGTGTACGGGGGCCCCTTGCTCTGGTGAAGGAAGCATGGGAAGGGGATTTAGCCACCCCTGGAGTGTCGGTCATTGAGTATGTCGTGCACTTCCGGGACCGAATGATGGCCTTGACGCGGCTGGTGCATGACAATATGGCCCAAGCTCAGGCTGACCAGAAGCGATGGTACGACCAGAATGCTTGTGAGCGGACCTACCAGGTGGGTCAAAAGGTGTGGGTACTGGTCCCCGTACCCCAAAACAAGCTTCAGGCGGCCTGGGAGGGTCCATACCTCGTGCACGAGCAGCTCAACGCCGTCACCTACCTGGTCACCCTGGACCACGCCCGTGGAAGGAGGAAGGCCTTCCATGTGAACATGATGAAGGCCCATCATGAGCGGGAGGCTTATGCTCACCCAGTGTGCAACCTTCCAGAGGAAGGAGAGGCAGAAACCCTCCTCGATCTGCTCACCCAAGACAAGGCGGGTGGATCCATCGAGGATGTGGGGGTTGGCCACCAGCTCTCGGAGGACCAACGTTCCCAGCTGGGGGCCACCCTGCACCCCTTTCGGGAGCTGTTCAGCAGCCTGCCCGGAAGGACTGAGGCAGCAGTCCATGACGTGGACACTGGCAACCACCCCCCAATCCGGCGTTCAGCATATCGGGTCTCTCTTGAGGTGCAGCAGCAGATGCGCCAAGAGATAGACGAGATGCTGAGGCTGGGGGTGATCCAAGCGTCCAACAGCGCGTGGGCTTCGCCTGTAGTCCTCGTCCCTAAAAAGGACCGGACTACGCGGTTCTGCGTGGACTACAGGGGGCTCAACGCTGTGACGGTCACCGATGCGTACCCAATGCCGCGCATCGATGACCTGCTCGACCAGCTGGCCGGGGCCAAGTACCTGACCATCATGGATCTGAGCAGGGGGTATTGGCAGATTCCCCTGACCCCTAGGGCACGGGAACGCTCTGCCTTTATCACCCCATTCGGACTGTACGAGTCCACGGTGATGCCCTTCGGCATGAAGAATGCCCCTGCCACTTTTCAGCGGATGGTCAACACGCTGCTCGAGGGACTGGAAGGGTATGCGACAGCGTACCTGGATGACATTGCCATCTTCAGTCCCACCTGGGAGGATCACCTAGAGCACCTGGCGCAGGTGCTCGGGCGGATCCAGCGAGCAGGCTTGACCATTAAGCCGGAAAAATGCCAGCTGGGTATGAGTGAGGTCCACTACCTGGGACACCGGGTAGGTGGGGGAGCTCTGAAGCCAGAGCCTGGGAAGGTGGATGCCATCGCATCCTGGCCCACCCCCAGGACCAAGAAGCAGGTGATGTCCTTTTTGGTACTGCTGGGTACTATAGGAGGTTTGTTCCACACTATAGTGCCCTGGCCAAGCCCCTGACGGACCTCACCAAGAAAAGGCTGCCCGTTTGCAGTCGACTGGACAGTCGCCTGCGAGACAGCTTTCCAGGCGCTCAAGACCGCCCTTTCTAGTTCTCCTGTACTACAGGCAGCCGACTTCACGCGGCCATTCTTAGTGCAGACCGACGCCAGCGACTTCGGCCTCGTGCTGTGCTCAGCCAGGTTGACACTACGGGCCATGAACACCCCGTTTTGTACCTGAGCAGGAAGCTCCTGCCGAGGGAAGTGGCCTATTCCACGATGGAGAAGGAATGTCTGGCAATTGTGTGGGCCCTGCAGCGTCTGCAGCCATACTTGTACGGACGCCAATTCACAGTGGAAACAGACCACAACCCCCTCAGCTGGTTACACACGGTCTCTGGGACGAATGGGAGGTTGCTACGCTGGAGCCTCGCTCTCCAACAGTACCATTTCACCATTCGCCACAAAAGGGCAGGGACCATGGTAACACTGATGGGTTGTCCCGGCAAGGAGAGGGTGCGGTAGGGCGCACGGGGGAACACAGGAATGTGATACCCCCTAGCGCCCTCAAAAGCAGGGAGGTGTAAGGAAAGGGACCGCCACCATTTTGTATAGGGCCTATACCAGCCTCCATTTTGTCAGTTCACAGAGCCACAAACTTCTAACTACACAGGGCCTATTAGCATATCCAGTACGACTGGTTTTGATGTCCACTATGAATCTAAAGGGCTTTAACATGCTAATTAGTTTAGGCCAGTGTCTGAATAAGATGGTCAGTCGTATGTTAAATGGCTCCAACTTAAGCCAGTATTTCCTGCTCCATATGAATTGCGGGCCAGTTAATATGCGTGCTTCAAAGCAAAGGGGAAGGGCCTAGCAGACTTAAGAACTGTAGCATGGGCAGGCTGGATTCATTCCATTTTACACACAGAAGCCAAGAAGATGGTCTAGGAAGGACCAAGGGACTATCCAGCAACTGAAGACTACCTGGGAACGGCCGAGCCCCTGCCTTCCCATGACCATACTACCCGGTAATATTGATCTATAGCTTATACCTTTAAGCCTTGTACATTATCGTTGTATTTTTTCTCTGACTGCAAATCCATTGTAATTACGTGTATAGCTTTACTGTATATTTCTGTAATTATCTAGTGCGCTCTTAAGGCGATTAAACCATAAAAATAATCTTGGGCTGATGCTTTTACTCTGATCACGAATCTTAGAATACCCAGTGGGTAACAGGACACCCTCCCCGGCGGCCATTTGCTCTAGGTGCAGTTCCCTTACTGACCTGGGAGACAAAGGGGGCGCCGGAGAGCTGTACCTGTGGAGTTACGTCCCATTGGTGACGTGGGAGGAAAGGGGATCGTCCGTCACATTTGGTAGCGGCGGTGGTATCAGAAGCTGTGATACCCAGGCTACCGTGTGGCGGTCGGCTTAGTTCCTCACAGCCATCATCATACTTTTTGCGCTTTCTTATTTGATTTGACTCTTATGTACTGAACCAAAATAAGAAATAAAAAAAAAATGGCCATGAAACTGTGTGGGCACACAGCCGTCACATGGATAATAAAAGCCCTGGAGATTGGTGGGGATTACAGTTGGCCCCGCAGAGACAAGCAATTTTTAAGTCAAAATGTTGGCGTAATGCGGCACATTTTAATCCATTGGTTCACACCTCAGTTTCCAAGCCCTTTGTCTCAGAAGGCACAAAAAAAGTGCTTAAAAGACATAATGAATCTAGCTCAAGAAACGTGAATAAATTCAGTCATAATTTTGTGGCTTTAGCTTAGTAGATCTGCCCAGATCATGTGAATTACAGGATGGGGAAGCCTCCACTCACAGCACATATCTAAACTCCCTGACACACACACCAGCCTCCCTCCCTCTACATCTGAATAATCTACAGCCAATTGTCTAAACAATCAATTCCAATCTGTTCCTGGAATGGCCCGGGATAATGAGGCCAAATGGCATCCATGGGCAGCTGGGACCGGCCATAGTTTGTTACTCCTGGCCGCATGGCTGAGGGTTATTTACAAACTGCAATGTGCATTTTGCATTGGTCAAGCAGCAGAGAGGAGCCGGGTCCTGTTGTCACTCGTCACTCCTGTCAGCAGTGGTGGCACCTGCGTTATTCAGGAGGATACAGTAAATTCCTGCAGTGCTGCACCTGGTCTTATTCCAGATATTAACTATGGTCACAATTCATCACAAGACAAGCACTTGCATTTTTAACCCCTTAATGACCATGCCAAATTTATGACCACTGTCATTTTTATGAAGACAGACTGTTTTTTCGTGACATATTGTACCTCAAGAGAGTGGTAAAATTTATTTGATAAGATTTGCGTTTATTTGTGAAAAAAATGGAAATTTGGCCAAAAAAATGTTGATAATTTTGCAATTTTCACACTTTGAATTCTTATGCTCTTAAATCAGAGAGCTATATCACACAAAATAGTTAATAAATATCATTTCCCACATGTCTACTTTACATCAGCACAATTTTTGAAACATTACCTTTTTTTGTTAGGAAATTAAAAGGGTTAAAAGTTGACTAGCAATTTTTGATTTTTCCAACAAAATTTACAAAACCATATTATTTCAAGTACCATTTCACATTTGAAGTGACTGTGAGTGGCCTATATGACAAACTACTCAAAAAAGTGACAGCATTCTAAAAACTGCACCCTCAAGGTGCTAAAAACCACATTCAAGAAGTTTATTAACCCTTCAGGTGCTTCACAGTAACTGAAGCAATGTGGAAGGAAAAAATGAACATTTAAAATTTTTTCACAAAAAAATTACTTTAGATGCAAACTTTTTTATTTTCACAAGGGTAACAGGAGAAAATGGACCCCAAAATATGTTGTGCAATTTCTCTTGAATATGCAGATACCTTACTTGTGGGGGAAATATACTGTTTGGGGGCACGGCAGGGCTTGGAAGGGAAGGAGCGCCGTTTGACTTTTTGAATTTAAAATTGTCTGGAATTGAGAGCGGACACCATGACACGTTTGGAGAGCCCCTGATGTGCCTAAACAGTGGAAACCCCCACAAGTGACCCCATTTTGGAAACCACACCCCTCAAGGATTTTATCCAGGGGTATAGTGAGCATTTTTAATCCGACAGGTACGACACAGAACTTCATAACATTAGGTTGTCATATTGATTATGTCGTCATTAGTATTGAGCACAAGTGCTCGCTACTGCAGTTTGCATCGGGTTCTCGGGAATGCACCGAATATCGCGGGTGCTCGAGTGACATGCTCGAGTGACATGCTCAAGTTCCTACCCCACATGTTTTGCGGATGTTAGAAACTCAAAAAACAAAAATGCGGGGATAGCAGATACTCCGTGCATACCTGTGCACCTGATGCAAACTCGAGTAGCGAGCACTTGTGCTCAACGCTAGCCGTCATATCGTAATTTTTTTTCTTACTTTTGAAAAAAAAATTCTAACCACAACCCTAACAAGACTCTAACACAACCATAACCATACCCTAACCCAAACTGCAAAGAATGGAAGAAAAAAAAATATATTCATTTTTATCTAAGGGGGTGACAAAGGGGGATTTGATTTACTATGTTTTATCTTTTGATTGTTGTCATAGGGTCTATCAAAAGGAACCAATAGGAAAAATTACCTATTAATTGCCGGATACCGCCCAGCAGATCTTGTTTTTTTCCCAGGAAGATGATCACGGATCAGGAGGGCCTGGAGATGGTGGAAGTATCAGGAGGTCTCCGGAGGGGGGGCATAATTTCTCTCTCGTCTGACATCTATATCATGTCCGAAGAGAGAGAAATCATTGTAAAAGCTAACACACTTTCTTTTTTAGATCGGGGACCGGAAAATCTAGCCCTGATCATGTTCTACGGGGTCTCATCTGGTAGCGGAGACCCGGTTATATTTCGACTCTAAGGCCGGCGTCACACTGGCAAGTGTGATGCAAGTAAGTCGCACGACTTTCTCGCATCAACACCCGGCACAGCCGCCCGCTCTCAGGCCTCAGTGTGCGGCTGCATAGAAATACATGCAGCCGCACACTCGGGTCCGAGAGCGGGCGCCGTGCCGGGTGTTGATGCGAGAAAGTCGTGCGACTTACTCGCATCACACTCGCCAGTGTGACGCCGGCCTAAGGGGCACAATTCCCAATCACTGTTTTAAAATGGCAATGATAGAAAAAGGGCCCCCTTACTGGCTGCCATTTTAATGTGTATCGGGGGTCTGGGTTAAACACACAAGACACATGAAATCTTAAAAATGATAATGGAATAAAGTCTAGTTCCATGTACATTAAAGGTCTGTGCACTATTAAAAAAAAAATAGAACGGTAATTTTTTTTTGGTTAATACAGTTTGTGATCTGAAAAATATAGCAACAATAAAATATATGTATGAACTGAATATGTATGTACATATACATTTCTATGTTTTTAATGTTGCCATTTTCTTTTTCATATCACAAACTGTATTTAAAAAAAGAAAAAAAATACATGACAAATTGAATGATCTTGCAATTTTCACACTGGCCACAGGGCTATTGTGGACTCCTCCTTCCAGTCCTTTTAGGAAGAGTTTTCTGCAGGCTTATTAGCCTGACAGGCAGGATTACAATGACAGGTAACACCTCCATACACAGCTTATAACACAGGGCCCACCAATCACAATGGCCTCTGCTTCCTCTCCTTTAGTGACCTACACGCACACTAATTAGATGCTTTGAAGCAAAACGGGGTCAGGAGTCTGGACATTGTGGCTAATGCACATGTTCATTTCCTAAAACAACAGGAAGTTACATTCTAAAAAAAAAAAAATAAACACACAAAAATCTTGATTTAAACAAAAGTTAAGATGACACATTTCCCATAAAAAATAACACAACATATACCAGACAGATCCCTAGCCCTCCTCTGTATTGGTGCTTCAGGCTGCAGCAGTCACCATAAGCACCCTGCTGGAAGAAGGAGCCAGAAGACCAGTGGGGACACCAGCAGCAGTATGGAGGAGTGGCACAGATCTGGTAGGAGAGAAGTGTGAAGGAAGGGGGGATTTAATGGCAGGTTACTATCCTCCTGAAACATGTGTAGCTGTAACAGGACACCTGGCTCAGAAGAGCCCAGCCTTCTCAGCTTTAGAGAAGAATTTTACACCTCCACCAGCTAGCAGTCTCCAAGCTCCTACAAGACGACCCCCTGTGGATACCATGCAGTCTAAAGGTACTGCCACACTTAGTGATCTCGTTAGCGATCTCAATAACGACGCAAGCTAATGAGATCGTTTTTGTGATCGTTTTAATGTCGCTAGTAGCTGCCACACTTAGTGATCTCGTTAACGACGCATAAGCGGTTAGCGATCTCATTAATGACTTTAACGGTCATTGCGATGTAAAAAACAGCGCACATCGCTCACAAAAGGTGCCAGACACAGCGATATAGGCTCACCAGCGGGACGCCAACGATCTAAATACGGTCCAGAACTCTAGTGAACGATCAGCGAGATCACAGCAGGGGCCACGTCGTTGCTACATGCCACACACGTTAGCGTCACGAACGAGATTGCTAAATAGTGACGTATTTTAGCGATCTCGTTAGCGACGCTGTTTAGTGTGGCATACCCTTAACTGCTTTGTTGAGCCAGCTATAATAATTTAATAATCTTTATTTTTATATAGCGCTAACATATTCCACAGCGCTTTACAGTTTGCACACATTATCGTCACTGTCCCCGATGGGGCTCACAATCTGGATTCCCTATCAGTATGTTTTTTGTAGTGTGGGAGGAAACCGGAGTACCCGGAGGAAACCCACAGAAACACGGGAAGAACATACAAACTCCTTGCAGCTATGATTTCATAAGGAGAATATGGGCTTAGCGTACGTAATAGCCACACACCAGCTACTTTTCAAAATCTCTGGAACGGACCAAACGCCTTCAAGGACCTCGATCCGTTCTAACATACCAGGGTGGGGAGATACATAAAATGGCTTGCGGGAGCCAGGTAGCAACGGCATGTTTGGCCTACTAGCATAACGGGGGCCTGGTTTTCGGAAATGTATCTACAAACCTCCAGGGGAGGGGTTAAGGACCCTCCCGGGGGTTCAAGACGGTGTGACCAACCAAGGGGGTAAAAGATTGTGTATGACCAAGTGGTCGCTCTCCGTTATGCTTGCTGTTCACTTCCAAAGTGTGGCCCATGTCAACTAATGTGCTGTGAAGGAACTAGGAACCAGCTGGCATCACACGAACGCTGCGGCCCTGCGCTCACATGGTCGATCAAACCAGTAGTTGACATGATCCATCTGTTTATATCTTTTGTATTTCACGTGTATTTGGATATCTGACTATTGTATATGTATAACCATTGTGTATATAGTGTATTGTCTACTGTGCCCTTTAAAGCGATTAAATATATAATTTAACCTTGAGCTGCTCTGCTTTATCTTGATCCACAAATCCACAAGTCCAAATTCTCAGCTTACCTTTCCATGCTACCGTTAATGGACTGGGCTTATATCTAAAGAGTAAGGCTAAGTTCACACGTTGCGGAATTGCCGCGGAAATTTCCGCGGCAATCCCGCACTTCTCCCGCGGGAAATACGCACTTTTTTTGTATGCGTATTCCCGCCAGAATAATAGCGTTTTGCAAGCGTAATTATCTTGCAGAATGCTAGCGTTTTCCTAGCAATCTGTAGCATCGCTTGGAAAACTGATTGACAGGTTGGTCACACGAGTCACACATAGTGTTTGACACGTGTGACCAACTTTTTACTATTGATGCCGCCTATGTCGCATCAATAGTAAAAAGATCTAATGTAAAAATAATAAAAAAATAATAAATAATGATATTCTCACCTTCCGGCGGCCCCCGCAGCTTTCCCGCCTCTCAGCGACGCTCCCGGCAACTCCCGGTCCCAAGGTTGCATTGCGACAAATCACCCCGATGACGTAGCATCACGCGAGACCGCTACGCCATCTGGGTGATTCTCGCAAAGGACTCTTGGGACCGGGAGTTGCCGGGAGCGTCGCTGAAGGCGGGAAGGCTGCGGGGGCCGCCGGAAGGTGAGAATATCATTATTTATTATTTTAATTATTGTTTTACCAGGGATATGGTACCCAGGGCCTGGAGGAAAGTCTCCTCTCCTCCAGACCCTGGGTACCACCGCACATGAACCGCTTACATTCCGCAAAATTAATGAACATGTTGCTATTTTTTCCGCGAAGCGTTTTTTTCGCGGAAAAAAACGCAACATGTGGCCAAAACATGCGGAATCAATTAACATGTATAGGATGCTTAATGCTTGCGTTTTTTTCGCGTTTTTACCGCGGAAAATCGCGGAAAAAAACGCGAAAAAAAACGCAAATATTCCTGAACGTGTGCACTTAGCCTAACTGGTTGCAGTCCTATCGTGCAAACCAGGTGTTGTTTCACTGGTGCTAGTGAAAGGGGCCTCTCAGCCTGAGGATTGTGGGAAAGTGTGGTGCCACATCAATGTCTGTGTGGGCCACATCCTCTCACTTCTAGTGCCTCCCTGGGCCCATGTGGACTGAGGGTGTCTGTGCAATTGGTTTTAATGCCACAGTTTCTTTATTTGTAAGGCACAGCCCCTTTAACAAACTATCACCAAAACATGTAAATTAGTGATGAGCGAGTATGCTCGTTGCTTGGGTTTTCCCGAGCATGCTCGTTGCTCGGCGGTCTCCGAGTGTTTGGGCGTGCTCGGAGATTTAGTTTCTGTCACCGCAGCTGCATGATTTGTGGCTGCTGGACAGCTTGAATTCCCTAACAAACAGGCAATCCTCACATGTATTCAAGCTGTCTAGTAGCCGCAAATCATACAGCTGTGGTGAAAGAAACTAAATCTCCGAGCACTTCCAAATACTCGGAGACCACCTGAGCAACGAGCATACTCGCTCATCACTAATGTAAATATAAAGCTACAGTTTATGTAGACTGCCTATAAAAAGAGGGCCACAACAACAAAAAAAAAATAAGTGTATTATATAACGCCCCCTTGTTTTGTGGCTGGGGCAGGGATTGCAGCTCAGCCTCATTCACTTTAATTGGACTGGGCTACAATACCAGAAAAAGAGCATGGATAAAGAGGGCCACCACTTCTAAATGGGAGGGAATATAGGAAATAATAACCTCAACAAAAAAAAAAAAAGAGGAATTCCCAATTCATATAAAGGAGGGCTTCATGAATTCTCAGAGAAACTAAGATTGAATCCCATATAGAGAGCTTGACTATCCCCACAGCACAGCAAGTAATAGGTGATCGCTGCGGGAACTCACTCCACCATGAGGTTTCATGAGAAGTTGTAACAGAGGCATCTCGGAATCTAGGAAGTGAGTCCTGTAAATTGCTGATTGGTCATGGATTGAGTGTCAGACCCTCCAGATTAGTATGTCATGGTCTCTTGGACATTGATTGGAAATATGCACAGAGGCTGCTGCCGGGCCCTGATTATACTGCATTGGAATTTAACCTTTTAACCCTTTCATGGCAGCCAGACCTCCAAGAGAGAAGCCAATCATTACAGATTTTCTGCTGCATAAATATGCCATTTAATTTTTCTATGGCCCAGACTCACGGCTCCTGCATCTGAAGCAAAAAAATAAAAACAAAATTGTACCTTCAGTTTGTTAATACACACCATCAAAATTTGAGATCAGCAAATTGATATCATATGTTAACATATCCAAGGTCAGAGGAATTCTAAAATAAAGGGCCCCTGACATCTTTGGTGGTTTACAGATTGCCACATCATAAAGACCTTCTATTGATGTGAATGGGTCTGTAATGTGTAAAGCTAATTGAAAAAAAAAAAATAGAACCTGTCAGTTGCCATAAATGTGTATTTTTTTTACTTTGTGTAAATGCGGTAAAAAAATAGAAAATGTCAGTTGCCATAAATGTGTATTTTTTTTTACTTTGTGTAAATGCTGTGTTCTCCTGAATCCAGCATAGTTTTTCTCGTTTTCCTGAGCCTCTCTGTTCTTGAGACATGGAAACTCTTCCCTTTATTTAAGCCTAGTCTTTTCAACAAATTGGGAGTCATACTTAATCTCTGTGGATGTAGTTATAAGGACCACACCCAGTTGTCCAAAGAAAAGGCCAAACTCGGGACTGGAGAGGTGTAGGAAGGTAAGAAAAATATAGCCAGATTCAATAGAACAGTGGCATTTACAAACAGGTAAAAAATGGCAGGTTCTAGTCACATCTTTAGCTGCAGTAAAGATGTGTATCTTTGTACCATGTTAGCCAGTAGATAGAAAAATATTTAGAATTAAGAATCCTCAGTGGTGTCCATTTGTGCACGTTTCTTCAGAAACTCTCAATTCTAAATATTTTTCCATCTTTAGCTGGGCTGTCACCAGTAATTTACAGGCTAACTACAGCAGAAGGGGGCAACCCTCACAGTAAGGAGGCTCTCACATCTGAATTCCCTTTAGTATAGACCGCTATGGTAAAAAACTGGGGGTGTGGCCTTCTGCAAACCCATATATCACTTGACCATTAGTGGGCGCCATGTAATACTACACACCCCTGCAAATATATGGCTGCACACAGCTTAGCGAGAAGGACGGATCTCTCAGGATTAGACTATACTTAGACATGATGGTTGACATCTTCATTCTAAGATCGAGTTTACTTTAAGGCTATGCGCGCACGTTGCGGATTTGCTTTCACAAATTTCTGCAAGGTTTCTGCATCTCTTGGCAGCAAAAATGCTGCAGAAAAATATCCTGTGTTTTTGCATGCATTTTTTGCATGCGTTTTTTTCCCGTGCACTAAGATGGGAAAGTGAAGGCCTTCAGCTGAAGGCAGAGCTTCCCCTTTCAGGCTACATTCCCACTATCAGGAAGCAGAAGTGCTTTGTATGCAGTATATTTTTGCTGCGTCCAAAGCTCCCTATTCTAATCACGCAGGTAAATCCGCATGTTCACTGAACAATGAAGATTTACAGCATCCAATACATATGAATCGTTGAAATTTCTGTTTTGGAGACTATCGTCTCCGCAACAGAAGTTGACATGGTGCGGCTCGCAAACTAGCAGCGTGCCGAAACGTCGTTGGAGAGGACGCCATCCAGGAGAGTGAGATCCATATCACTTTTGTAAGCATTACCTTCTTTTCCACTTTTGGATTAATATTCACATACTTATATTTTGGTCTCTTCTCTATCTTCGATAGCACTTTTACTTTTCCTATGTGCCTGCATATTATTATCTCTAACTTTATACTGGAGCTGTTTTGTTTACACCTAAGCACTTTATTTATACGGTATCTATCCCATACAGCTCCCGGTATGCACTTTACTAAACTGGTATTACATTGAGACTGGCACTTTGTTATTGGGCGGACTTCATTATTTTTGGCCAATTTTCTTATCTGGATGTGCGGCCTTGTTTTCAATGAATTGTTTGTACATATTGATTTGTTGTTCCTATTGTTACCTGTACATTACTGCAATTAATAAATATTTATTTTTCACCATACTATGACTGGACTTTATGATCGGCTTTCTTTCTCTTTTGCTTTGCATTGTACAATGCAGCATTATGAGTCCAGAACGCTGCTATTCAGGATCATGGGCACGTACTCCAAGTGCTTCACGGGGACTAGGCACACATTTGTTTGTGGCTCTTATTTTATTTACCCGTTGCGTTAATTTCTTTATCATCCCTCCTCTGTCGAGTGGGAGGAAAGTGACAGCACTGGTTCACTGAGGACCAATCTGTATGATATGGTGGATAAATGACATCTGTGGCACGTTTGCAGTTGTTTACGGTGATGTGACATGTACACGTGTGCAGATATCAGACAGACAGAGCGACGCCTGTACGTATGTACATGGAGATGGTGTGTGCAGATAGACAAATCAGCAATGTGGAGATATCTGCATTATTGTTTTCCACAAATAAAAAGCCGGGAAGGAACAGACAATGATCTGGATCTGGACAAACTGAAACCATCTGTACAAATTGTTAAAGCCAAACAGCTTCCTGCAGCTTGCGATTCCCCTTTCCCTCCCTCTGTAAAATCTCCATTAGGTTTAACCCCATTTTGACTACTGGAAACCAAGGCCATGCTTCATCAAACCAGATGTTTAAGAGTCACGGTGTCAGGATCTGGTTTACTTGGGATTGGGGCCACAGAGCTCTGTTTTAGGGGAAAATTTTGCACAGTGCAAAGGTTAGTATTTCTGGACATTGGCGCCAATGGTTCATTTGGCATAAACCTAAATGCCTGCTCTAGTAGTGAGGTGCAGAAGAGCCTCGAGTAAATTTTACGTAAATGAATTTTCTCATCTGCTTAGAAAAATAAAGTGCTTGTGAAATGATTGCTACAAGATAGATACAATCAAATATTTTATTGCAGTTGTTGAAGACGGTGTCTGAAAGCTATTTTTCCAGAAAGTCAAATCAGCAAGAGCAATAAATGCAGCCATGACTATTGCACAGTCAGACATAAAGCCCAAAAGGAGCATCAGGGGCCAAATCAGATCCGCACAGATAACCACAGCAGCAGAATTGCACCTCCTACTGTATACTCAACTGATGACTTGTACTGAGAGTTACAGTATTCCAATAGATAGAAATATTCCAATAGTAAGAGTATTACCGCATTTACGTAACAGTCCAATATACTACTGCTCGCTCCCTTTCCGCTGTTCATTGGGCCCAGCACAAATACTGATCAGCGTTCCAACTTAGATGCAGAAAACAGTACATTGATAAACATACTGTATGTAGCCCTTAGGGTAAGTTCATATGTGGCTTTTTTTATGCAAACTTTCAGCTGCGTTTTACAGTACCAGCTAGGTTTATGAGATTTCAGAAATCTCATGAACACAGCTTGGTTTTCTTGTCATCAGTTACTTTTTTCAAGTTATTTACCCATTGGCTTGAATGGGTGGTGAAAAACCGCTGGAAATCCACAGGTATCAGGCTTAGCTGCGTTTTGTTTGTGCCAAAACCCGATTCTGTTGAATAGGACGGGTTTTTTTTTTTTGCACTAAATTTTATCAGCATGCACAAGAGACAATTCTAGCATGCCAAAAACACAGCAAAAACGGAAGGAAAACCAAGCAAAATGTGACTTTTTTTTCTACAGCTGCTTTTCTGCCAAGAGATCAGGTTTTGCTGCAGAAAAACAAAAAATGCTATTAAAAACACCTAGTGTTAACAGCCTTGCAGTCATACCACGGAAATAGAAGTAGGGGAAAATAGAAAAAAAAAACGCGAATTGCTCTTTACTGTAAAACAAGCAGTTAGGTCTGAGAAATGGAGACAACTTAGTCGTTTCCAGCTTTAAAGCCATTACTCACTTCATGACAGAGGCTTGAAGGTCAATTCCACAACATATGAGCAAGTGTCCTTCTATACAGACACTTCCCCTCACTTCACACATTCACCCAGGAGGAAAATCCTGCTGCAGAACAGCTTAGCAAAGCTGTCATGACTGCAAGGTCTTCCTAGCAGAAGGTCAGACAGTGCACGACCTAATAACAGGAACGCCATATTGCATCATCATACCGTATATCACCAGCTAATAATATCTATGTGATATACAGCTCCCATACACACCCCATACACGTAGGTAACAAAAAAAAGTAAAAATTAAATTGCCCCTTATAATTATACTCCAGAGCTGCGCGCACTATTCTGCTGGTGCAGTCACTTATTACTTATCCTGTACTGATCCAGAGTTATAAAACAGGAGGTAGATCAAGATCAGTACAAGCTAAGCAATGTAATGAATGCTCACAGTGACTGCACCAGCAGAATAGTGAGTGCTGCTCTGGGTATAATACAGGATGTAACTCAGGATCATTACAGGATCAGTAATGTAATGTATGTACACAGTGACTGCACCAGCAGAATAGTGAGTGCAGCTCTGGAATATAATACAGGATGTAACTCAGGATCAGTAATGTAATGTATGTACACAGTGACTGCACCAGCAGAATAGTGAGTGCAGCTCTGGGGTATAATACAGGATGTAACTCAGGATCAGTAATGTATGTACACAGTGACTGCACCAGGAGAATAGTGAGTGTAGCTCTGGAGTATAATACAGGATGTAACTCAGGATCAGTAATGTAATGTATGTACACAGTGACTGCACCAGGAGAATAGTGAGTGCAGCTCTGGGATATAATACAGGATGTAACTCAGGATCAGTAATGTAATGTATGTACACAGTGACTGCACCAGCAGAAAAGCGAGTGCAGCCCTGGAGTATAATACAGGATGTAACTCAGGATCAGTAATGTAATGTATGTACACAGTGACTGCACCAGGAGAATAGTGAGTGCAGCTCTGGGATATAATACAGGATGTAACTCAGGATCAGTAATGTAATGTATGTACACAGTGACTGCACCAGCAGAATAGTGAGTGCAGCCCTGGAGTATAATACAGGATGTAACTCAGGATCAGTAATGTATGTACACAGTGACTGCACCAGCAGAATAGTGAGTGTAGTTCTGGAGTATAATACAGGATGTAACTCAGAATCAGTACAGGATAAGTAAAGTAATGTATGTACACAGTGACTGCACCAGCAGAATAGTGAGTGCAGCTCTGGAGGGGCTATTTTTTTCAGGGTGGATTGATTTAAATTACGCCGATTTAAATCAACGATTTAAATCATGATTTAAATCAAATGATTTTTTTCTATTTAAATCAGATCGATTTAAATCGTGATTTTAATCATGATTTAAATCACTGATTTAAATCAAAATATTTTTTAATATAAATCACGATTAAAATCTAAAACTTTCAATCGTCGTTGTTCAATTAACTCCACACTTCTAGCTTGGTTTCACTTTCTGTAGCTTGGTTTCAGTTTCTTTTTCCATTCAGTTGACATGCCCAAACTTGTTGGATAGTCAGTCAGCAGTACTTGGCTGTAGTAACAATCAAACTTCAGAAGTGATCTGCGTGAGCCATGGCAGGTCGTAAGAGAGACCCTATTTGGGTTCATTTTGTTGAGATGCCAGCAGAGCTTGGAAAGAAAGGTGGGAGAGCAAAGTGCAAAAACTGTCAAAAGGATATCCAAGGACTTGTTTGCCGTTTGAAATCACATTATGAAAACTGCAACCAGAAGGGAAATGAAGATGTTGATAGTGATACAACTAATGTCAATGAACCCCCACAGCTTCTTATGCACCAGGACCCTAGCACTAGTGGTAAGTCTGGCAATTACAACCTATTTTAACAGACGTTTTACTGGGATGGTTAAAGTCTATGAAAAGAAAAATTTCTAGCACTAGTTCTGGAGTATAGAATTTAAATTTATGTTAAGGCAATATTTCACAGAAGATTAACGTTAAGTAAAAATAAAAGAGTGTGTATACACCTATTTTTTTTTTATTGTAGGCTACAATTCACTTTTGAAGTCTGCCAAATTGACCATTTTTTTAAAAAAAACATTTTTAAAACTTTTGTGACATAATTTTTTTCAGTTGCTCTGATATTACTAGTATTACAGCAACTTCACCGGAAACTTGAGTAGCATAACTTTTGAGACAGCCCTTATAGGACGAGGACCATTACATTGTTCAAAAAGTTTGTTTCAAAATATTTTCGTTATATTTCTTCAAATACGCAGTCGAATTATATTTTTAATTACTGTGCTTTCAGGGTCAAATATGGCTTGTGCTGCACGTGACAATCAATATCTGGGTACAACTTCAACAAAGCAGCCCAACAAAAAACTTTGCGTGCAAAGTGTAGAAAAATTCCTCTTAAAGACTACGACGAGCCAGAAAGAACATTTTGATGAATCAATTGCTAAATTCATATTTGCAACCAATTCTTCTTTCCGACTAGTTGAACACCCATTGTTTGTACAAATGATCGAAGGAATAAGACCAGGCTACAAACCACCAAGTAGATTTGATATCTCAGGAAAACATCTTCATGCTGTATACGACAAAGAAAGAGCGGCTTGTACAAAATATTTGAAAGACCAAGTTGTTAACATGAGCTTGGATGGTTGGAGCAACATCCACAACGACCCCATAATTTGCACTTGTGTCACAACAGAAGATGGTAAAATATTTAGAGTTGAGAGTCCTCAGTGGTTGATACCTTTTAATGGCTAACTGAAAAGATGGTAACAAATTGCAAGCTTTCGAGACTACTCAGGTCTCTTCATCAGGCAAAGACTAATACAACATCTGAAGAATCACATATTTATACACAAAATAGCACAGAAAAAATGCAATAGATAGGACAAGTGACGTGAAGCAGAATAGTCATTATAAACAGAAGATGGTGAAACTTACCTTACAGACACAATCGACACAACTGGAAATTCACATACTGCTGAATATTTACTTGAAATTGCTAAGAACTCAATTCACCAATGTCAAGAACAGTTTGGATGTAAAGTAAGGAGCTTAGTTACTGATAACGCAAGCAATGTGGCAAAAATGCGAGCGGAACTGGCACATGACGATGACACAAATGTCATTACATACGGTTGTTCTGCCCATTTGTTGCATCTTTTGGCAAAAGACCTGCATATTTTGGGTGTCAAGGAACATGTTGTAGAAATTGTTAAATATTTCCGCAATAATCATTTTGCACATGCAACCTACAAGGAAATGGAGGACTGAAGTTGGTTCTACCACAAGATGTTAGATGGAATACCTTGGCTGAATGCTTGGAACTGTTTATTAACAACTGGTCAAAATTAATGTCCATTTGCGAAACACAACCTTTTGGAAAGGTTAAAGCCAATATCTATTGCGTTGGATAAAATGCAGAAAGATACTGCAACCATAGCTGATGCCACAGAAGTTTGGAAAGATTTAGAAGGTTCGCTAGATCGCTTGAACCTCTCAAACAATGTAAAGGTTGCAATACACCACCGCAAGGACCAAGCATTAAAAGAAGAACACTATTTAGCCAATATCTTGCATCCCATCTACAGAGGGAAAAAACTATCTGAGGCGGAAATCGACTCTGCAATGGAGTGGCTCGCCAATACTAACCATGACATTGTGGCAACTGTGCTGAAATTGAAGTGTGAATCTGCACCATTTCAAAAATACATGTTTGCAGATAACGTCGTTAATGAACTAAAACCACTGGACTGGTGGAAGTCGCAATCACTTGTTCTTCCAGCGAAGATAATAAATGTAGCTACTCAGCTATTGACTGCATCGGCTTCATCGGCAGGAGTAGAGAGATTGTTTTCTTCATTTGGTTTTGTGCACACAACAGTCCGAAACCGCTTAGGAGGAACTGCTAAAGCAGGACAACTAGTTTTCCTATTAAAAGTCCTAAATAAACGGTAGGCTTAAAGGACTGATGTATTCACTGAAGATGTTTGCTTACTTCAAACGTTAGAGATAGGCTATTGTTAAAAAGTACTTACTCTCTGTAGTTCAATTCTGATTGTTTAATAGTGCAAATAAAAATTATTAGGTTTCATAATCATCAACTGTTTTAATATTTTTATTTGTGTAAAATAATTTGATTTGCAAAAAGACAAAGTTTTGCTTGTGTACAACTTGATTAAAAAATCCTATTTAAATCAAAAAAATCCGATTTAAATCAAAAAAATCCGATTTAAATCAAAAAAATCCGATTTTTTTGATTTTTTTTAAAAAATCATGATTTTTATCCACCCTGATTTTTTTGCATCTTGTCAGTCTTACCAATACCACTTCAATGAAACTTTTCCAGGCCTTAAATGACTGTTACAGAATAAACCGTATTCAGCATCAATGGAAACATTTACATTAACTGCCCCCTTAAAAATTTAACACAAAACACTGAATTCTTTTGGTCTGTGTGGAACATGTGTACAATCGTCTCGTACAGTAAATCAGATTAATTAGTAATTTGCCTTTGACAGGAATAGAAAACCACAAGGTCTACTTAAAAAAATATATAAATAAAATACTTCCACTGATTCTGGCTAAAAAGAAGTCATTTGAAGCAATATGTTTACTAGAGACATCAACAGGAAGGGTTTAATCTGAGGTCAGCACCTTCTACTCTGCACCTGTACACTGGATCCTTCTGCTGTTCCCCTTAAAGGGCCCTACCTACTTCTTCCAGCATGATTTCACCCTTAAACTATTTATATGCACATGTAGCTATTTCACATGACCTTTACATGGCCAGTCCAATCTTATGTTGAGAAATCAATGTTTGAAATCGATATGCAAATTAGTCTGAATGGCTATTTATTTATTATGATTTGCTAATATAGCGTTATCATATTCCACAGCGCATTGCATACATTATCATTATTATTATATATTATCACTGTCCCATCTGGGGCTCACAATCTAATTTCCCTACCAGTATGTCTTTGAAGTGTGGGAGGAGGAAACAGGAGAACCCAGAGGAAACTCACGCAAAAACGGGGAGAACATACAAGCTCCTTGCAGATGTTGTCCTTGGTGAAATTTGAAGCCGGGACCCCCGCGCTGCAACGCTGCAGTGCAATCCACTGAGCCACAATGCTGCCCTGCCCCTATGGTAGATTTGAAGCTTCTGTCACTCCAGCTCTATTACCCGCTCAGCGCATCCTTCCTATTTGACTACAGTTTCCTTTGTCTGAAGTCACATAGCATTAGAGGCTGTCAGCCAAGCAGGAGGAGACAGCACTGGGCAGGGGACTCGATCAGCAGTGATAGAGGCTATAGATGGATCATAGCCATCCAGTCTCATCTGCATATCAATTTCAATCACTGATCTCTGAGTAACAGTGCATAGGACTGGTCATGTAAAGGGATTGCTGGACTTGTCTTTGAAAGATCTACATGTGATTGTAAATAGTATGGGGGGGAAACCTGGTGATTTATAATTTAAATAAAAATTCTGTAAAAATGTTATTAAATTTTGAAACATCAACATTTTAGACTTTTTTTTTATAATAAACATTAACAACAATATAAAACCATGAAAAATAACACAATGACAGAGGACAGGGCACTATAAAAGTAGGAACCCCTTTTGGAGTTAAAAGGCAAAGAAGAGCCCAGCACTTGAATCCAACCTCTTTTTTTCTTTTGTTTTAATATCTTGCAGGATAGCTAGCTCTTGGAAAAGTTGGAGGACCGGTGGAAAGGGTTTTATACAGCTCTTGCCTAATGGAGATGGGGCTAACATAAGCTAGGGACTGTCATCATGGATGCACATCAATTGCTACAATAAAGGAATGAGAAGTCCCAATTATTTAAGGGGACTCAGTCAGCACAGAATGACTGTTCAAACCAAGTACAGACGCTTGTTGCTTCATGGTGCAGCCAATCATTTATACACACCTTCGGACATGCGCGTTTTCCATCTATCTCCACCCCACTCATCTTTGATTGACAGCTCTGACTTCATAGAGCTAGAGAAGGGTGGAGATAGATGGAAAATAAGCAGTTGGGAAGGTGTATTTAAAGGATTGGCCCCGCCATGAATCACCAAGTGCCTGTACTTGGTTTCAACAGTCATTCTGTGCTGACAAAGTCTCTTTAAGAGGAAGGCCTGTCAACACCATTTGGAGAAGCCATTAGCCTAAAGGCCCTACCGTACACGTTAAAATCAAGGTCAGGCGAACATCTAATATGTAGGGGATCTCTCGATTCTTCTCAGTCGGAGAAGAAAAGGATCAAGTTGATTTGCAATAAATTTCCCCAGGACAGAGGCTCTCACCAGAGGTATACGACATCGGCTAACTCCTTTCTCCCTACAAAAAACACATGGACACCCGGCAGCTGGTGCATGAGTATGGGAAAGATGGAAAACACAGCCTTCAGCTGAATGGGCTCCATAAGGATTGAAGTATGGCAAGAGGAAAAAAAAATCCCCATGGAGCTGTAGACACCCTCTATGCCGCTATACAGTGTCCCTGTAATGATTATAGGGGAGAATAACTCTACATAGCTTTCAATGGCGCACGCTACAAAAACCACTGAAGAAAATCGGAAAAAAAAGGGAGATAAAGCACAATCCCAGACTTCTGTGGCAGCTCTATTATGGAGAAGTAAAACTTCGTACAAAGTTCTGAGGAGCATAGAGTTCGGAGGCCTGCTAGGGAGAACTAGTAAAGACCACCATCAACACTCATTGGGCCAACTCAACTAATCAGCTGCAAATTTCACTGCTGATCAAGGTAGAGACGTGAGTGGTGGTCCCATATACAAATTTATAATGCAAGTGATTGGTGAAAAGTCTTACATTCCCCACTAAAGGAGGAAGATATAGAGGATACTGGCGGGGGAGGACATAACTGAGTGTTGTCAGCTTGTCCGTCTACTGACTGTTTACATGAGCTCTGGGTAAACAAGCGGCTGTATGTGTGTGGTTTTATTAAGTGGAGCAAACTTCCGCAGATACACGATAAATGGAAACACAGACAAATGTATATAAACGCACTTTACTGCTAGCACACTGCAATGCCCCTTGTAATGAATCTCTAGACATATGTAGACCCCCATCATGAGCTCTTGCTCGAGTATAGTGAGCAACAGCACAAAGCTGTCAAAGAACAAATCAAGTAAAAAACAAAAATTGGCAAATTATTCAAACAAACAGGAGAAAAGGAAAAAAGGAGAGAGCATCTCGGGATTTTGGCGTCTTTCCTCGTCTTTGCCTCTCACCCTTTTACACGCTATTATCACTGCCAAATTCCCATCCTCTGCTCCAAACTGGCTTATAACCATCAGATCTGGCCGTGTCATGCCATGACTGGAATCTGAAATTAATATAAAAAATGTGAGGAAGAAAACAGAAAATTCTGCAGAGGGAAAAATATCAGATTTGCTGGCGGCTCACATCTGAACTGATAAAAGACCCCTGTACACTACTGCGGCAGTAGTTGTGCAGTCTGTGTACTAACATGTTATTAAAGGTTAATAACTTAAAAAGAAAAAAATGTGGGTTTGCAGCCTCGTTCTGAAAAGAGCACATGTGAAAGCTCGACCTCTGCTCCATTCATTGTCAATGGTACCGCAGATGAAAGCTGACAACTGTACTCTTTTTCCGGTAGTCTCAAACAATGAATGGGCAGAAGGGGAGTAGGTGCATCTACCCTCCATTCAAAATGGGGCTCCAGAGCCCAGTTGCCAATCTTCGTATTGATGAGCGGCTCAGTAATCTGAATTCCATAAATTCTCAAGTTATCCCTTATCCACTGTCACGGTTCCTCCCCTCAGTGTATCTGGGATGCACCTGCTCTGTTTCAAAATTTTATCAATATTTTCTCTGATTGCATTGGAAGATAGGTTGTGATTCACCTGGATGATATTTAATTTTCTCGCCAGATTTGGACTCTCACGGGAAACATGTCCATGCTGTGCTACAGAGATTGAGGAGAACTCTGAGAAATTAGAGAAATGTGTTTTTCTGTTCATGGAATTCTGGATAGGATATTCAAGACGCCGACAATTCCACGCTCCTCCAAAATCAGGCAAGGGAATCACAGAGTTCAGAAGAGCTGCACACTTTATTAAAGGCTATCAAACTATGCGTTTCATGGACATCCAGTCCACTTCCTCAGGTACATAGCGGTTTGGACTCCTTGACTACCCTGACTCACGGCCTTGCCGTGAGAAGTGACTCAGCATCACAGTTATATTCTTTTACACAGAGGCAGTATTATAGTATATTCTTGTACATAGGGGCAGTATTATAGTAGTTATATTCTTGTACATAGGGCAGTATTATTGTAGTTAGATTTTTTGGCGCAAAAGGAACATGTTTCTGGGAAAAATTTAATATTTCATTTTTACGGTTCAAAGTCATAAAATTCTGTGAAACACCTGTGGTTCAAGCTGATCACCACACCTCTAGATAAATTCCTTGAGGGGTATAGTTTCCAAAATGGGGCAAGTTGTGAGGGTTTCCACTGGTTAGGAACATCAGGGGCTCTGCAGACTTGACATGACATCGTGTCCGCTATGTTTTCCAACCAATTTTGTGCTCCAAAAGTCAAACGGTGCTGTTCCCTTCTGAGTCCTGCCTACACTAGTTTTCCACCACATATGGGGTATTAGCTTACTCAGGAGAAATTGCCTTATGGAAAAGGGAAATTTAGGGAAAAATTAACATGTTTGTGGTTAAAAAAAATGTAATATTTAATTTACACAGTCAACGTTATAAAATTCTGGGAAGCACCTGTGGGTTTAAGCTGCTCAATACACCAGGGTTCCCCAACTCCAGTCCTCAAGGCCCAACAACAGGTCATGTTTTCAGAATTTCCTTAGTATTGCCCAGGTGGTAATTGCATCACCTGTGCAATACAAAGGAAATCCTGAAAACATGACCTGTTGGTGGGCCTTGAGGACTGGAGTTGGGGAACCCTGCAATACACCACTAAATGAATTCCGCAAGAGATGCACCGTAGTTTTGAAAATCAGGACACTTGTGGGGGTTTCTGCATGTCAGGGGCTCTTCACATGTGACATGGCATCTACAAATCTGTTCCAGCCAAAATTGCGCTCCAAAATTCAATTGACGCTCCTTCTTTGCCGAGTCCTGCCATGCACACAAACAGTAGTTTTCCCCCATATATGGGGTATTGGCTTACACAGGAGAAATTGCAGAACAAATTGTATGGTTCATTTTTCTCCGTTACCGTTATAAAAATGTAATATTAGGGGCTAAATAAACAATTTTGTGGGAAAAATTAAAATGTTAATTTTTTTCCTTACACAATTGCTTTAACCCCTTCACCCAAAGCCTGTTTGCACTACAGTGAACTGTCATAAACACATATGAATATGTAAGCAGAATACCACATAAAGCCCCACCCACAAGCCCACCCCAAAGCTCGAGAATCTCATTAAAGGGAACCTGAAGATGGGAGGCGCCGGACCCTGACCTGCGACACCCATCGGACCGGACTGCCCCGGGTGAGTATAATAAAACTTGTTTTTCTTATCTTTCAGGTCTGACCGGGGGCTTATCTACAGCATTACAGAATGCTGTAGATAAGCCCCGAGAAGCAGTGGCTGCATCTTATAGCGGCAAAACAAGGTGACAGGTTCCCTTTAACTGAAATCTGTAAATAAATTTAAAGGGAACCTGTCAGCAGGATTGTGCTCAGTAACCTACAGACGGTGTCAGGTTGGTGCTGTTATACTGATTAAAATGATACCTGGGTTCATGAAATTCGTCTTGTGGTTGTTGTTTAATCTGCATTTGTAGTTTTTAGTTAATGAGAAGAAAAAAAGAAAAAATCACTTTCAGCAGTCAAGTGCCGGTGCTGTAGCATGAGGAGTTGGACAATATGCATATTTTCGTTTTATTTTGACTTTTATTTTCCCAAACAAAACTATAACTTATCAAAATGGCGCCTGCGCAGAAATCGCGTTCCGATAGATGAAACTGTGCAGGCGCCATTTTGGCAGATAAAAAAAAGGCTTCATCAAAACGGCGCCGCTCGCGCAGTAGCAGATATTGGAACACAATAGATGCTAGTGCACAAGCGCCATTTTGATGAAGATAATTTTTTTTTCCCAAACAAAACTGTTTAAATAAAATGAAAATACAGGTGCCGCCGCTTGCCGAATGTGAATTTTTTTTTCAAACCATATTATATTCAGTATGTAAAATAGGGGGCAGGTCACTGAGGGATCAGTGACATGTCATAAGCCCAAACAGATGAATATGCAAGCAGAGCACCACATAAAGCCCCACTTACAGGCCGCCCCAAAGCACCAGAATCTCATTAACTGAAAACTGCAAATAAAGATTAAACAACAATCTCAAGACGGATTTCACCAAACCAGGTATCATTTTAATCAGTATAACGTCACTGACCTGACACAGTCTGTAGTTTACTCAGCACAATCCTACCGACAGCTCTCTGATTTAAAGTGAACCTATGTCACACACAACAGTTAATAAATAATATTTCCCACATGTTGACTTTACATCAGCACAATTTTTGAAACTTTTTTCTGTTGTTAGGAAGTTATAAGGGTTAAAAGATTAACCCCTTCACCCCCAAGGGTGGTTTGCACGTTAATGACCGGGCCAATTTTTGCAATTCTGACCACTGTCTCTTTATGAGGTTATAACTCTGGAACGCTTCAACGGATCTTCGCGATTCTGAGATTGTTTTCTCGTGACATATTGTACTTCACGTTAGTGGTAAAATTTCTTTGATATACCTTGCGTTTATTTTTGAAAAAAACGCAAATATGGCGAAAATTTTGAAAATTTTGCAATTTTCAAACTTTGAATTTTTTTTCCCTTAAAACAGAGAGATATGTTACACAAAATAGTTAATAAATAACATTTCCCACATGTCTACTTTACATCAGCACAATTTTGGAACCAAAATTTTTTTTTGTTAGGAAATTAGAAGGGTTAAAAGTTGACCAGTGATTTCTCATTTTTACAACAAAATTTACAAAGCCATTTTTTTAGGGACCACCTCACATTTGAAGTCACTTTGACGGGTCTATATGGCAGAAAATACCCAAAAGTGACACCATTATAAAAACTGCACCCCTCAAGCTACTCAAAACTACATTCAAGAAGTTTATTAACCCTTCAGGTGCTTCACAGGAGCTGAAGCAATGTGGATGGAAAAAATTAATATTTAACTTTTTAGCCACAAAAATGATCTTTTACAAACTTTTTTTTATTTTCACAAGGGTAAAAGGAGAAAATGGGCAGATAAAGTTGTTGTGCAATTTCTCCTGAGTACGCCAATACCCCATATGTGGGGGAAAACCACTGTTTGGGCACACGGCAGAGCTCGTAAGGGAAGGAGCGCCGTTTGACTTTTTCAAACTAAAATTGGCTGGAGTTGAGATTGGACGCCATGTCGTGTTTGGAGAGCCCTGAAACGCCTAAACACTGGAAACCCCCACAAGTGACACCATTTTGGAAACTAGACCCCCTAAGGAACTTATCTAGATCTGTTGTGAGCACTTTGAACCCCAAAGTGTTTCACAAAAGTTTATAATGCCTGGGTGTGAAAAAAAAAAAAAAATTTTCCACAAAAATGATTTTTTAGTCCCAAATTTTTGATTTTTCCCAAGGAAATTGGACCCCAAAACTTGTTGTCCAATTTGTCCTGAGTACGCTGATACCCCATATGTGGGGGGGGGGAGGAAACTGTTTGGGCGCACGGCAGGGCTTGGAAAGGAAGCAGTAACGTTTTGGAATGCAAACATTGATGGGGGTCATGTTCCGTTTGTAGTGCCCCAGATGAGCCTAAACAGTGGAAACCCCCACAAGTGACCCCATTTTGGAAGCTAGACCCCTAAGGAACTTATCTAGATCTTTGGTGAGCACTTTGAACCCCCAAGTGCTTCACACAAGTTTATAATGCCCGGGCATGAAAATAAAAAATCCTATTTTTTTCCCACAAAAATTATCTCTTAGTCACTCATTTTTTATTTTCCCAAGGGTAACAGGAGAAATTGGACCACAAAATTTGTTCAATTTGTCCTGAGTACGCTGATACCCCATATGTGGGGGGGAACCACTGTTTGGGCGCATGGCAGAGCTCGGAATGGAAGGAGCACCATTTGACTTTTTCCAACCAAAATTGGCTGGAATTGAGATTGGACGCTATGTTGCATTTGGAGAGCCCCTGATGTGCCTAAACAGTGGAAACCCCCCACAAGTGACCCCATTTGGGAAACTAGACCCCCTAAGGAACTTATCTAGATCTTTGGTGAGCAATTTGAACCCCCAAGTGCTTCACACAAGTTTATAACGTAGAGCCGTAAAATTAAAAAATCATATTTTTTCCACAAAATTGATCTTTTCACCCCAATTTTTATTTTCCCAAGGGAAACAAGACTCCAAAAGTTATTGTGCAATTTGTCCTGAGTGCGCTGATACCCCATATGTGGGAGTAAACCACTGTTTGGGTGCATGGCAGAGTTTGGAAGGGAAGGAGCGCCGTTTGACTTTTTCAACGCAGAATTGGCTGGATGCCATGTCGTGTTTGGAGAGCTCCTGATCTGCCTAAACAGTGGAAACCCCCCACAAATGACACCATTTTGGAAACTAGACCCCTCAAGGAACTTATCTAGATGTGTGGTGAGCACTTTGAACCCCAAAGTGCTTCACAGAAGTTTATAACGTACAGCCGTAAAAATAAAAAATCCTTTTTTTTTTTTTTTTAACAAAAATGATTTTTTCGCCCCCAATATTTTATTTTCACAAGGGTAACAGGAGAAATTGGACCCCAAATTTTGTTGTCCAATTTGTCCTGAGTACGCTGATACCCAATATGTGGGAGTAAACTACTGTATGGGCGCACGTCGGGGCTCGGAAGGGAAGTAGTGACGTTTTGGATTGCAGACTTTGATGGAATGGTCTGGGGGAGTCATGTCGCATTTGGAGAGCCCCTGATGCGCCTAAACAGTGGAAACCCCCCACAAGTGACCCCATTTTGGAAAATAGACCCCACAAGGAACTTATCTAGATGTGTGGTGAGTACTTTGAACCCCGAAGTGCTTCACAGAAGTTTATAACGTACAGCCGTAAAAATAAAAAATCCTTTTTTTTTTTTTTTTTAACAAAAATGATTTTTTCGCCCCCAATATTTTATTTTCACAAGGGTAACAGGAGAAATTGGACCCCAAAATTTGTTGTCCAATTTGTCCTGAGTACGCTGATACCCAATATGTGGGAGAAAACGACTGTATGGGTGCACGTCTGGGCTCGGAAGGAAGTAGTGATGTTTTGGATTGCAGACTTTGATGGAATAGTCTGGGGGCGTCATGTCGCATTTGGAGAGCCCCTGATGCGCCTAAACAGTGGAAACCCCCCACAAGTGACCCCATTTTGGAAAATAGACCCCACAAGGAACTTATCTAGAAGTGTGGTGAGCGCTATGAAGCCCCAAGTACTTCACAGAAGTTTTATAACATACAGCCGTAAAAACAAAAAAATATTTTTAAAAATGATTTTGTCGCCCCCAGTTTTTTATTTTCTCAAGGGTAACAGGAGAAATAGGCCAAATTGCACAATAACTATTGTGGTCCAGAGTACGCTGATACCCCATATGCGGGGGTAAACTACTGTTTGGGCGCATGGCAGAGCTCAGAAGTGAAGGAGCACCATTTGACTTTTTCAACGCAGAATTGGCTGGAATTGAGATCAGACGCCATGTCACATTTGGAGAGCCCCTGATGTGCCTAAACAGCAGAAACCCCCCAATTCTAACTCCAACCCTAACCCCAACACACCCCTAACCCTAGTCCCAACCCTAACCACAAACCTAACCCTAACACACCCCTAACCGTAATCCCAACCCTAATCCTAACGTTAGCGCCAACCCTAACCCTAACTTTAGCCGCAACCCTAACCCTAACGGGAAAATGGAAATAAATACATTTTTTTAATTTTATTATTTTTTCTAACTAAGGGGATGATAAAGGGGGGTTTGATTTACTATTTATAGCGGGTTTTTATGATTGGCAGCTGTCACGCTAAAAGACGCTTTTTATTGCAAAAAATAGTTTTTTGCATCACCACATTTTGAGAGCTATAATTTTTGCATATTTTGGCCCACAGAGTCATGTGAGGTCTTATTTTTTGCGGTACGAGTTGACGTTTTTATTTGTACCATTTTTGATCACGTGACATTTTTTGATCGCTTTTTATTTCGATTTTTGGGAGGTTAGAATGAACAAAAATCAGCAATTCATGAATTTCTTTTGGGGGAGGTGTTTATACCGTTCCGCGTGTGGTAAAATTGATAAAGCAGTTTTATTCTTCGGGTCAGTACGATTATGGCGATACCTCATTTATATCATTTTTTTATGTTTTGGCGCTTTTATAGAATGAAAACAATTTTATATAAAAAATTATTATTTTTGCATCGCTTTATTCTGCGAGCTATAACTTTTTTATTTTTTCACTGATGATGCTGTGTGATGGCTCGTTTTTTGCGGGACAAGATGACGTTTTCAGCGGTACCATGTTTATTTATATCGGTCTTTTTGATCGCGTGTTATTCCACTTTTTCTTCGGCGGTATGATGATAAAGCATTGATTTTTTTGCTTCGTTTTTTTTTTTTTTAAGGGGTTCACTAAAGGGGTTAACTAGTGAGACAGTTTTATAGGGGGGGTCGTTACGGACGCAGCGATACCAAATATGTGTACTTTTATTGTTTTGTTTTTTTTATTTACAGGAAAAAATGAATTTATTGGGGAATATTTTTTTTTTTTTTTTTATGATTTTTTTACCACTTTTTAATTTTACTTTTTTTACTTTGTCCCAGGGTGGGACATCACAGTATTTTAGCAGATTGCTGGTGTGACAGTGTGCACAGCACTCTGTCACACCAGCGATCGCTCTGGCATCGCTGCAGGCTTCCCCAGCGCCTGCTCTCAGCAGGCACTGAGGAAGCCGCCTCCCTGCAGGACCCCGGCGCCATCTTGGATCCGGGGACCTGGAGGGAGGAGGGACCCTCGGAACAGCGCGACACATCGCGCTGCTCTGAGGGTCTCAGGGGAGCGCGCAGGGAGCCCCCACCCTGCGCGATCCTCCCCTGTGCCCCGGGTACACCACGATCATGTTTGATCGCGGTGTGCCAAGGGTTAATGTGCCGGGAGCGGTCCGTGACCGCTCCTGACACACAGTCACGGGTGTCAGCTGTGATAATCAGCTGACACCCGGGAGCGCAGCTGATCGCCCATGACGTACTATTCCGTCCATGGGAATTAGGTCCAGGGTCACATGGACGGAATAGTACGTCTGATGGAATAAAGGGGTTAACAAAACTTTTTTTTTTTTTTTTTTTTTTTTTTTTTAGGGGCCACATTACATTTGAAGTGACTTGAGGTGTCTATATGCCAGAAAATACACAAAAGTGACACCATTCTAAAAACTACACCTCTCAAGGTGATGAAAACTACATTAAGGCCGGTGTCACACTTGCGTGTGTGATGCGAGAAACTTGCACGAGTCTCTCGCATCAACACCCAGCACTGGCGCTGGCACTCGGACCGGAGCATGCGGCTGCATAGAAATACATGTAGCCGCATGCTCCAGTCCGAGTGCCGGGTGTTGATGCGAGAGACTCGTGAGAGTTTCTCGCATAACACACACACACACAAGTGTGACACCGGCCTAAAGAAGTTTATTTACCCTTCAGGTGCTTTGCAGGAACTTTTGGAATGTAGAAGGAAAAAAAATTAACATTTAATTTTTTTCACAAAGTTTTCACTTTAGACCAAAAGATTTTATTTTCTACAAGGGTATCAGGAAAAAAATGGACCTCAATTTGATGTGGAGTTTCTCCTCAGCATACCAATACACCATATTAGAGGGAAAACCACTGTTGTGGCGAGTGGCAGGGCTCGGAAGGGAAGGAGCGCCATTTGAATTTTTGAATGCAAAATTTGCTGGAATAATCAGTGGACGTAATGTCGCGTTTGGAGAGCCCCTGATGTGCCTAAACAGGGGAAATGTTGATACCCCATATGTGGGGAAAACTACTGTTTGGGCGCGCTGCAGGGCTCAGAAAGGAAGGAGTGTTGTTTGGGAACGCAGAATTTGATGGAATTGTGAGTGGATGTCATGTTGAAGAGAGCCCCTGGTGTGCCTAAACAGTGTAAAAACACCACAAGTAACCCCATTTTGGAAACTACACCCCTCAAGGAATTTATCTAGACATGTGGGGAGTACCTTGAACCCCCAGGTGCTTCACAGAAATTTACGTTTATCTGTGAAAATGAAAAAAAAAATGTTCCCAAAAAACTGTTGTTTTAGCCAAATATTTTCATTTTCACAACGACAGCAGGAGAAAATGGACCAAAAAATGTATTGTGAAATTTCTCCAGAGTACATAGATACCCCATATGTGGTTGAAAACTACTTTTGAGGCACAGTGCAAAGCTCAGAAGGGATTAGGCGCCATACTGGAGTTCAGATTTTGCTGGAATGGTTTGCGGATCCCATGTCACATTGAAAGAGCCCTGAGGTGCCAGAAAAGCAGAAACCCCCCTGGATGTGACTTCATTTTACAAACTACATTCCCCAATGAATTCATCTAGCGATGCAGTGATCATATTGATACATGTGCCTCAAAGATTTTTATACTAATACATTTTTACCACTAAAATGTTGTTTTACCCAAAAGTTTTTAATTTTTCTAATGGCTAATAAGAAAAAACGGACCTTAGTTTGATGTAAAAATTCTCCCAAGTGTGCCAATAACCTTACATGTAAACGGGTGCAGTGCAAAGCTCAGAAGGGAAGGAGTGCCATATTATAATGCAGATTTTACAGTAATTGTTTACGGGAGCTATAACCCACTGGGAAAGCCCCTGAGGTGCCAGAACAGCAGAATTCCTCATAAGTGACCCCATTTTACAAAGAACACCTCTTGATGAATTAATCTAGGGTTGCAGTGATCATATTGACATCACAGGTGTGTCACAGAATTTTATAACATTGGGCTGTGAAAAAAATAAAAATTTTTACCACAAAAATTAGTTTTAGCTCCAGATTCTACATTTTCACAAGAAGAAATCAGTAAACATGGCAAAAAAAGGAGTCCCACAATTTCTGCCGAATGTAGAAATATCCACATGTGGCTGTACATTACTGCTTAGCCATACAGAGAGACTTTGGAGGGACAAAGCGTGGATTTTCCCAGAATAGTTTGTGGACTCCATATTCAGAGCCCCTAAGTGCTACAAAAAGCAGGATCCCCCCTCATGTGACCCCATTGTGGAAATTATACTTCATTGGGAATTTATCTACAGGCGCAGTGATGATTTTCTGACAAAGCAGGACCATTACAATGGATAACTAGATTTGAGTCAATATCTTTGGTTCCCCGCTTATTCGGCAAGCTGTAGCGCTTGTCGAATAAGCTACAGGGGGAACCCGGCTTACTGGATTGCGCCGGCTGAACAGCTGATCGCCCCCGCAGGAGCATGTGTCGCAGCACATGCATGGGGAGCCCAACACACAGGCTCTCCATGCATGCGCTGTGACAATGAAACAGCTGCGACACATGCTGCTGTGGCGGCGGCGATCAGCTGTTCAGCAGGCGCAATCCAGTAAGCCAGGTTCCTCCTGCAGCTTATTTGGCAAGTGCTACAGCTTGCTGAATAAGCGGGGAACCAAAGATATTCGCTCAACTCTAATTATAACAGTCAGTGCAGCACTGACACAAGCCCAAGGTTGTGATCTGCGCATGGTCTGAGGGGCTTGCCATACGCTGGTGAACCGGATGTTGTCAGGACAACATCGGGTCACCATGGCAACGATCTGGGATCCCGCGATGATGTTGCAGGGGCGCCGATCGGAGAGCAGAGGGAGCTCCATCTACCTACCTTCTAAATGCTGCGATCGCTAGTGATCAAAGTATTGTGAGACAGTGAAGGGGTGCGTTCTGGACGGGGTGTATATCTCGCCCAGGTTTCTTAGCTGGGTCGCATAAGGAATATAGGAGTGAAGGTAGGATGGCAGTATGACGTTCACTCCACTCCTCATCCAGTACAGGCTTGCAGCTCAACCCTGAGTACACACAGCTGCCTAATTAAGCAGCCAGAAATAGGTGGTAGAGTTACACAGACAGGGCTCTCAGTCTGAATCTGGCTTCAGACGCTGCTGGAGTCTCCTGCAAGCCCATATCTGGTAATTACAAATTTGTGTTGTTGTGGCCAGGCTGCTAGAGCCTAGTTCACAGTAGTGAGGTAACTGACTGTGTTTAGCTAGCAGCCTGACAGGCTTAGGATTTTATTTTATGTTTTGATTTATGTGTATTGCTGTGGACTTTCAATAATACTGGTTGCGGCCAGTTTACACCAGTGCTGCTGTCTGTGATTGGACTCTTTATGCCACTCCGTCTACCCGAGACGGCGATCCCGGAGCTAAACCCCCTGAACAGTCTACAATTGGTGCTCGAATGCGGGCAGCACAGTGGCTAAAAACAGCAGCAAAGAAACGTTTGTCCAAAGCAGCCTTAAAGAGACAGTAGCCCTAATAGTGTCTGCACAGAAAAAAAAAAAAAAGCTGAACTTGCTGTGATAAAGACTTTTGAGTGTGCATGTCCTGGGTAAAGGCTGCCGTTGCCGGGACAGACAAGTCTGACAGCATGGAGAAGCTGCTTAGACATATGGCGCAAGCTAGTGTCCAACAGCAGGAGACTAACCGATTGCTAATGAAGCAGATTGCAGCACTACGCCAGGCTCTCAGCACCTCGTCCCAGAGTGATGACGCAAGGTCACCTGCATTGTCCGCTGTAAAGAAGGCGGTAAAACAGACTCTGCAAAAGATGACGCCTCATGACAATGTGGAGGCATATCTCGCTATATTTGAAAGACTGGCAGAGAAGGAGAATCTGCCACCATCTGAATGAGCCATGGTGGTCGCACCCTATCTGACTGGGGAACCTCAAAAGGTCTATTTTGACCTTAGCGAGCAGGATAGCAAAGACTATGCCAAGCTAAAAACGGAGATTCTTGCCCGCCTGGGTGTTAAGGTTGCAGTCCGTGCCAGTAGAGTCCATAACTGGAGATACAGTGGGGACAAGCCTGCTCGCTCACAAATGTATGACCTGATCTATCTGGTAAAGAAGTGGCTGGAGCCTGACGTCAGCAACCCTGCCCAAATCGTCGAAAAGGTAGTGATGGACCGGTACATCTGGGCCCTTCCTCCTGAGGTGCAGCTCTGGGTCGGACAGGGAGACCCCAAAGACGACAATCATCTGGTCAGCCTGATATAGAGGTACTCCGCCACTAAAGACTACTCCCGCAACCAGCCGTCCGAGCGGTCGTCATTTCGGAGTACCCGGCCTCCGACATCTCCCAGCAGGGTGGATAAAAATCAATGATTTTTTTAAAACAATCAAAAAAAATCGGATTTTTTGATTTAAATCGGATTTTTTTTTATTTAAATCGGATTTTTTTCAATAAACTGCTTTTTGAGGAAATATTTTACCATCCAAAGGTTCTTCCATCATGAGATAAAGCTGAGTTGTTTAACTCAGTAGAATAAAGGCTGTATATGTGTAACATTCACAATGCCATGCTCTTCCAGAGGTTTCTGTAGGATTAGTGGGCAGTTTCTCTCCTATATTATCACAGACGCTCGCTTTACTTACGCAGTTCTCAAAACTGAATTTGACTCCGCAGAGGTCCCAGCCTCTTCTTCACAGCAAAAATGTTACAACATGTCATGAACAGAGTTGAGAAAAAGACCTTAATCCTATTGTTCTACAAACCTATGAATACAGAATCAACCAATACAGTGCCAAGTCCAAGAAGTTAGACAATATGTTTCTGATTGTTTGGAGTGGAATAGATCTGCACAACACAAGAAGAATGTGAATCTAAGTGTGAGGAGGAGGAAGGGCAAGCAGACAAGAAAATGAAAGTGAAACTTTGAGCACAATACTGCAGCATAGCCACAGACAGACAAGTCTGGATCTGTTTGTGTGTACGATCTGAGATTTATTACATTCTTTCCTTATAATGGCAGCAGGCCGTAAAAGAGACCCAGTTTGGGAATATTTTAATGAAGCTCCTTCGCCTATCGGTAAGGCAGGCATGCGTGCAAAATGCAAACGATGCAACAAAGCAGGGTGGATTGATTTAAATCACGCCGATTTAAATCAACGATTTAAATCATGATTTAAATCAAATGATTTTTTTCTATTTAAATCAGATCGATTTAAATCGTGATTTTAATCATGATTTAAATCACTAATTTAAATCAAAATATTTTTTTAATATAAATCACGATTAAAATCTAAAACTTTCAATCATTGTTCAATTAACTCCACACTTCTAGCTTGGTTTCACTTTCTGTAGCTTGGTTTCAGTTTCTTTTTCCATTCAGTTGACATGCCCAAACTTGTTGGATAGTCAGTCAGCAGTACTTGGCTGTAGTAACAATCAAACTTCAGAAGTGATCTGCGTGAGCCATGGCAGGTCGTAAGAGAGACCCTATTTGGGTTCATTTTGTTGAGATGCCAGCAAGCTTGGAAAGAAAGGTGGGAGAGCAAAGTGTAAATACTGTCAAAAGGATATCCAAGGACTTGTTTGCCGTTTGAAATCACATTATGAAAACTGCAACCAGAAGGGAAATGAAGATGTTGATAGTGATACAACTAATGTCAATGAACCCCCACAGCTTCTTATGCACCAGGACCCTAGCACTAGTGGTAAGTCTGGCAATTACAACCTTTTTTAACAGACGTTTTACTGGGATGGTTAAAGTCTATGAAAAGAAAAATTTATAGCACTAGTTCTGGAGTATAGAATTTAAATTTATGTTAAGGCAATATTTCACAGAAGATTAACGTTAAGTAAAAATAAAAGAGTGTGTATACGCCTATTTTTTTTTTATTGTAGGCTACAATTCACTTTTGAAGTCTGCCAAATTGACCATTTTTTAAAAAAAACATTTTTAAAACTTTTGTGACAATTTTTTTCAGTTGCTCTGATATTACTAGTATTACAGCAACTTCACCGGAAACTTGAGTAGCATAACTTTTGAGACAGCCCTTATAGGACGAGGACCATTACATTGTTCAAAAGTTTGTTTCAAAATATTTTCGTTATATTTCTTCAAATACGCAGTTGAATTATATTTTTTAATTACTGTGCTTTCAGGGTCAAATATGGCTTGTGCTGCACGTGACAATCAATATCTGGGTACAACTTCAACAAAGCAGCCCAACAAAAAACTTTGCGTGCAAAGTGTAGAAAAATTCCTCTTAAAGACTACGACGAGCCAGAAAAAACATTTTGATGAATTAATTGCTAAATTCATATTTGCAACCAATTCTTCTTTCCGACTAGTTGAACACCCATTGTTTGTACAAATGATCGAAGGAATAAGACCAGGCTACAAACCACCAAGTAGATTTGATATCTCAGGAAAACATCTTCAGGCTGTATACGACAAAGAAAGAGCGGCTTGTACAAAATATTTGAAAGACAAAGTTGTTAACATGAGCTTGGATGGTTGGAGCAACATCCACAACGACCCCATAATTTGCACTTGTGTCACAACAGAAGATGGTGAAACTTACCTTACAGACACAATCGACACATCTGGAAATTCACATACTGCTGAATATTTACTTGAAATTGCTAAGAACTCAATTCACCAATGCCAAGAACAGTTTGGATGTAAAGTAAGGAGCTTAGTTACTGATAACGCAAGCAATGAAGCAATGTGGCAAAAAATGCGAGCGGAACTGGCACATGAGGATGACACAAATGTCATTACATA